>CM040766.1:66584898-66984898 GCA_022829085.1 Abramis brama | reverse complement strand
CACACACACTATCTCTCTCACACACACACTCACTAACCAACTCACACACACACACACAGACAAGCTCATTAACACACACACACACACAGACACACTCACGCACATACACACACACACACACATAGACACACACACTCTCTCTCACACACACACAGACACTAACTAACTCACACACACACACACACACACACACACACACACACACACACTCACTCACGCACATACACTCACTCACACACAGACACACACACTCTCACTAACTCACACACACACACACCCTCACTAACACACACACACACAGACATGCTCACTGTCTCTCACACACACACACACACACACACTAACTCGCTCTCACACAAACACAGACACGCTCACACACATAGACACACACACTCTCTCACACACACACACGCGCACACACCCTCGCTAACTCTCTCTCACACACACACACACACACACACACACACACACTCACGCACATACACTCACTCACGGACATACACTCACACATGCACACACACACACACACACACACACACTCACGGACATACACTCACACACGCACACACACACACACACACACACTCTCTCTCTCTCTCTCTCTCACACACATACACACGCACATACACACACACACACTAACTCGCTCTCACACATACACAGACACGCTCACACACAGACACACACACACTCTCTCTCTCACACACACACACACACTCAGAGTTTATGAGTTTAGAGTTTATAAATGTATAGATTGATGAGTTTATTAGTGTACGAGTTTTTGAGTTTAGAGTTTATAAGTTTAAATGAGTTTAGAGTTTATAAGTTTAAATGAGTTTAAGAGTTCAGAGTTTATTAATTTATGAGTTTAAGAGTTCATAAGTCTATGAATTCATGAGTTTATAAGTTAATTAGTTTATAAGTGTATGAGTTTAGAGTTCATTAGTTTAAATTAAATGGGTGAGAGTTATGTTAAGTTATGTATGTTAGTTTAAAGTTTAACTTAGCTTGAAGTTTAAATTAGTTTAAAATAGTTTGAAGTTTAAATTAGTTTAAAATAGTTTGAAGTTTAAAGTTGTTTAAAGCTTAAAGTAGTTCAAAGTTTGAAGTAGTTTAAAAGAACTTCTTTAAAAGAAGAAGAAAGTTGCTAGAAAGAAAGAAAGAAAGATTAGTTAGAAAGAAAGATAGATTAATTAGAAAGAAAGATGGATTAGTTAGATAGAAAGAAAGAAAGTTTAGTTAGAAAGAAAGAAAGAAAGAAAGAAAGAAAGACAGAAAGAAAGATTAGTTAGAAAGAAAGAAAGAAAGATTAGTTAGAAAGAAAGAAAGAAAGCTAGAAAGAAAGAAAGAAAGAAAAAGATTAGTTAGAAAGAAAGAAAGAAAGAAAGAAAAGAAAGAAAGAAAAAGATTAGTTAGAAAGAAAGAAAGAAAGAAAGAAAGAAAAAGATTAGTTAGAAAGAAAGAAAAAGATTAGTAAGAAAAAAAGAAAGAAAGAAAGAAAGATTAGTTAGAAAGAAAGAAAGAAAGAAAGACAGAAAGACAGAAAGAAAGACAGAAAGAAAGAAAGAAAGAAAGAAAGAGAAAGATTAGTTTCTCATTAGATTAGATTAGCTCATATAGTATATAGAACGGCAGTTTGGTTTAGTCTTCAAGGTATTTTGATTTGAATTTTCGTCGGTTTGAATTTTTTAGAACTCCCCAATGTAAGTCAATGGGAGTTTTTGAATGAGTTTTTTCGAGTTTTGATCGTCATTTTTAGGAAAACCGTAAGTCCGATCAGTCTGAAAAGATATAGCACACTTGGTCAGATCAGTTTGAGTGTCTGAGCCGAGTTTGGAGTATGTAGAGTTAAAGCTCTAGGAGGAGTTTGATATAGAAATTTTTAGTCTCAGAAGAATAATAATAATAACTAGATTAAAAAGTTCGTCGAGACAAACTTTAAGTTGGCTTGAGAAAGCTGGACCAGAAAGTTTGAAGAAGTTTGAAGTTTAAAGTAGTTTAAAGTTTAAATTAGTTTGAAGTTTAAAGAAGTGTAAAGTAGTTTTTGAAGTTTAAAGTAGTTTGAAGTTTAAAGTAGTTTAAAGTTTAAATTAGTTTGAAGTAGATCGACAGATGAGTTTGTTAGTTTAAATTTTACACACAGACACGCTCACTAACTCTCTCTCTCACACACGCACACACACACACTTATGCACATACACCCACACTCATGCACACACTCACTCACTCACACACACACACTCACGGACATACACTCACACATGCACACAGACACACAGACATGCTCACTAACTCACTCACATACACACACACACACACACTAACTCACACACACTCTCTCTCACACACATACACACACGCACATACACTCATAAATGCACACACTCACACACACACACTAACTCGCTCTCACACACACACAGACACGCTCATTAACTCACATACACTCACACACATAGACACATACACTCACACACACACACACACACACTCTCTTTCTCTCTCTCTCTCTCTCGCTCTCTCTCTCTCTCTCTCTCTCTCTCTCTCTCTCTCACACTCTCACACTCTCACACGGACATACACTCACACACGCACCCACCCACCCACCCACACACACACACACACACACACACACACACACACACACACACAGACATGCTCACTAACTCACACACACACACTCACTAACTCACACACACTCTCTCTCACACACATACACACTTACGCACATACACTCACACATGCACGCACACACACACACACACACTCACACATAGACACACACGCTCTCTCTCTCACACACACACACACACACACACACACACACACACACACACGGACATACACTCACACACGCACACACACACACACACACACACACACTCTCTCTCTCACACACATACAGACGCACATACACACACACACTAACTCGCTCTCACACATACACAGACACGCTCACACACAGACACACACACTCTCTCACACACTCACTCAGACACACACACACACACACACACTCAGAGTTTATGAGTTTAGAGTTTATAAATGTATAGATTGATGAGTTTATAAGTGTACGAGTTTTTGAGTTTAGAGTTTATAAGTTTAAATGAGTTTAGAGTTTATAAGTTTAAATGAGTTTAAGAGTTCAGAGTTTATTAATTTATGAGTTTAAGAGTTCATAAGTCTATGAATTCATGAGTTTATAAGTTAATTAGTTTATAAGTGTATGAGTTTAGAGTTCATTAGTTTAAATTAAATGGGTGAGAGTTATAAGTTATGTATGTTAGTTTAAAGTTTAACTTAGCTTGAAGTTTAAATTAGTTTAAAATAATTTGAAGTTTAAATTAGTTTAAAATAGTTTGAAGTTTAAAGTTGTTTAAAGCTTAAAGTAGTTCAAAGTTTGAAGTAGTTTAAAAGAACTTCTTTAAAAGAAGAAGAAAGTTGCTAGAAAGAAAGAAAGAAAGATTAGTTAGAAAGAAAGATAGATTAATTAGAAAGAAAGATGGATTAGTTAGATAGAAAGAAAGAAAGTTTAGTTAGAAAGAAAGAAAGAAAGAAAGAAAGAAAGAAAGAAAGAAAGAAAAAGATTAGTTAGAAAGAAAGAAAGACAGAAAGAAAGAAAGATTAGTTAGAAAGAAAGAAAGAAAGACAGAAATAAAGATTAGTTAGAAAGAAAGAAATAAAGAAAGAAAGAAAGATTAGTTAGAAAGAAAGAAAGAAAGAAAGAAAGAAAGAAAGAAAGAAAGAAAAAGATTAGTAAGAAAGAAAGAAAGAAAGAAAGAAAGAAAGAAAAAGATTAGTAAGAAAGAAAGAAAGAAAGAAAGAAAGAAAAAGATTAGTTAGAAAGAAAGAAAGACAGAAAGAAATAAAGATTAGTTAGAAAGAAAGAAAGAAAGAAAGAAAGAAAGAAAGAAAGAAAGAAAGAAAGAAAGAAAGAAAAAGATTAGTAAGAAAGAAAGAAAGAAAGAAAGAAAGATTAGTTAGAAAGAAAGAAAGAAAGAAAGAAAGAAAGAGAAAGATTAGTTTCTCATTAGATTAGATTAGCTCATATAGTATATAGAACGGCAGTTTGGTTTAGTCTTCAAGGTATTTTGATTTGAATTTTCGTCGGTTTGAATTTTTTAGAACTCCCCAATGTAAGTCAATGGGAGTTTTTGAATGAGTTTTTTCGAGTTTTGATCGTCATTTTTAGGAAAACCGTAAGTCCGATCAGTCTGAAAAGATATAGCACACTTGGTCAGAACAGTTTGAGTGTCTGAGCCGAGTTTGGAGTATGTAGAGTGAAAGCTCTAGGAGGAGTTTGATATAGAAATTTTTAGTCTCAGAAGAATAATAATAATAATAATAATAATAAGTTTAAATAGGATTTCAGTAAATTGGCTCTCCAAGCCAACTTAATAATAATAATAAGTTTAAATAGGATTTCAGTAAATTGGCTCTCCAAGCCAACTTAACTAGATGCGAAAGTTCGTCGAGACAAACTTTAAGTTGGCTTGAGAAAGTTTGGACCAGAAAGTTTTTTGCTAAGCGGTTGCTAGGGTATTCTGAGTGGTTGCTAGGCGGTTGCTAGGATATTTCTGGTGGTTGCTAGGGTCTTTTGGGTGGTTGCTAGGCGGTTGCTAGGGTATTTTGGGTGGTTGCTAAGGTGTTCTGGGTGGTTGCTAGGCGGTTGCTAGGGTGTTCTGGGTGGTTACTAGGGTGTTCTGGGTGGTTGCTAGGCGGTTGCTAGGATATTTTGGGTGGTTGCTAGGCGGTTGCTAGGGTATTTTGGGTGGTTGCTAGGGTGTTCTGGGTGGTTGCTAGGCGGTTGCTAGGGTGTTCTGGGTGGTTACTAGGGTGTTCTGGGTGGTTGCTAGGCGGTTGCTAGGATATTTTGGGTGGTTGCTAGGGTCTTTTGGGTGGTTGATAGGCGGTTGCTAGGGTATTTTAGGTGGTTGCTAGGGTATTTTAGGTGGTTGATAGGGTATTCTGGGTGGTTGCTAGGCGGTTGCTAGGGTATTTTGGGTGGTTGCTAGGGTCTTTTGGGTAGTTGCTAGGCGGTTTCTAAGATATTTTCGGTGGTTGCTAGGGTCTTTTGGGTGGTTGCTAGGCGGTTGCTAGGGTATTTTGGGTGGTTGCTAGGGTGTTCTGGGTGGTTGCTAGGCGGTTGTAGGGTGTTCTGGGTGGTTGCTAGGCGGTTGCTAGGATATTTTGGGTGGTTGCTAAGGTGTTCTGGGTGGTTGTTAGGCAGTTGCTAGGGTGTTCTGAGTGGTTGCTATGGTGTTGCTAGGCGGTTGCTAAGGTATTCTGGGTGGTTGCTAGGCGGTTGCTAGGGTGTTCTGGGTGGTTGCTATGGTGTTGCTAGGCGGTTGCTAAGGTATTCTGGGTGGTTGCTAGGCGGTTGCTAGGGTGTTCTGGGTGGTTGCTATGGTGTTGCTAGGCGGTTGCTAGGGTGTTCTGGGTTGTTGCTAGGCAGTTGCTAGGTGTTCTGGGTGGTTGCTAGGCAGTTGCTAGGGTGTTCTGGCTGTTTGCTAGGTGTTCTGGGTGGTTGCTAGGCAGTTGCTAGGTGTTCTGGGGGGTTGCTAGGCAGTTGCTAGGGTGTTCTGGGTGGTTGCTAGGGTATATTTGGTGGTTACTAGAGCATTTCTAGATGTTGCTAGGGTGTTCAAGATGGTTGCTAAGGTATTTTTGGTAGTTGCTATGGTGTTACTAGGTGGTTGGTAGTTGTCAAAGATGGTTACTATGGAGTTTTTATAGAGTTCTTAAAATCTTTAATAACGAGTGCCTTCAGTACGGCACTCGGCCTGCGGCCTCGTGCCTATGGCCGAATAGGCACAAGCATGGAGCAATATCGCAAGGCCACGAGTGTAATATTGCGTTAAAAAATACAAAAAAATGTAAAAAAAAAATTTTTTTGGTTTAGGGTGGTTGCTAGGGAGCTCTTAGTGGTTGCTAGGGTGCTGAAACTGGTTGCTATGGTGTGGCTATGAAGATTTTAGGCCATTACTTATTGGTTGCTTGATAATATAAATCCTCTGAGGGAGAGAGAGAGGGAGAGACGCAGGGCTGTCAGGCCCTTTGGAGTCTGTGTGTGTGAAAACGGCAGTTTGGATTCAAATGTTTTTAGAACTCCCCAATGTAAGTCAATGGGAGTTTTTCCGAGTTTTGATCGTCATTTTTAGGAAAACCGTAAGTCCGATCAGTCTGAAAAGATATAGCAACGCGAGTCAGATCAGTTTGAGTGTCTGAGCCGAGTTTGGAGTATGTAGAGTTAAAGCTCTAGGAGGAGTTTCATATAGAAATTTTAGTCTCGGAATAATAATAATAACTAGAATGTACATTTCCTGAAGAAAATGTGAAGTGGTGCTTGCAGTGGCAAAATTCACCACTGGGCAGATGCTAACACAATTAACATGTTGTGATACCATGATATACCACATTTTAGCATTATTTACCACGATTTACCATGTTTCTAAGATGATTTATTACGATTTACCACATTCCAGCATGATTTACTATGATTAACATGTTGTTAGAATGATGCTTGCAGGATTAGCATGTTGTTAGCATGATTAGCATGTTGGTTGGATGATGCTAACATGATTAGCATGTTGCTAGCATGCTTTTAACAAGATGCTAGCATGATTAGCATGTTGCTAGCATGCTTTTAACAAGATGCTAGCATGATTAGCATTTTGCTAGCATGTTTTTAGCTAGATACTAACATGATTAGCATGTTGTTAGCATTATGCTAGCTTGATTAGCATGTTGCTAGCATGATTAGCATGTTGCTAGCATGATGCTAGCTTGATTAGCATGTTGCTAGCATAATGCTAGCATGATTAGCATGTTGCTAGCATGATGCTAGCTTGATTAGCATGATACTAGCATTATGCTAGCTTGATTAGCATGTTGTTAGCATGATGCTAGCTTTATTAGCATGTTGATAGCATAATGCTAGCATGATTAGCATGTTGCTAGCATGATGCTAGCTTGATTAGCATGTTGCTAGCATGATTAGCATGTTGCTAGCATGATGCTAGCTTGATTAGCATGTTGATAGCATGATGCTAGCTTGATTAGCATGTTGCTAGCATGATGCTAGCTTGATTAGCATGTTGCCAGCTTGTTTTTAGCAAGATGCTGTTGCCAGGTGGTTGCTAGGGTGTTCTGGGTGGTTGCTAGGCAGTTGCTAGGGTATTCTTGGTGGTTGCTAGGCAGTTTCTAGGGTATTCTTGGTGGTTGCTAGGGCGTTGCTAGGTGGTTGCTAGGGTGTTCTGGGTGGTTGCTATGGTGTTGCTAGGCAGTTGCTATGGTATTCTGGGTGGATGCTAGGGCATTGCTAGGCAGTTGCTAGGTGTTCTGGGTTGTTGCTAGGTGTTCTGGGTGGTTGCTAGGCAGTTGCTAGGTGTTCTAGGTGGTTGCTAGGCAGTTGCTAGGGTGTTCTGGGTGCTTGCTAGAGTTTTTTGTGGTTACTAGAGCATTTCCCGACGTTGCTAGGGTGTTCAGGGTGGTTGCTAAGGTGTTTTTGTTAGTTGCTATGGTGTTACTAGGTGGTTGGTAGTTGTCAAATATGGTTACTATGGAGTTTTTATAGAGTTCTTAAATTTTTTAATAACGAGTGCCTTCTGTACGGCACTCGGCCTGCGGCCTCGTGCCTATGGCCGAATAGGCACAAGCATGGAGCGATATCGCAAGGCCACGAGAGTAAAATTGCTTTAAAAAATATTAAAAAAATAAAAAAATGTTTTTTTTTGGTTTAGGGTGGTTGCTAGGGAGCTCTTAGTGGTTGCTAGGGTGCTGAAACTGGTTGCTAGGGTGTGGCTATGAAGATTTTAGGCCATAACTTATTGGCTGATTGATAATATAAATCCTCTGAGGGAGAGAGAGAGGGAGAGACGCAGGGGTGTCAGGCCCTTTGGAGTGGTGTGTGTGTGAAAATGTCGGTTGGGATTTGAATTTTTTTAGAATGCCCAATGTAAAGTCAATGGGGACTTTTTTGGCCGCTTTTTCGTCCGCTGTGCGAACATCGTACACCCGATCGCTTAGAAAAGTCATAGCACACCTCTCCTCAATGAGCCGGTCGATTTGACACTTCACTCAGGGGTCTGTGACAAACGGTGCGGGGCGAGTTTCGCGCCAAACTTTGTCCAGAATAATAATAATAATAATAATAATAACTAGAATGTACATTTCCTGAAGAAAATGTGAAGTGGTGCTTGCAGTGGCAAAATTCGCCACTGGGCAGATGCTAACACAATTTTCATGTTGTGATACCATGATATACCACATTTTAGCATTATTTACCACGATTTACCATGTTTCTAAGATGATGTACTACGATTTACCACATTCCAGCATGATTTACTATGATTAACATGTTGTTAGAATGATGCTAGCAGGATTAGCATGTTGGTTGGATGATGCTAGCATGATTAGGATGTTGCTAGCATGCTTTTAACAAGATGCTAGCATGATTAGCATTTTGCTAGCATGTTTTTAGCTAGATGCTAGCATGATTAGCATGTTGCTAGCATGCTTTTAACAAGATGCTAGCATGATTAGCATTTTGCTAGCATGTTTTTAGCTAGATGTTAACATGATTAGCATGTTGTTAGCATTATGCTAGCTTGATTAGCATGTTGCTAGCATGATTAGCATGTTGCTAGCATGATGCTAGTTTGATTAGCATGTTGCTAGCATTATGCTAGCATGATTAGCATGTTGCTAGCATGATGCTAGCTTGATTAGCATGATGCTAGCATTATGCTAGCTTTATTAGCATGTTGGTAGCATAATGCTAGCATGATTAGCATGTTGCTAGCATGAGGCTAGCTTGATTAGCATGTTGCTAGCATGATTTTAGCATGATTAGCATGTTGCTAGCATGATGCTAGCTTGATTAGCATGTTGCTAACATGATGCTAGTTTGATTAGCATGTTGCTAGCATTATGCTAGCATGATTAGCATGTTGCTAGCATGATGCTAGCTTGATTAGCATGATGCTAGCATTATGCTAGCTTTATTAGCATGTTGGTAGCATAATGCTAGCATGATTAGCATGTTGCTAGCATGAGGCTAGCTTGATTAGCATGTTGCTAGCATGATTTTAGCATGATTAGCATGTTGCTAGCATGATGCTAGCTTGATTAGCATGTTGCTAGCATGATGCTAGCTTGATTAACATGTTGCCAGCTTGATTAGCATGTTGCCAGGTGGTTGCTAGGGTGTTCTGGGTGGTTGCTATGGTGTTGCTCGGCAGTTGCTAAGGTTTTCTGGGTGGTTGCTAGGCAGTTGCTAGGGTATTCTTGGTGGTTGCTAGGGCGTTGCTAGGTGGTTGCTAGGGTGTTCTGGGTGGTTGCTATGGTGTTGCTAGGCAGTTGCTATGGTATTCTGGGTGGATGCTAGGGCATTGCTAGGCAGTTGCTAGGGTGTTCTGGGTGGTTGCTAGGTGTTTTGGGTGGTTGCTAGGCAGTTGCTAGGCAGTTGCTAGGGTGTTTTGGGTGCTTGCTAGAGTTTTTTGTGGTTACTAGAGCATTTCTAGACGTTGCTATGGTGTTCAGGGTGGTTGCTAAGGTGTTTTTGTTAGTTGCTATGGTGTTACTAGGTGGTTGGTAGTTGTCAAAGATGGTTACTATGGAGTTTTTAGAGAGTTCTTAAAATCTTTAATAACGAGTGCCTTCTGTACGGCACTCGGCCTGCGGCCTCGTGCCTATGGCCGAATAGGCACCAGCATGGAGCGATATCGCAAGGCCACGAGAGTAAAATTGCTTTAAAAAATAAAAAAAAATTAAAAAATGTTTTTTTTTTTGTTTAGGGTGGTTGCTATGGAGCTCTTAGTGGTTGCTAGGGTGCTGAAACTGGTTGCTAGGGTGTGGCTATGAAGATTTTAGGCCATTACTTATTGGCTGCTTGATAATATAAATCCTCTGAGGGAGAGAGAGAGGGAGAGATGCAGGGGTGTCAGGCCCTTTGGAGTGGTGTGTGTGTGAAAACGTCGGTTGGGATTCAAATATTTTTAGAACTCCCAATGTAAAGTCAATGGGACTTTTTTGGCCGCTTTTTCGTCCGCTGTGCGAACATCGTACACCTGATCGCTTAGAAAAGTCATAGCACACCTCTCCTCAATGAGCCGGTCGATTTGACACCTCACTCAGGGGTCTGTGACAAATGGTGCGGGGCGAGTTACGCGCCAAACTTTTGTCCAGAATAATAAAAAGAATAACTAGAATGTACATTTCCTGAAGAAAATGTGAAGTGGTGCTTGCAGTGGCAAAACTCGCCACTGGGCAGATGCTAACACAATTAACATGTTGTGATACCATGATATACCACGTTTTAGCATTATTTACCACGATTTACCATGTTTCTAAGATGATTTACTACGATTTACCACATTCCAGCATGATTTTCTATGATCAACATGTCGTTAGAATGATGCTAGCAGGATTAGCATGTTGTTAGCATGATTAGCATGTTGGTTGGATGATGCTAGCATGATTAGCATGTTGCTAGCATGCTTTTAACAAGATGCTAGCATGATTAGCATTTTGATAGCATGTTTTTAGCTAGATGCTAACATGATTAGCATGTTGCTAGCATTATGCTAGCTTGATTAGCATGTTGCTAGCATAATGCTAGCATGATTAGCATGTTGCTAGCATGATGCTAGCATTATGCTAGCTTGATTAGCATGTTGGTAGCATGATGCTAGCATGATTAGCATGTTGGTAGCATGATGCTAGCATGATTAGCATGTTGCTAGCATGATGCTAGCTTGATTAGCATGTTGCTAGCATGATGCTAGCATGATTAGCATGTTGCTAGCATGATGCTAGCTTGATTAGCATGTTGCTAGCATGATGCTAGCTTGATTAGCATGATGCTAGCTTGATTAGCATGTTGCTAGCATGATGATAGCATGATTAGCATGTTGCTAGCATGATGCTAACATTATGCTAGCTTGATTAGCATGTTGCTAGCATGATGCTAGCTTTATTAGCATGTTGGTAGCATGATGCTAGCTTGATTAGCATGTTGCTAGCATGATGCTAACATGATTAGCATGTTGCTAGCATGATGCTAGCTTGATTAGCATGTTGCTAGCATGATGCTAGCTTGATTAGCATGATGCTAGCTTGATTAGCATGATGCTAGCATGATAAGCATGTTGCTAGCATGTTTTTAGCAAGATGCTGTTGCCAGGTGGTTGCTAGGGTGTTCTGGGTGGTTGCTATGGTGTTGCTAGGCAGTTGCTAAGGTGTTCTGGGTGGTTGCTAGGCAGTTGCTAGGGTATTCTTGGTTGTTGCTAGGGCGTTGCTAGGTGGTTGCTAGGGTGTTCTGGGTGGTTGCTATGGTGTTGCTAGGCAGTTGCTATGGTATTCTGGGTGGATGCTAGGGTGTTGCTAGGCAGTTGCTATGGTATTCTGGGTGGTTGCTATGGTGTTGCTAAGCAGTTGCTAAGGTGTTCTGGGTGGTTGCTAGGCAGTTGCTAGGGTATTATTGGTGGTTGCTAGGCAGTTGCTAGGGTATTCTTGGTGGTTGCTAGGGCGTTGCTAGGTGGTTGCTAGGGTGTTCTGGGTGCTTGCTAGAGTTTTTTGTGGTTACTAGAGCATTTCTAGACGTTGGTAGGGTGTTCAGGGTGGTTGCTAAGGTGTTTTTGTTAGTTGCTATGGTGTTACTAGGTGGTTGGTAGTTGTCAAATATGGTTACTATGGAGTTTTTATAGAGTTCTTAAAATCTTTAATAACGAGTGCCTTCTGTACGGCACTCGGCCTGCGGCCTCGTGCCTATGGCTGAATAGGCACAAGCATGGAGCGATATCGCAAGGCCACGAGAGTAAAATTGCTTTAAAAAATATTAAAAAAATAAAAAAATGTTTTTTTTTGGTTTAGGGTGGTTGCTAGGGAGCTCTTAGTGGTTGCTAGGGTGCTGAAACTGGTTGCTAGGGTGTGGCTATGAAGATTTTAGGCCATAACTTATTGGCTGCTTGATAATATAAATCCTCTGAGGGAGAGAGAGAGGGAAAGACGCAGGGGTGTCAGGCCCTTTGGAGTCTGTGTGTGTGAAAACGTCGGTTGGGATTCAAATATTTTTAGAACTCCCCATGTAAAGTCAATGGGACTTTTTTGGCCGCTTTTTCGTCCGCTGTGCGAACATCGTACACCCGATCGCTTAGAAAAGTCATAGCACACCTCTCCTCAATGAGGCGGTCGATTTGACACCTCACTCAGGGGTCTGAGACAAACGATGCGGGGCGCATTACGCGCCAAACTTTGTCCAGAATAATAAGAAGAAGAATAATAAGTATGAGCAATAACAATAGTGATGCTTTTAAAAAAGCACCACTAATAATAAGTATGAGCAATAACAATAGTGATGCTTTCAAAAAAGCACCACTAATAATAAGAACTAGAATGTACATTTCCTGAAGAAAATGTGAAGTGGTGCTTGCAGTGGCAAAACTCACCACTCGGTTGCTAAAGTGCGTTTAGCTAGTTTTTAGCAAGATTATAACAAAATGATCATCATGCTAGCATTATAAGCATGTGACTAACATAATATTAGCATGTTGCTAGCATGATGCTAATATGATTAGCATGTTGCTAGCATCATGCTAGCATGTTTTTAGCAAAAGCTAACGTGAATGTAGCTAGCATGATTAGCATGATGCTAGCATTTTTCAACAAGATGCTAACATGAATAGCATGTTTGCTAGCATGTTTTTAGCAAGAAGCTAGCATGATTAGCATGTAGCTAGTATCATGCTAGCATTATTAGCATGTTGCTAGCATCATGCTAGCATTATTAGCATCATGCTAGCATCATGTTAGCATGATTAGCATGTAGCTAGCATGATGCTAGCTTGTTTTACCACGTTGCTAGCATGGTTTACCATGATTTACCATAGTTTACCATGATTTACCACAATTTACCATAGTTTACCACATTTACTATAGTATACCATGATTTACCATGTTCAAGTATGATTTACTATGATTCTAGCATGATTTGCCATAGTTTACCATGATTTACCACGATTTACTATAGTTTACCATGATTTACTATAGTATACCATGATTTACCATGTTCAAGTATGATTTACTGTTTCTAGCATGACTTACCATAGTTTACCATGATTTACCATAGTTTACCATGATTTACCACAATTTACTATAGTTTACCATGATTTACTATAGTATACCATGATTTACCATGTTGAAGTATGATTGACTGATTCTAGCATGATTTACCATAGTTTACCATGATTTACCATAGTTTACCCCGATTTACCACGATTTACTATAGTTTACCATGATTTACTATAGTATACCATGATTTACCATGTTCAAGTATGATTTACTGATTCTAGCATGATTTACCATAGTTTACCATGATTTACCATAGTTTACCATGATTTACCACGATTTACCATAGTTTACCATGATTTACTATAGTATACCATGATATACCATGTTCAAGTATGATTTACTGATTCTAGCATGATTTATCATAGTTTACCATGATTTACCATAGTTTACCATGATTTACTATAGTTTACCATGATTTACTATAGTATACCATGATTTACAATGTTCAAGTATGATTTACTATGATTCTAGCATGATTTACCATAGTTTACCATGATTTACCACGATTTACCATAATTTACTATGATTTACTATAGTATACCATGATTTACCATGTTTTAGTATGATTTACTATGATTCTAGGATGATTTACCATAGTTTAACATGATTTAGTCAAAAGAGCCAAGTCCCATCTCTATACTATGTTTTGATGCAGAGATATACGTTTTTCTAAACGGTTGCTAGGGTACTCTTTTTGGTTGTTATGGAGTTGCTTGACAGCTGCCAATGATGAAACTGCAAAGGCTTCTTGACACTTTGAATGATATAAACCAACTCCCATGCCTCTGTGACATTCAGAATGGAAGATATCCCTCTTTGGATTTTGGTTGCTAAGGTGCTCGACAATGGTTGCTATGGAGGGGCTAGGAAGTGTTGAGGTGATTCATGATTGGCCGTTTGCTGCCCCGAGTCAAATGAGACCACCCTCGTGTTTGTATGACAATTCAGTCTGGAGATATCCCTTTGATCTATTTCAATGGAAGTCTATGGGACTTGTTGCTAAGGTTCTCTAAATGGTTGCTAGGGCGTGGCTTGATAGCTTCACAATGATCCTGAGAGACTGATTGGTCATCTGAGTAAAATGAGCCCTCCCCCTTGTCTCTATGACACTGTGATCCAGAGCTACGTTCAATACAAAATCCCTATGCAATTTACCATAGTAGGAAAAGCATGTGTGTTTCACGGGACGTTCCTTCCCCATAGTAAGTCAATGGGGCAACTTTGGGCATCTCCTGCCCCCCAGGGGTGCAACTTTTACCCCATTGTGAGGTATGTTTTTACAGAGCCCGTCAGCCTCTTCAAATGTGGCAAATCACACGTTTCTGCGAAATCCTCGCTCAGAGCTACGTGAGGTCAAAGTTCGTCGCAATGTTAAGTCAATGGGACTTTTTTGGCCGCTTTTTCGCCCCTGGGGCAAACACCGCACCCCCGATCGCTTATAAAAGTCATAGCACACCTCTCCTCAATGAGCCGGTCGATTTGACACCTCACTCAGGGGTCTGGGACAAACGGTGCGGGGCGAGTTTCGCGCCAAACTTTGTCCAGAATAAAAATAAGAATAATAATAACTAGAATGTACATTTCCTGAAGAAAATGTGAAGTGGTGCTTGCAGTGGCAAAACTCGCCACTGGGCAGATGCTAACACAATTAACATGTTGTGATACCATGATATACCACGTTTTAGCATTATTTACCACGATTTACCATGTTTCTAAGATGATTTACTACGATTTACCACATTCCAGCATGATTTTCTATGATCAACATGTCGTTAGAATGATGCTAGCAGGATTAGCATGTTGTTAGCATGATTAGCATGTTGGTTGGATGATGCTAGCATGATTAGCATGTTGCTAGCATGCTTTTAACAAGATGCTAGCATGATTAGCATTTTGATAGCATGTTTTTAGCTAGATGCTAACATGATTAGCATGTTGCTAGCATTATGCTAGCTTGATTAGCATGTTGCTAGCATAATGCTAGCATGATTAGCATGTTGCTAGCATGATGCTAGCATTATGCTAGCTTGATTAGCATGTTGGTAGCATGATGCTAGCATGATTAGCATGTTGGTAGCATGATGCTAGCATGATTAGCATGTTGCTAGCATGATGCTAGCTTGATTAGCATGTTGCTAGCATGATGCTAGCATGATTAGCATGTTGCTAGCATGATGCTAGCTTGATTAGCATGTTGCTAGCATGATGCTAGCTTGATTAGCATGATGCTAGCTTGATTAGCATGTTGCTAGCATGATGATAGCATGATTAGCATGTTGCTAGCATGATGCTAACATTATGCTAGCTTGATTAGCATGTTGCTAGCATGATGCTAGCTTTATTAGCATGTTGGTAGCATGATGCTAGCTTGATTAGCATGTTGCTAGCATGATGCTAACATGATTAGCATGTTGCTAGCATGATGCTAGCTTGATTAGCATGTTGCTAGCATGATGCTAGCTTGATTAGCATGATGCTAGCTTGATTAGCATGATGCTAGCATGATAAGCATGTTGCTAGCATGTTTTTAGCAAGATGCTGTTGCCAGGTGGTTGCTAGGGTGTTCTGGGTGGTTGCTATGGTGTTGCTAGGCAGTTGCTAAGGTGTTCTGGGTGGTTGCTAGGCAGTTGCTAGGGTATTCTTGGTTGTTGCTAGGGCGTTGCTAGGTGGTTGCTAGGGTGTTCTGGGTGGTTGCTATGGTGTTGCTAGGCAGTTGCTATGGTATTCTGGGTGGATGCTAGGGTGTTGCTAGGCAGTTGCTATGGTATTCTGGGTGGTTGCTATGGTGTTGCTAAGCAGTTGCTAAGGTGTTCTGGGTGGTTGCTAGGCAGTTGCTAGGGTATTATTGGTGGTTGCTAGGCAGTTGCTAGGGTATTCTTGGTGGTTGCTAGGGCGTTGCTAGGTGGTTGCTAGGGTGTTCTGGGTGCTTGCTAGAGTTTTTTGTGGTTACTAGAGCATTTCTAGACGTTGGTAGGGTGTTCAGGGTGGTTGCTAAGGTGTTTTTGTTAGTTGCTATGGTGTTACTAGGTGGTTGGTAGTTGTCAAATATGGTTACTATGGAGTTTTTATAGAGTTCTTAAAATCTTTAATAACGAGTGCCTTCTGTACGGCACTCGGCCTGCGGCCTCGTGCCTATGGCTGAATAGGCACAAGCATGGAGCGATATCGCAAGGCCACGAGAGTAAAATTGCTTTAAAAAATATTAAAAAAATAAAAAAATGTTTTTTTTTGGTTTAGGGTGGTTGCTAGGGAGCTCTTAGTGGTTGCTAGGGTGCTGAAACTGGTTGCTAGGGTGTGGCTATGAAGATTTTAGGCCATAACTTATTGGCTGCTTGATAATATAAATCCTCTGAGGGAGAGAGAGAGGGAAAGACGCAGGGGTGTCAGGCCCTTTGGAGTCTGTGTGTGTGAAAACGTCGGTTGGGATTCAAATATTTTTAGAACTCCCCATGTAAAGTCAATGGGACTTTTTTGGCCGCTTTTTCGTCCGCTGTGCGAACATCGTACACCCGATCGCTTAGAAAAGTCATAGCACACCTCTCCTCAATGAGGCGGTCGATTTGACACCTCACTCAGGGGTCTGAGACAAACGATGCGGGGCGCATTACGCGCCAAACTTTGTCCAGAATAATAAGAAGAAGAATAATAAGTATGAGCAATAACAATAGTGATGCTTTTAAAAAAGCACCACTAATAAGTATGCAAGAGAACACTAATGATGCCTTGCTTTCAGCAAGCACCATTAATAATAAGTATGAGCAATAACAATAGTGATGCCTTGCTTTCAGCAAGCACCACTAATAATAATAATAATAATAATAAGTTTAAATAGGATTTCAATATGTTGGCTCTCTCAAGCCAACTTAATAATAAGTTTAAATAGGATTTCAATATGTTGGCTCTCTCAAGCCAACTTAACTAGATGCGAAAGTTCGTCGAGACAAACTTTAAGTTGGCTTGAGAAAGTTTGGACCAGAAAGTTTTTTGCTAGGCGGTTGCTAGGGTATTCTGAGTGGTTGCTAGGCGGTTGCTAGGATATTTCTGGTGGTTGCTAGGGTCTTTTGGGTGGTTGCTAGGTGGTTGCTAGGGTGTTTTGGGTGGTTGCTAGGGTGTTCTGGGTGGTTGCTAGGCGGTTGCTAGGGTGTTCTGGGTGGTTACTAGGGTGTTCTGGGTGGTTGCTAGGCGGTTGCTAGGATATTTTGGGTGGTTGCTAGGGTCTTTTGGGTGGTTTATAGGCGGTTGCTAGGGTATTTTAGGTGGTTGCTAGGGTATTTTAGGTGGTTGCTAGGGTATTCTGGGTGGTTGCTAGGCGGTTGCTAGGGTATTTTGGGTGGTTGCTAGGGTCTTTTGGGTAGTTGCTAGGCGGTTTCTAAGATATTTTCGGTGGTTGCTAGGGTCTTTTGGGTGGTTGCTAGGCGGTTGCTAGGGTATTTTGGGTGGTTGCTAGGGTGTTCTGGGTGGTTGCTAGGCGGTTGCTAGGGTGTTCTGGGTGGTTACTAGGGTGTTCTGGGTGGTTGCTAGGCGGTTGCTAGGATATTTTGGGTGGTTGCTAGGGTCTTTTGGGTGGTTGATAGGCGGTTGCTAGGGTATTTTAGGTGGTTGCTAGGGTATTTTAGGTGGTTGATAGGGTATTCTGGGTGGTTGCTAGGCGGTTGCTAGGGCATTTTGGGTGGTTGCTAGGGTCTTTTGGGTAGTTGCTAGGCGGTTTCTAAGATATTTTCGGTGGTTGCTAGGGTCTTTTGGGTGGTTGCTAGGCGGTTGCTAGGGTATTTTGGGTGGTTGCTAGGGTGTTGCTAAGTGGTTGCTAGGGTGTTGCTAGGCGGTTGCTAAGGTATTTTGGGTGGTTGCTAGGGTGTTCTGGGTGGTTGCTAGGCGGTTGCTATGGTATTTTGGGTGGTTGCTAGGGTGTTGCTAGGCGGTTGCTAGGGTGTTCTGGGTGGTTGCTATGGTGTTGCTAGACGGTTGCTAAGGTATTTTGGGTGGTTGCTAGGCGGTTGCTAGGGTGTTATGGGTGGTTGCTAGGGTGTTGCTAGGCGGTTGCTAAGGTATTTTGGGTGGTTGCTAGGCGGTTACTAGGGTGTTCTGGGTGGTTGCTAGGGTGTTCTGGGTGGTTGCTAGGCGGTTGCTAGGGTGTTTTAGTGGTTTATATGGTGTTGCTAGGCGGTTGCTAGGGTGTTCTGGGTGGTTGCTATGGTGTTGCTAGGCGGTTGCTAGGGTATTCTGAGTGGTTGCTAGGCGGTTGCTAGGGTGTTCTGGGTGGTTGCTATGCTGTTGCTAGACGGTTGCTAGGGTATTCTGGGTGGTTGCTAGGTGGTTGCTAGGGTGTTTTGGGTGGTTGCTAGGCGGTTGCTAGGGTGTTCTGGGTGGTTGCTATGCGGTTGCTAGGGTGTTCTGGGTGGTTGCTATGGTGTTGCTAGGCGGTTGCTAAGGTATTCTGGGTGGTTGCTAGGCAGTTGCTAGGGTGTTCTGAGTGGTTGCTATGCTGTTGCTAAGGTGTTCTGGGTGGTTGCTAGGCGGTTGCTAGGGTGTTCTGGGTGGTTGCTATGGTGTTGCTAGGCGGTTGCTAGGGTATTCTGGGTGGTTGCTAGGCGGTTGCTAGGGTGTTCTGGGTGGTTGCTATGGTGTTGCTAGGCGGTTGCTAGGGTGTTCTGGGTGGTTGCTATGATGTTGCTAGGCGGTTGCTAAGGTATTCTGGGCGGTTGCTAGGCAGTTGCTAGGGTGTTCTGGGCGGTTGCTATGGTGTTGCTAGGTGGTTGGTAGTTGTCACAGATGGTTACTATGGAGTTTTTATAGAGTCCTTAGCATGATCTTGGTATGATTTAGCACTTAACTAATTGATATTAGCATGTAGCTATTCACTGCTAGCATGTGTAGCATGTTGGAAGTGCTGTTTGCTAGCATGAGTCAAAAGAGCCAAACCTCATCTCTATACGATGTTCTGATACAGAGATATAGGTCTTGCAAAACGGTTGCTAGGGTACTCAAGTTTGGTTGCTATGGAGTTGCTTGGGAGCTTGAAGCTTTAAACTTAAAACGTTTAAAGTGGTTTGAAGTTTAAAGTAGTTTACGAGTTTTGAGTTTACAAGTTTAAATGAGTTTAGAGTTTAAGTTTAAATGAGTTTAGTGTGTGTGTGTGTGTGTGTGTGTGTGTGTTCACACACACACACACACACACTCAGAGTTTATGAGTTTAGAGTTTATAAGTGTATAAATTGATGAGTTTATAAGTGTAAGAGTTTTTGAGTTTAGAGTTTATAAGTTTTAAATGAGTTTAGAGTTTATAAGTTTTAAATGAGTTTAGAGTTTATAAGTTTAAATGAGTTTAGAGTTTATAAGTTTAAATGAGTTTAAGAGTTCAGAGTTTATTAATTTATGAGTTTAAGAGTTCATAAGTCTATGAATTCATGAGTTTATAAGTTAATTAGTTTATAAGTGTATGAGTTTAGAGTTCATTAGTTTAAATGAGTCTCATTGGCTAATATAGTATATAGAACGGCAGTTTGGTTTAGTCTTCAAGGTATTTTGATTTGAATTTTCGTCGGTTGGTGAGTTTGAATCTAAATATGAATTTTTTAGAACTCCCCAATGCAAGTCAATGGGAGTTTTTCCGAGTTTTGATCGTCATTTTTAGGAAAACCGTAAGTCCGATCAGTCTGAAAAGATATAGCACACTCGGTCAGATCAGTTTGAGTGTCTGAGCCGAGTTTGGAGTATGTAGAGTTAAAGCTCTAGGACGAGTTTGAGTCAACAGTTTTTAACAGAAGAATAATAATAATAACTAGATGCGAAAGTTCGTCGAGACAAACTTTAAGTTGGCTTGAGAAAGTTTGGACCAGAAAGTTTTTTGCTAAGCGGTTGCTAGGGTATTCTGAGTGGTTGCTAGGCGGTTGCTAGGATATTTCTGGTGGTTGCTAGGGTCTTTTGGGTGGTTGCTAGGCGGTTGCTAGGGTATTTTGGGTGGTTGCTAAGGTGTTCTGGGTGGTTGCTAGGCGGTTGCTAGGGTGTTCTGGGTGGTTACTAGGGTGTTCTGGGTGGTTGCTAGGCGGTTGCTAGGATATTTTGGGTGGTTGCTAGGCGGTTGCTAGGGTATTTTGGGTGGTTGCTAGGGTGTTCTGGGTGGTTGCTAGGCGGTTGCTAGGGTGTTCTGGGTGGTTACTAGGGTGTTCTGGGTGGTTGCTAGGCGGTTGCTAGGATATTTTGGGTGGTTGCTAGGGTCTTTTGGGTGGTTGATAGGCGGTTGCTAGGGTATTTTAGGTGGTTGCTAGGGTATTTTAGGTGGTTGATAGGGTATTCTGGGTGGTTGCTAGGCGGTTGCTAGGGCATTTTGGGTGGTTGCTAGGGTCTTTTGGGTAGTTGCTAGGCGGTTTCTAAGATATTTTCGGTGGTTGCTAGGGTCTTTTGGGTGGTTGCTAGGCGGTTGCTAGGGTATTTTGGGTGGTTGCTAGGGTGTTCTGGGTGGTTGCTAGGGTGTTCTGGGTGGTTGCTAGGCGGTTGTAGGGTGTTCTGGGTGGTTGCTAGGCGGTTGCTAGGATATTTTGGGTGGTTGCTAGGGTGTTCTGGGTGGTTGTTAGGCAGTTGCTAGGGTGTTCTGAGTGGTTGCTATGGTGTTGCTAGGCGGTTGCTAAGGTATTCTGGGTGGTTGCTAGGCGGTTGCTAGGGTGTTCTGGGTGGTTGCTATGGTGTTGCTAGGCGGTTGCTAAGGTATTCTGGGTGGTTGCTAGGCGGTTGCTAGGGTGTTCTGGGTGGTTGCTATGGTGTTGCTAGGCGGTTGCTAGGGTGTTCTGGGTTGTTGCTAGGCAGTTGCTAGGTGTTCTGGGTGGTTGCTAGGCAGTTGCTAGGGTGTTCTGGCTGTTTGCTAGGTGTTCTGGGTGGTTGCTAGGCAGTTGCTAGGTGTTCTGGGGGGTTGCTAGGCAGTTGCTAGGGTGTTCTGGGTGGTTGCTAGGGTATATTTGGTGGTTACTAGAGCATTTCTAGATGTTGCTAGGGTGTTCAAGATGGTTGCTAAGGTATTTTTGGTAGTTGCTATGGTGTTACTAGGTGGTTGGTAGTTGTCAAAGATGGTTACTATGGAGTTTTTATAGAGTTCTCAAAATCTTTAATAACGAGTGCCTTCAGTACGGCACTCGGCCTGCGGCCTCGTGCCTATGGCCGAATAGGCACAAGCATGGAGCAATATCGCAAGGCCACGAGTGTAATATTGCGTTAAAAAATACAAAAAAATGTAAAAAAAATTTTTTTTTGGTTTAGGGTGGTTGCTAGGGAGCTCTTAGTGGTTGCTAGGGTGCTGAAACTGGTTGCTATGGTGTGGCTATGAAGATTTTAGGCCATTACTTATTGGTTGCTTGATAATATAAATCCTCTGAGGGAGAGAGAGAGGGAGAGACGCAGGGCTGTCAGGCCCTTTGGAGTCTGTGTGTGTGAAAACGGCAGTTTGGATTCAAATGTTTTTAGAACTCCCCAATGTAAGTCAATGGGAGTTTTTCCGAGTTTTGATCGTCATTTTTAGGAAAACCGTAAGTCCGATCAGTCTGAAAAGATATAGCAACGCGAGTCAGATCAGTTTGAGTGTCTGAGCCGAGTTTGGAGTATGTAGAGTTAAAGCTCTAGGAGGAGTTTCATATAGAAATTTTAGTCTCGGAATAATAATAATAACTAGAATGTACATTTCCTGAAGAAAATGTGAAGTGGTGCTTGCAGTGGCAAAACTCGCCACTGGGCAGATGCTAACACAATTAACATGTTGTGATACCATGATATACCACGTTTTAGCATTATTTACCACGATTTACCATGTTTCTAAGATGATTTACTACGATTTACCACATTCCAGCATGATTTTCTATGATTAACATGTCGTTAGAATGATGCTAGCAGGATTAGCATGTTGTTAGCATGATTAGCATGTTGGTTGGATGATGCTAGCATGATTAGCATGTTGCTAGCATGCTTTTAACAAGATGCTAGCATGATTAGCATTTTGATAGCATGTTTTTAGCTAGATGCTAACATGATTAGCATGTTGCTAGCATTATGCTAGCTTGATTACACATTTACACAACTGCCTAGCACAACTGCTAGCAATCATGCTAGCAACATGCTAATCATGCTAGCAACATGCTAATCATGCTAGCATTATGCTAGCTTGATTAGCATGTTGCTAGCATGATGCTAGCTTGATTAGCATGATGCTAGCTTGATTAGCATGTTGCTAGCATGATGATAGCATGATTAGCATGTTGCTAGCATGATGCTAACATTATGCTAGCTTGATTAGCATGTTGCTAGCATGATGCTAGCTTTATTAGCATTTTGGTAGCATGATGCTAGCTTGATTAGCATGTTGCTAGCATGATGCTAGCATGATTAGCATGTTGCTAGCATGATGCTAGCTTGATTAGCATGTTGCTAGCATGATGCTAGCTTGATTAGCATGATGCTAGCTTGGTTAGCATGATGCTAGCATGATAAGCATGTTGCTAGCATGTTTTTAGCAAGATGCTGTTGCCAGGTGGTTGCTAGGGTGTTCTGGGTGGTTGCTATGGTGTTGCTAGGCAGTTGCTAAGGTGTTCTGGGTGGTTGCTAGGCAGTTGCTATGGTATTCTTGGTTGTTGCTAGGGCGTTGCTAGGTGGTTGCTAGGGTGTTCTGGGTGGTTGCTATGGTGTTGCTAGGCAGTTGCTATGGTATTCTGGGTGGATGCTAGGGTGTTGCTAGGCAGTTGCTATGGTATTCTGGGTGGTTGCTATGGTGTTGCTAAGCAGTTGCTAAGGTGTTCTGGGTGGTTGCTAGGCAGTTGCTAGGGTATTATTGGTGGTTGCTAGGCAGTTGCTAGGGTATTCTTGGTGGTTGCTAGGGCGTTGCTAGGTGGTTGCTAGGGTGTTCTGGGTGCTTGCTAGAGTTTTTTGTGGTTACTAGAGCATTTCTAGACGTTGGTAGGGTGTTCAGGGTGGTTGCTAAGGTGTTTTTGTTAGTTGCTATGGTGTTACTAGGTGGTTGGTAGTTGTCAAATATGGTTACTATGGAGTTTTTATAGAGTTCTTAAAATCTTTAATAACAGTGCCTTCTGTACGGCACTCGGCCTGCGGCCTCGTGCCTATGGCCGAATAGGCACAAGCATGGAGCGATATCGCAAGGCCACGAGAGTAAAATTGCTTTAAAAAATATAAAAAAAATAAAAAAATGTTTTTTTTTGGTTTAGGGTGGTTGCTAGGGAGCTCTTAGTGGTTGCTAGGGTGCTGAAACTGGTTGCTAGGGTGTGGCTATGAAGATTTTAGGCCATTACTTATTGGCTGCTTGATAATATAAATCCTCTGAGGGAGAGAGAGAGGGAGAGATGCAGGGGTGTCAGGCCCTTTGGAGTGGTGTGTGTGTGAAAACGTCGGTTGGGATTCAAATATTTTTAGAACTCCCAATGTAAAGTCAATGGGACTTTTTTGGCCGCTTTTTCGTCCGCTGTGCGAACATCGTACACCCGATCGCTTAGAAAAGTCATAGCACACCTCTCCTCAATGAGCCGCTCGATTTGACGCCTCACTCAGGGGTCTGTGACAAACGGTGCGGGGCGAGTTTCGCGCCAAACTTTGTCCAGAATAATAAAAAGAAGAAGAATAACTAGAATGTACATTTCCTGAAGAAAATGTGAAGTGGTGCTTGCAGTGGCAAAACTCGCCACTCGGTTGCTAGGGTGTTGTACATGATTGCATACAAGCCAACAACCATGTCTGTACGATGTTGTGGAGCTGAAATATGGCTTCTATATGTTGCAATATGGTTGCTAGGTGGCTCTAAATGGTTGCTAGGGTGTGAATACACAGTTACCATGGTGATATTTACAGACTGTTTTCCAACTGAAACTAATGAGCCAACCCCCATCTCTATACGATGTTCTGATGCAGAGATATACATTTTGCTAAACGGTTGCTAGGGTACTCTATTTGGTTGCTAGCGAGTGGCTTGGCAGCTGCCAATGATGAAACTCCAAAGGCTTCTTGTCACTATGAATGATATAAACCAACTCCCATGCCTCTGCGACATTCAGAATGGAAGATATGCCTCTTTGGATTTTGGTTGCTAGGGTACTCTGTTTGGTTGCTAGGGAGTGGCTTGTCAGCTCCCAATCATGAAACTCCAAAGGCTTCTTGTCACTATGAATGATATAAACCAACTCCCATGCCTCTGCGACATTCAGAATGGAAGATATCCCTCTTTGGATTTTGGTTGCTAGGGTACTCTGTTTGGTTGCTAGGGAGTGGCTTGTCAGCTGCCAATCATGAAACTCCAAAGGCTTCTTGTCACTATGAATGATATAAACCAACTCCCATGCCTCTGTGACATTCAGAATGGAAGATATCCCTCTTTGGATTTTGGTTGCTAAGGTGCTCGACAGTGGTTGCTAGGGAGGGGCTTGGAAGTGTTGAGGTGATTCATGATTGGCTGTTTGCTGCCCCGAGTCAAATGAGACCACCCCCATGTTTCTATGACAATTCAGTCCGGAGATATCTCTTTGAACTCTTTCAATGGAAGTCTATGGAACTTGTTGCTAAGGGGCTCTAAATGGTTGCTAGGGCGTGGCTTGATAGCTTCACAATGATCCTGAGAGACTGATTGGTCATCTGAGTAAAATGAGCCCTCCCCCTTGTCTCTATGACACTGTGATCCAGAGCTATGTTCAATACAAAGTCCCTATGCAATTTACCATAGTAGGAAAAGCATGTGTGTTTCACAGGACGTTCCTTCCCCATAGTAAGTCAATGGGGCAACTTTGGGCATCTCCTGCCCCCCAGGGGTGCAACTTTTACCCCATTGTGAGGTATGTTCTTACAGAGCCTGTCAGCCTCTTCAAATGTGGCAAATCACACGTTACTGCGAAATCCTCGCTCAGAGCTACGTGTGGTCAAAGTTCGTCGCAATGTTAAGTCAATGGGACTTTTTTGGCCGCTTTTTCGCCCCTGGGGTGAACACCGCACCCCCGATCGCTTATAAAAGTCATACCACACCTCTCCTCAATGAGCCGGTCGATTTGACACCTCACTCAGGGGTCTGAGACAAACGGTGCGGGGCGAGTTACGCGCCAAACTTTGTCCAGAATAATAAGAAGAATAATAATAATAAGTATGCAAGAGAACAATAGTGATGCCTTGCTTTCAGCAAGCACCACTAACTAGATGCGAAAGTTCGTCGAGACAAACTTTAAGTTGGCTTGAGAAAGTTTGGACCGGAAAGTTTTTTGCTAGGCGGTTGTTATGATGTTATGGGTGGTCGCTATGGTGTTGCTAGGCGGTTGCTAAGGTATTCTGGGTGGTTGCTAGGCGGTTGCTAGGGTGTTTTGGGTGGTTGCTAGGGTGTTTTGGGTGGTTGCTAGGGTCTTTTGTGTGGTTGCTAGGCGGTTGCTAGGTGGTTGCTAGGGTGTTCTGGGTGGTTGCTAGGATATTTTAGGTGGTTGCTAGGGTCTTT
The DNA here is from genome assembly GCA_022829085.1 of Abramis brama. Taxonomy (NCBI): domain Eukaryota; kingdom Metazoa; phylum Chordata; class Actinopteri; order Cypriniformes; family Leuciscidae; genus Abramis; species Abramis brama. The sequence goes on along the minus strand of CM040766.1, from coordinate 66,959,316 downwards.
TGGGTGGTTGCTAGGCGGTTGCTAGGGTGTTTTGGGTGGTTGCTAGGATATTTTGGGTGGTTGCTAGAGTCTTTTGGGTGGTTGCTAGGCGGTTGCTAGGGTGTTATGGGTGGTTGCTATGGTGTTGCTAGGCGGTTGCTAAGGTATTTTGGGTGGTTGCTAGGGTGTTCTGGGTGGTTGCTAGGCAGTTGCAAGGGTGTTATGGGTGGTTGCTATGGTGTTGCTAGGCGTTGCTAAGGTATTCTGGGTGGTTGCTAGGTGGTGGCTAGGGTGTTCTGGGTGGTTGCTAGGCTGTTTTGGGTGGTTGCTAGGGTCTTTTGGGTGGTTGCTAGGCGGTTGCTAGGGTGTTTTGGGTGGTTGCTAGGATATTTTGGGTGGTTGCTAGGCGGTTGCTAGGGTCTTTTGGATGTTGCTAGGGTCTTTTGGGTGGTTGCTAGGCGGTTGCTAGGGTATTTTGGGTGGTTGCTAGGGTCTTTTGGGTGGTTGCTAGGGTGTTCTGGGTGGTTGCTAGGCGGTTGCTAGGGTCTTTTGGGTGGTTGCTAGGCGGTTGCTAGGGTGTTCTGGGTTGTTGCTAGGCTGTTTTGGGTGGTTGCTAGGATATTCTGGGTGGTTGCTAGGCGGTTGCTAGGATATTTCTGGTGGTTGCTAGGGTCTTTTGGGTGGTTGCTAGGCGGTTGCTAGGATATTTTGGGTGGTTGCTAGGATATTTTGGGTGGTTGCTAGGGTCTTTTGGGTGGTTGCTAGGCGGTTGCTAGGGTCTTTTGGGTGGTTGCTAGGCGGTTGCTAGGGTGTTTTGGGTGGTTGCTAGGGTAATTTGGGTGGTTGCTACGGTGTTCTGGGTGGTTGCTAGGGTCTTTTGGGTGGTTGCTAGGCGGTTGCTAGGGTGTTCTGGGGGGTTGCTATGGTATTCAGGGCGGTTGATATGGTGTTACTAGGTGGTTGGTAGTTGTCACAGATGGTTACTATGGAGTTTTTATAGAGTTCTTAGCATGATCTTGGCATGATTTAACACTTAACTAATCGCTATTAGCATGTAGCTATTCACTGCTAGCATATGTAGCATGTTGGAAGTGCTGTTTGCTAGCACGAGTCAAAAGAGCCAAACCTCATCTCTATACGATGTTCTGATACAGAGATATAGGTCTTACAAAACGGTTGCTAGGGTACTCGAGTTTGGTTGCTATGGAGTTGCTTGGGAGCTGGAAGATTTAAACTTAAGAAGTTTATAGTGGTTTTAAGTTTACAGTAGTTTACAGTAGTTTGAAGTTTGAGAGATAGATAAATAAGTTAGACACACACACACACACACACACAAACAAACACACAAACACACAGACACACACACACACACACACACCCACTAACTCGCTCACACACTCACTCATAAACTCAGTGTGTGTGTCTGAGTTTAGAGTTTATAAGTGTATAAATTGATGAGTTAATAAGTGTATGAGTTCTTGAGTTTTGAGTTTATAAGTTTAAATCAGTTTAGAGTTTATAAGTTTAAATGAGATTAAGAGTTCAGAGTTTATTAATTTATGAGTTTAAGAGTTCATAAGTTTATGAATTCATGAGTTTATAAGTTAATTAGTTTATAAGTGTTTATAGTTTATAGTTTATTAGTTTAAATGAGTCTCAATGGCTCATATAGTATATAGAACGGCAGTTTGGTTTAGTCTTCAAGGTGTTTAGATTTAAATTTTTGTCGGTTTGAATTTTTTAGAACTCCCCAATGTAAGTCAATGGGAGTTTTTGAATGAGTTTTTTCGAGTTTTGATCGTCGTTTTTAGGAAAACCGTAAGTCCGATCAGTCTGAAAAGATATAGCATACCGAGTCAGATCAGTTTGAGTGTCTGAGCCGAGTTTGGAGTATGTAGAGTTAAAGCTCTAGGAGGAGTTTGATATAGATTTTTTTAGGGTCAGAAGAATAATAATAACTAGATGCGAAAGTTCGTCGAGACAAACTTTAAGTTGGCTTGAGAAAGATTGAACCAGAAAGTTTTTTGCTAGGCGGTTACTAGGGTATTCTGACTGGTTGCTAGGCGGTTGCTAGGATATTTCTGGTGGTTGCTAGGGTCTTTTGGGTGGTTGCTAGGCGGTTGCTAGGATATTTTGGGTGGTTGCTAGGGTCTTTTGGGTGGTTTATAGGCGGTTGCTAGGGTATTTTAGGTGGTTGCTAGGGTATTTTAGGTGGTTGCTAGGGTATTCTGGGTGGTTGCTAGGCGGTTGCTAGGGTATTTTGGGTGGTTGCTAGGGTCTTTTGGGTAGTTGCTAGGCGGTTTCTAAGATATTTTCGGTGGTTGCTAGGGTCTTTTGGGTGGTTGCTAGGCGGTTGCTAGGGTATTTTGGGTGGTTGCTAGGGTGTTCTGGGTGGTTGCTAGGCGGTTGCTAGGGTGTTCTGGGTGGTTACTAGGGTGTTCTGGGTGGTTGCTAGGCGGTTGCTAGGATATTTTGGGTGGTTGCTAGGGTCTTTTGGGTGGTTGCTAGGCGGTTGCTAGGGTATTTTAGGTGGTTGCTAGGGTATTTTAGGTGGTTGATAGGGTATTCTGGGTGGTTGCTAGGCGGTTGCTAGGGCATTTTGGGTGGTTGCTAGGGTCTTTTGGGTAGTTGCTAGGCGGTTTCTAAGATATTTTCGGTGGTTGCTAGGGTCTTTTGGGTGGTTGCTAGGCGGTTGCTAGGGTATTTTGGGTGGTTGCTAGGGTGTTCTGGGTGGTTGCTAGGCGGTTGTAGGGTGTTCTGGGTGGTTACTAGGGTGTTCTGGGTGGTTGCTAGGCGGTTGCTAGGATATTTTGGGTGGTTGCTAGGGTCTTTTGGGTGGTTGATAGGCGGTTGCTAGGGTATTTTAGGTGGTTGCTAGGGTATTTTAGGTGGTTGATAGGGTATTCTGGGTGGTTGCTAGGCGGTTGCTAGGGTGTTCTGGGTGGTTGCTATGGTGTTGCTAGGCGGTTGCTAGGGTATTTTGGGTGGTTGTTAGGCGGTTGCTAGGGTGTTCTGGGTGGTTGCTATGGTGTTGCTAGGCGGTTGCTAAGGTGTTCTGGGTGGTTGCTATGGTGTTGCTAGGCGGTTGCTAGGGTGTTCTGGGTTGTTGCTAGGCAGTTGCTAGGTGTTCTGGGTGGTTGCTAGGCAGTTGCTAGGGTGTTCTGGCTGTTTGCTAGGTGTTCTGGGTGGTTGCTAGGCAGTTGCTAGGTGTTCTTGGGGGTTGCTAGGCAGTTGCTAGGGTGTTCTGGGTGGTTGCTAGGGTATATTTGGTGGTTACTAGAGCATTTCTAGATGTTGCTAGGGTGTTCAAGATGGTTGCTAAGGTATTTTTGGTAGTTGCTATGGTGTTACTAGGTGGTTGGTAGTTGTCAAAGATGGTTACTATGGAGTTTTTATAGAGTTCTTAAAATCTTTAATAACGAGTGCCTTCAGTACGGCACTCGGCCTGCGGCCTCGTGCCTATGGCCGAATAGGCACAAGCATGGAGCAATATCGCAAGGCCACGAGTGTAATATTGCGTTAAAAAATACAAAAAAATGTAAAAAAAAAATTTTTTTGGTTTAGGGTGGTTGCTAGGGAGCTCTTAGTGGTTGCTAGGGTGCTGAAACTGGTTGCTATGGTGTGGCTATGAAGATTTTAGGCCATTACTTATTGGTTGCTTGATAATATAAATCCTCTGAGGGAGAGAGAGAGGGAGAGACGCAGGGCTGTCAGGCCCTTTGGAGTCTGTGTGTGTGAAAACGGCAGTTTGGATTCAAATGTTTTTAGAACTCCCCAATGTAAGTCAATGGGAGTTTTTCCGAGTTTTGATCGTCATTTTTAGGAAAACCGTAAGTCCGATCAGTCTGAAAAGATATAGCAACGCGAGTCAGATCAGTTTGAGTGTCTGAGCCGAGTTTGGAGTATGTAGAGTTAAAGCTCTAGGAGGAGTTTCATATAGAAATTTTAGTCTCGGAATAATAATAATAATAATAATAATAATAATAATAAGTTTAAATAGGATTTCAATATGTTGGCTCTCTCAAGCCAACTTAATAAGTTTAAATAGGATTTCAATATGTTGGCTTTCTCAAGCCAACTTAATAAGTTTAAATAGGATTTCAATATGTTGGCTCTCTCAAGCCAACTTAACTAGATGCGAAAGTTCGTCGAGACAAACTTTAAGTTGGCTTGAGAAAGTTTGGACCAGAAAGTTTTTTGCTAGGCGGTTGCTAGGGTATTCTGAGTGGTTGCTAGGCGGTTGCTAGGATATTTCTGGTGGTTGCTAGGGTCTTTTGGGTGGTTGCTAGGCGGTTGCTAGGGTATTTTGGGTGGTTGCTATGGTGTTCTGGTTGGTTGCTAGGCGGTTGCTAGGGTATTCTGGGTGGTTGCTAGGCGATTGCTAGGGTGTTCTGGGTGGTTGCTATGGTGTTGCTAGGCGGTTGCTAGGGTGTTCTGGTTGGTTGCTAGGCGGTTGCTAGGGTGTTCTGGGTGGTTGCTATGGTGTTGCTAGGCGGTTGTTAAGGTATTCTGGGTGGTTGCTAGGCGGTTGCTAGGCAGTTGCTAGGGTATTCTGGGTGGTTGCTAGGCGGTTGCTAGGGTGTTCTGGGTGGTTACTATGGTGTTGCTAGGCGGTTGCTAGGGTATTCTGGGTGGTTGCTAGGCAGTTGCTAGGGTGTTCTGGGTGGTTGCTATGGTGTTGCTAGGCGGTTGCTAGGGTGTTCTGGGTGGTTGCTATGGTGTTGCTAGGCGGTTGCTAGGGTATTCTGGGTGGTTGCTAGGCAGTTGCTAGGGTGTTCTGGTGTTGCTAGGCGGTTGCTAGGGTGTTCTGGGTGGTTGCTATGGTGTTGCTAGGCGGTTGCTAGGGTGTTCTGGTTGGTTGCTAGGCGGTTGCTAGGGTGTTCTGAGTGGTTGCTAGGCGGTTGCTAGGTGGTTGCTAGGGTATTCTGGGTGGTTGCTATGGTGTTGCTAGGCGGTTGCTAGGATGTTCTGGGTGGTTGCTAGGCGGTTGCTAGGGTGTTCTGGGTGGTTGCTATGGTGTTGCTAGGCGGTTGCTAGGGTGTTCTGGGTGGTTGCTAGGCGGTTGCTAGGGTGTTGTTAGGCGGTTGCTAGGGTGTTCTGGGTGGTTGCTATGGTGTTGCTAAGGTATTCTGGGTGGTAGCTAGGCGGTTGCTAGGCAGTTGCTAGGGTATTCTGGGTGGTTGCTAGGCGGTTGCTAGGGTGTTCTGGTGGTTACTATGGTGTTGCTAGGCGGTTGCTAGGGTATTCTGGGTGGTTGCTAGGCAGTTGCTAGGGTGTTCTGGGTGGTTGCTATGGTGTTGCTAGGCGGTTGCTAGGGTGTTCTGGGTGGTTGCTATGGTGTTGCTAGGCGGTTGCTAGGGTATTCTGGGTGGTTGCTAGGCAGTTGCTAGGGTGTTCTGGTGTTGCTAGGCGGTTGCTAGGGTGTTCTGGGTGGTTGCTATGGTGTTGCTAGGTGGTTGGTAGTTGTCACAGATGGTTACTATGGAGTTTTGATATAGTTGTTTGCATGATCTTGGTATGATTTAGCACTTAACTAATCGCTATTAGCATGTAGCTATTCACTGCTAGCATGTATAGCATGTTAGAAGTGCTGTTTGCTAGCATGAGTCAAAAGAGCCAAACCTAATCTCTATACGATGTTCTGATACAGAGATATAGGTCTTGCAAAACGGTTGCTAGGGTACTCAAGTTTGGTTGCTATGGAGTTGCTTGGGAGCTGGGAGCTTTAAACGTAAGAAGTTTAAAGTGGTTTGAAGTTTAAAGTAGTTTACAGTAGTTTGAAGTTTATGGCAGGTAGATAGATAAGTTAATAGATAGATAAACACACACACACATACACACACACACGCACACACACACACACACACACACACTAACTCGCTCACACACTCACTCAGACACACACACACTGTATGAGTTTTTGAGTTTTGAGTTTATAAGTTTAAATGAGTTTAGAGTTTATAAGTTTAAATGAGTTTAAGAGTTCAGAGTTTATTAATTTATGAGTTTAATAGTTTATAAGTCTATGAATTCATGAGTTTATAAGTTAATTAGTTAATCTCATACACTTATTCTAATTATAAGTGTATGAGTTTAGAGTTTATTAGTTTAAATGAGTCTCAATGGCTCATATAGTATATAGAACGGCAGTTTGGTTTAGTCTTCAAGGTGTTTAGATTTAAATTTTCGACATACACATACACACACACAAGCACGCACGCACAGACTCTCACTCTCTCTCTCACACACACACTATCTCTCTCACACACACACTCACTAACTCACTCACACACACACAGACAAGCTCATTAACACACACACACACACACACACACACACTCACGCACATAGACACACACTCTCTCTCTCACACACACTCAGAGTTTATATGAGTTTAGAGTTTATAAGTGTACAAGTTTTTGAGTTAAGAGTTTATAAGTTTAAATGAGTGTGTACGAGTATTTGAGTTTACACACACACACACACACACACACACACACACACACACACACACACACACACACACACTCACACATAGACACCCACGCTCTCTCTCTCTCTCTCTCACACACACACACGTTTTGAGTTTAGAGTTCATTAGTTTAAATGAGTCTCATTGGCTAATATAGTATATAGAACGGCAGTTTGGTTTAGTCTTCAAGGTATTTTGATTTGAATTTTTGTCGGTTTGAATTTTTTAGAACTCCCAATGTAAGTCAATGGGAGTTTTTGAATGAGTTTTTTCGAGTTTTGATCGTCATTTTTAGGAAAACCGTAAGTCCAATCAGTCTGAAAAGATATAGCAACTCGAGTCAGATCAGTTTGAGTGTCTGAGCCGAGTTTGGAGTATGTAGAGTTAAAGCTCTAGGAGGAGTTTGATATAGATTTTTTTAGGGTCAGAAGAATAATAATAACTAGATGCGAAAGTTCGTCGAGACAAACTTTAAGTTGGCTTGAGAAAGTTTGGAGCAGAACGTTTTTTTGCTAGGCGGTTGCTAGGATGTTATAGGTGGTTGCTATGGTGTTGCTAGGGTATTTTGGGCGGTTGCTAGGGTGTTCTGGGTGGTTGCTAGGTTTTTGCTAGGGTGTCCTGGGTGGTTGCTAAGGTCTTTTGGGTGGTTGCTAGGGTGTTCTAGGTGGTTGCTAGGGTATTCTGGGTGGTTGCTAGGCGGTTGCTAGGGTTTTCTGGGTGGTTGCTAGGCTGTTTTGGGTGGTTGCTAGGGTATTCTGGGTGGTTGCTAGGCGGTTGCTAGGATATTTCTGATGGTTGCTAGGGTCTTTTGGGTGGTTGCTAGGCAGTTGCTAGGATATTTTGGGTGGTTGCTAGGGTCTTTTGGGTGGTTGCTAGGCGGTTGCTAGGATATTTTAGGTGGTTGCTAGGGTGTTTTGGGTGGTTGCTAGGCGGTTGCTAGGGTGTTTTGGGTGGTTGCTAGGATGTTTTGGGTGGTTGCTAGGGTCTTTTGGGTGGTTGCTAGGCGGTTGCTAGGGTGTTTTGGGTGGTTGCTAGGATATTTTGGGTGGTTGCTAGGGTCTTTTGGGTGGTTGCTAGGCGGTTGCTAGGGTGTTTTGGGTGGTTGCTAGGGTCTTTTGGGTGGTTGCTAGGGTATTTTGGGTGGTTGCTAGGCGGTTGCTAGGGTGTTTTGGGTGGTTGCTAGGGTGTTTTGGTTGGTTGCTAGGGTGTTCTGGGTGGTTGCTAGGGTCTTTTGGGTGGTTGCTAGGGTGTTCTGGGTGGTTGCTAGGGTCTTTTGGGTGGTTGCTAGGCGGTTGCTAGGGTGTTTTGGGTGGTTGCTAGGATATTTTGGGTGGTTGCTAGGGTCTTTTGGGTGGTTGCTAAGCGGTTGCTAGGGTGTTTTGGGTGGTTGCTAGGATATTTTGGGTGGTTGCTAGGGTCTTTTGGGTGGTTGCTAGGCGGTTGCTAGGGTGTTTTGGGTGGTTGCTAGGATATTTTGTGTGGTTGCTAGGATATTTTGGGTGGTTGCTAGGGTGTTCTGGGTGGTTGCTAGGCGGTTGCTAGGGTGTTCTGGGTGGTTGCTATGGTATTCAGGGCGGTTGATATGGTGTTACTAGGTGGTTGGTAGTTGTCACAGATGGTTACTATGGAGTTCTTATAGAGTTCTTAGCATGATCTTGGCATGATTTAACACTTAACTAATTGCTATTAGCATTTAGCTATTCATTGCTAGCATGTGTAGCATGTTGGAAGTGCTGTTTGCTAGCATGAGTCAAAAGAGCCAAAACTCATCTCTATACGATGTTCTGATACAGAGATATAGGTCTTGCAAAACGGTTGCTAGGGTACTCAAGTTTGGTTGCTATGGAGTTGCTTGGGAGCTGGAAGATTTAAACTTAAGAAGTTTATAGTGGTTTGAAGTTTACAGTAGTTTGAAGTTTGACAGATAGATAAATAAGTTAGATAGACACACACACACACACACACACACACACAAACACACACACACTAACTCGCTCACACACTCACTCATAAACTCAGTGTGTGTGTCTGAGTTTAGAGTTTATAAGTGTATACATTGATGAGTTTATAAGTGTATGAGTTCTTGAGTTTTGAGTTTATAAGTTTAAATCAGTTTAGAGTTTATAAGTTTAAATGAGATTAAGAGTTCAGAGTTTATTAATTTATGAGTTTAAGAGTTCATAAGTTTATGAATTCATGAGTTTATAAGTTAATTAGTTTATAAGTGTTTATAGTTTAGAGTTTATTAGTTTAAATGAGTCTCATTGGCTAATATAGTATATAGAACGGCAGTTTGGTTTAGTCTTCAAGGTATTTAGATTTGAATTTTCGTCGGTTGGTGAGTTTGAATCTGGATTTGAATTGGGAGTTGGGAGTTTTTCCGAGTTTTGATCGTCATTTTTAGGAAAACCGTAAGTCCGATCAGTCTGAAAAGATATAGCAACTAACTTCAGATCAGTTTGAGTGTCTGAGCCGAGTTTGGAGTATGTAGAGTTAAAGCTCTAGGACGAGTTTGAGTCAACAGTTTTTAACAGAAGAATAATAATAAGAACTAGATGCGAAAGTTCGTCGAGACAAACTTTAAGTTGGCTTGAGAAAGTTTGGACCAGAAAGTTTTTTGCTAGGCGGTTGCTAGGGTATTCTGAGTGGTTGCTAGGCGGTTGCTAGGATATTTCTGGTGGTTGCTAGGGTCTTTTGGGTGGTTGCTAGGCGGTTGCTAGGGTGTTTTGGGTGGTTGCTAGGGTGTTCTGGGTGGTTGCTAGGCGGTTGCTAGGGTGTTCTGGGTGGTTACTAGGGTGTTCTGGGTGGTTGCTAGGCGGTTGCTAGGATATTTTGGGTGGTTGCTAGGGTCTTTTGGGTGGTTTATAGGCGGTTGCTAGGGTATTTTAGGTGGTTGCTAGGGTATTTTAGGTGGTTGCTAGGGTATTCTGGGTGGTTGCTAGGCGGTTGCTAGGGTATTTTGGGTGGTTGCTAGGGTCTTTTGGGTAGTTGCTAGGCGGTTTCTAAGATATTTTCGGTGGTTGCTAGGGTCTTTTGGGTGGTTGCTAGGCGGTTGCTAGGGTATTTTGGGTGGTTGCTAGGGTGTTCTGGGTGGTTGCTAGGCGGTTGCTAGGGTGTTCTGGGTGGTTACTAGGGTGTTCTGGGTGGTTGCTAGGCGGTTGCTAGGATATTTTGGGTGGTTGCTAGGGTCTTTTGGGTGGTTGATATGCGGTTGCTAGGGTATTTTAGGTGGTTGCTAGGGTATTTTAGGTGGTTGATAGGGTATTCTGGGTGGTTGCTAGGCGGTTGCTAGGGCATTTTGGGTGGTTGCTAGGGTCTTTTGGGTAGTTGCTAGGCGGTTTCTAAGATATTTTCGGTGGTTGCTAGGGTCTTTTGGGTGGTTGCTAGGCGGTTGCTAGGGTATTTTGGGTGGTTGCTAGGGTGTTCTGGGTGGTTGCTAGGCGGTTGTAGGGTGTTCTGGGTGGTTGCTAGGCGGTTGCTAGGATATTTTGGGTGGTTGCTAGGGTCTTTTGGGTGGTTGATAGGCGGTTGCTAGGGTATTTTAGGTGGTTGCTAGGGTATTTTAGGTGGTTGATAGGGTATTCTGGGTGGTTGCTAGGCGGTTGCTAGGGTGTTCTGGGTGGTTGCTATGGTGTTGCTAGGCGGTTGCTAGGGTATTTTGGGTGGTTGTTAGGCGGTTGCTAGGGTGTTCTGGGTGGTTGCTATGGTGTTGCTAGGCGGTTGCTAAGGTATTCTGGGTGGTTGCTAGGCGGTTGCTAGGGTGTTCTGGGTGGTTGCTATGGTGTTGCTAGGCGGTTGCTAGGGTGTTCTGGGTTGTTGCTAGGCAGTTGCTAGGTGTTCTGGGTGGTTGCTAGGCAGTTGCTAGGGTGTTCTGGCTGTTTGCTAGGTGTTCTGGGTGGTTGCTAGGCAGTTGCTAGGTGTTCTGGGGGGTTGCTAGGCAGTTGCTAGGGTGTTCTGGGTGGTTGCTAGGGTATATTTGGTGGTTACTAGAGCATTTCTAGATGTTGCTAGGGTGTTCAAGATGGTTGCTAAGGTATTTTTGGTAGTTGCTATGGTGTTACTAGGTGGTTGGTAGTTGTCAAAGATGGTTACTATGGAGTTTTTATAGAGTTCTTAAAATCTTTAATAACGAGTGCCTTCAGTACGGCACTCGGCCTGCGGCCTCGTGCCTATGGCCGAATAGGCACAAGCATGGAGCAATATCGCAAGGCCACGAGTGTAATATTGCGTTAAAAAATACAAAAAAATGTAAAAAAAATTTTTTTTTGGTTTAGGGTGGTTGCTAGGGAGCTCTTAGTGGTTGCTAGGGTGCTGAAACTGGTTGCTATGGTGTGGCTATGAAGATTTTAGGCCATTACTTATTGGTTGCTTGATAATATAAATCCTCTGAGGGAGAGAGAGAGGGAGAGACGCAGGGCTGTCAGGCCCTTTGGAGTCTGTGTGTGTGAAAACGGCAGTTTGGATTCAAATGTTTTTAGAACTCCCCAATGTAAGTCAATGGGAGTTTTTCCGAGTTTTGATCGTCATTTTTAGGAAAACCGTAAGTCCGATCAGTCTGAAAAGATATAGCAACTAACTTCAGATCAGTTTGAGTGTCTGAGCCGAGTTTGGAGTATGTAGAGTTAAAGCTCTAGGACGAGTTTGAGTCAACAGTTTTTAACAGAAGAATAATAATAATAATAAGTTTAAATAGGATTTCAATATGTTGGCTCTCTCAAGCCAACTTAATAATAAGTTTAAATTGGATTTCAATATGTTGGCTCTCTCAAGCCAACTTAACTAGATGCGAAAGTTCGTCGAGACAAACTTTAAGTTGGCTTGAGAAAGTTTGGACCGGAAAGTTTTTTGCTAGGCGGTTGTTAGGATGTTATGGGTGGTCGCTATGGTGTTGCTAGGCGGTTGCTAAGGTATTCTGGGTGGTTGCTAGGTGGTTGCTAGGGTATTTTGGTGGTTGCTAGGGTGTTGCTAGGCGGTTGCTAGGGTATTCTGGGTGGTTGCTAGGCGGTTGCTAGGGTGTTTTGGGTGGTTGCTATGGTGTTGCTAGGGTGTTCTGGGTGGTTGATATGGTGTTCCTAGGCGGTTGTTAGGGTATTCTGGGTGGTTGCTAGGCGGTTGCTAGGGTGTTTTGGGTGGTTGCTAGGGTGTTCTGGGTGGTTGCTATGGTGTTGCTAGGCGGTTGCTAGGGTTTTCTGGGTGGTTGCTAGGGTGTTGCTAGGGTGTTCTGGGTGGTTGCTATGATGTTGCTAGGCGGTTGCTAGGGTGTTTTGATGGTTGCTATGGTGTTGCTAGGCGGTTGCTAGGGTGTTCTGGGTGGTTGCTATGATGTTGCTAGGTGGTTGCTAGGGTATTTTGGTGGTTGCTAGGGTGTTGCTAGGCGGTTGCTAGGGTATTCTGGGTGGTTGCTAGGCGGTTGCTAGGGTGTTCTGGGTGGTTGCTATGGTGTTGCTAGGCGGTTGCTAGGGTGTTCTGGGTGGTTGCTAGGCGGTTGCTAGGGTGTTCTCGGTGGTTGCTATGGTGTTGCTAGGCGGTTGCTAAGGTATTCTGGGTGGTTGCTAGGTGGTTGCTAGGGTGTTCTGGGTGGTTGCTATGGTGTTGCTAGGCGGTTGCTAAGGTATTTTGGGTGGTTGCTATGGTGTTGCTAGGCAGTTGCTAGGGTGTTCTGGGTGGTTGCTAGGCAGTTGCTAGGGTGTTCTGGGTGGTTGCTATGGTGTTGCTAGGTGGTTGGTAGTTGTCACAGATGGTTACTATGGAGTTTTTATAGAGTCCTTAGCATGATCTTGGTATGATTTAGCACTTAACTAATTGATATTAGCATGTAGCTATTCACTGCTAGCATGTGTAGCATGTTGGAAGTGCTGTTTGCTAGCATGAGTCAAAAGAGCCAAACCTCATCTCTATACGATGTTCTGATACAGAGATATAGGTCTTGCAAAACGGTTGCTAGGGTACTCAAGTTTGGTTGCTATGGAGTTGCTTGGGAGCTTGAAGCTTTAAACTTAAAACGTTTAAAGTGGTTTGAAGTTTAAAGTAGTTTACGAGTTTTGAGTTTACAAGTTTAAATGAGTTTAGAGTTTAAGTTTAAATGAGTTTAGTGTGTGTGTGTGTGTGTGTGTGTGTGTGTGACACACACACACACACACACACACTCAGAGTTTATGAGTTTAGAGTTTATAAGTGTATAAATTGATGAGTTTATAAGTGTTAGAGTTTTTGAGTTTAGAGTTTATAAGTTTTAAATGAGTTTAGAGTTTATAAGTTTTAATGAGTTTAGAGTTTATAAGTTTAAATGAGTTTAAGAGTTCAGAGTTTATTAATTTATGAGTTAAAGAGTTAATAAGTCTATGAATTCATGAGTTTATAAGTTAATTAGTTTATAAGTGTATGAGTTTAGAGTTTATTAGTTTAAATGAGTCTCATTGGCTAATATAGTATATAGAACGGCAGTTTGGTTTAGTCTTCAAGGTGTTTAGATTTGAATTTTCGTCGGTTGGTGAGTTTGAATCTGGATTTGAATTGGGAGTTGGGAGTTTTTCCGAGTTTTGATCGTCATTTTTAGGAAAACTGTAAGTCCGATCAGTCTGAAAAGATATAGCAACTAACTTCAGATCAGTTTGAGTGTCTGAGCCGAGTTTGGAGTATGTAGAGTTAAAGCTCTAGGACGAGTTTGAGTCAACAGTTTTTAACAGAAGAATAATAATAAGAACTAGATGCGAAAGTTCGTCGAGACAAACTTTAAGTTGGCTTGAGAAAGTTTGGACCAGAAAGTTTTTTGCTAGGCGGTTGCTAGGGTATTCTGAGTGGTTGCTAGGCGGTTGCTAGGATATTTCTGGTGGTTGCTAGGGTCTTTTGGGTGGTTGCTAGGCGGTTGCTAGGGTGTTTTGGGTGGTTGCTAGGGTGTTCTGGGTGGTTGCTAGGCGGTTGCTAGCGTGTTCTGGGTGGTTACTAGGGTGTTCTGGGTGGTTGCTAGGCGGTTGCTAGGATATTTTGGGTGGTTGCTAGGGTCTTTTGGGTGGTTTATAGGCGGTTGCTAGGGTATTTTAGGTGGTTGCTAGGGTATTTTAGGTGGTTGCTAGGGTATTCTGGGTGGTTGCTAGGCGGTTGCTAGGGTATTTTGGGTGGTTGCTAGGGTCTTTTGGGTAGTTGCTAGGCGGTTTCTAAGATATTTTCGGTGGTTGCTAGGGTCTTTTGGGTGGTTGCTAGGCGGTTGCTAGGGTATTTTGGGTGGTTGCTAGGGTGTTCTGGGTGGTTGCTAGGCGGTTGCTAGGGTGTTCTGGGTGGTTACTAGGGTGTTCTGGGTGGTTGCTAGGCGGTTGCTAGGATATTTTGGGTGGTTGCTAGGGTCTTTTGGGTGGTTGATAGGCGGTTGCTAGGGTATTTTAGGTGGTTGCTAGGGTATTTTAGGTGGTTGATAGGGTATTCTGGGTGGTTGCTAGGCGGTTGCTAGGGCATTTTGGGTGGTTGCTAGGGTCTTTTGGGTAGTTGCTAGGCGGTTTCTAAGATATTTTCGGTGGTTGCTAGGGTCTTTTGGGTGGTTGCTAGGGGGTTGCTAGGGTATTTTGGGTGGTTGCTAGGGTGTTCTGGGTGGTTGCTAGGCGGTTGTAGGGTGTTCTGGGTGGTTGCTAGGCGGTTGCTAGGATATTTTGGGTGGTTGCTAGGGTGTTCTGGGTGGTTGTTAGGCAGTTGCTAGGGTGTTCTGAGTGGTTGCTATGGTGTTGCTAGGCGGTTGCTAAGGTATTCTGGGTGGTTGCTAGGCGGTTGCTAGGGTGTTCTGGGTGGTTGCTATGGTGTTGCTAGGCGGTTGCTAGGGTATTTTGGGTGGTTGCTAGGCGGTTGCTAGGGTGTTCTGGGTGGTTGCTATGGTGTTGCTAGGCGGTTGCTAAGGTATTCTGGGTGGTTGCTAGGCGGTTGCTAGGGTGTTCTGGGTGGTTGCTATGGTGTTGCTAGGCGGTTGCTAGGGTGTTCTGGGTTGTTGCTAGGCAGTTGCTAGGTGTTCTGGGTGGTTGCTAGGCAGTTGCTAGGGTGTTCTGGCTGTTTGCTAGGTGTTCTGGGTGGTTGCTAGGCAGTTGCTAGGTGTTCTGGGGGGTTGCTAGGCAGTTGCTAGGGTGTTCTGGGTGGTTGCTAGGGTATATTTGGTGGTTACTAGAGCATTTCTAGATGTTGCTAGGGTGTTCAAGATGGTTGCTAAGGTATTTTTGGTAGTTGCTATGGTGTTACTAGGTGGTTGGTAGTTGTCAAAGATGGTTACTATGGAGTTTTTATAGAGTTCTTAAAATCTTTAATAACGAGTGCCTTCAGTACGGCACTCGGCCTGCGGCCTCGTGCCTATGGCCGAATAGGCACAAGCATGGAGCAATATCGCAAGGCCACGAGTGTAATATTGCGTTAAAAAATACAAAAAAATGTAAAAAAAAAATTTTTTTGGTTTAGGGTGGTTGCTAGGGAGCTCTTAGTGGTTGCTAGGGTGCTGAAACTGGTTGCTATGGTGTGGCTATGAAGATTTTAGGCCATTACTTATTGGTTGCTTGATAATATAAATCCTCTGAGGGAGAGAGAGAGGGAGAGACGCAGGGCTGTCAGGCCCTTTGGAGTCTGTGTGTGTGAAAACGGCAGTTTGGATTCAAATGTTTTTAGAACTCCCCAATGCAAGTCAATGGGAGTTTTTCCGAGTTTTGATCGTCATTTTCAGGAAAACCGTAAGTCCGATCAGTCTGAAAAGATATAGCAACTCGAGTCAGAACAGTTTGAAGGTCTGAGCCGAGTTTGGAGTTTGTAGAGTTAAAGCTCTAGGAGGAGATTGAGTGTAATTTTTTGGTAAGAAGAATAATAATAACTAGATGCGAAAGTTCGTCGAGACAAACTTTAAGTTGGCTTGAGAAAAGTTTGGAGCAGAACGTTTTTTGCTAGGCAGTTGCTAGGATGTTATGGGTGGTTGCTATGGTGTTGCTATGGTATTTTGGGCGGTTGCTAGGGTGTTCTGGGTGGTTGCTAGGGTATTTTGGGTGGTTGCTAGGGTATTCTGGGTGGTTGCTAGGCGGTTGCTAGGGTTTTCTGGGTGGTTGCTAGGCTGTTTTGGGTGGTTGCTAGGGTATTCTGGGTGGTTGCTAGGCGGTTGCTAGGATATTTCTGATGGTTGCTAGGGTCTTTTGGGTGGTTGCTAGGCGGTTGCTAGGATATTTTAGGTGGTTGCTAGGGTCTTTTGGGTGGTTGCTAGGTGGTTGCTAGGGTCTTTTGGGTGGTTGCTAGGTGGTTGCTAGGATGTTTTGGGTGGTTGCTAGGGTCTTTTGGGTGGTTGCTAGGCGGTTTCTAGGGTGGTTTGGGTGGTTGCTAGGATATTTTGGGTGGTTGCTAGGGTCTTTTGGGTGGTTGCTAGGCGGTTGCTAGGGTGTTTTGGGTGGTTGCTAGGGTCTTTTGGGTGGTTGCTAGGGTATTTTGGGTGGTTGCTAGGGTGTTCTCGGTGGTTGCTAGGGTCTTTTGGGTGGTTGCTAGGCGTTGCTAGGGTGTTTTGGGTGGTTGCTAGGGTCTTTTGGGTGGTTGCTAGGGTGTTCTGGGTGGTTGCTAGGGTGTTCTGGGTGGTTGCTAGGGTCTTTTGGGTAGTTGCTAGGCAGTTGCTAGGATATTTTGGGTAGTTGCTAGGGTCTTTTGGATGGTTGCTAGGCAGTTGCTAGGATATTTCGGTGGTTGCTAGGGTCTTTTGGGTGGTTGCTAGGCGGTTGCTAGGGTATTTTGGGTGGTTGCTAGGGTCTTTTGGGTGGTTGCTAGGCGGTTGCTAGGGTCTTTTGGGTGGTTGCTAGGGTGGTTGCTAGGGTGTTATGGGTGGTTGCTAGGCTGTTCTGGGTGGTTGCTAGGCGGTTGCTAAGGTATTCAGGGCGGTTGATATGGTGTTACTAGGTGGCTGGTAGTTGTCACAGATGGTTACTATGGAGTTTTTATAGAGTTCTTAGCATGATCTTGGCATGATTTAACACTTAACTAATCACTACTAGCATGTAGCTATTCACTGCTAGCATGTGTAGTATGTTGGAAGTGCTGTTTGCTAGCATGAGTCAAAAGAGCCAAACCTCATCTCTATGCGATGTTCTGATACAGAGATATAGGTCTTACAAAACGGTTGCTAGGGTACTTGAGTTT
This sequence comes from Abramis brama, assembly GCA_022829085.1. Taxonomy (NCBI): domain Eukaryota; kingdom Metazoa; phylum Chordata; class Actinopteri; order Cypriniformes; family Leuciscidae; genus Abramis; species Abramis brama. Next base: position 66,942,737 of record CM040766.1, on the reverse strand, counting down.
GGTTGCTATGGAGTTGCTTGGGAGCTGGAAGATTTAAACTTAAGAAGTTTATATTGGTTTGAAGTTTACAGTAGTTTACAGTAGTTTGAAGTTTGACAGATAGATAAATAAGTTAGATAGAGACACACACACACACACACACACACACACTCTAACTCGCTCACACACTCACTCATAAACTCAGTGTGTGTGTCTGAGTTTAGAGTTTATAAGTGTATAAATTGATGAGTTTATAAGTGTATGAGTTCTTGAGTTTTGAGTTTATAAGTTTAAATCAGTTTAGAGTTTATAAGTTTAAATGAGATTAAGAGTTCAGAGTTTATTAATTTTATGAGTTTGAGTTCATAAGTTTATGAATTCATGAGTTTATAAGTTAATTAGTTTATAAGTGTTTATAGTTTAGAGTTTTTTAGTTTAAATTAGTCTCAATGGCTCATATAGTATATAGAACGGCAGTTTGGTTTAGTCTTCAAGGTGTTTAGATTTAAATTTTTGTCGGTTTGAATTTTTTAGAACTCCCCAATGTAAGTCAATGGAGTTTTTGAATGAGTTTTTTCGAGTTTTGATCGTCATTTTTAGGAAAACCGTAAGTCCGATCAGTCTGAAAAGATATAGCATACCGAGTCAGATCAGTCTGAGTGTCCGAGCCGAGTTTGGAGTATGTAGAGTTAAAGCTCTAGGAGGAGTTTGATATAGATTTTTTTAGGGTCAGAAGAATAATAATAATAAGTTTAAATAGGATTTCAATATGTTGGCTTTCTCAAGCCAACTTAATAAGTTTAAATAGGATTTCAATATGTTGGCTTTCTCAAGCCAACTTAATAATAAGTTTAAATTGGATTTCAGTAAGTTGGCTCTCTCAAGCCAACTTAATTATTTAAAGAAAAAAATTATATTTACTTGTTTACATCTACCTTATAAATATATATTTTTATTAAAAAGGTTACAATTACAACAACAATTCAAGTGTAATCTTTCTTTTTAAAAACTAAAGTATATAAAACGTATTATTTGATGACTTTATTTTTGATAATTTTTTATATTTTTCCTCATCTCAGTATAGCAATAGAGTTTGCTAAAAGCTGTTCATTCAATACAGCAGTATTTGAAAATCGATCATATTTTGTAAAATTACATTTATATTTGCATTTATGTCAAAACCTAGACACTTTATTTCAACATATTTCAGTCTTTTTTTACTCATCTCAGTATAGCAATACAGTTTGCTAAAACATCATCATTCATTCACACACGCCATTTAAATTTAAACTGTGTCTTTTTGCGAGCTGTGGTAAACAGCGCGCATCTCTGCCGTTCATTCATTCATAAACAGAAACCCGATTCACGTGAGAAGGAAAAAAACTTACTACAGCATTCCTCAGCTCGCTCCTCGATATACCCGCACTTCTGAGGTACATTTTCCATTATTATTATTCCTCACAGCGCTGCGAGACGGTGTAAACAAGTAGGCTACAATGATCTGATTCAACTTGTTTTCTCGAGCTGATATGGGGGCGTTCACAGTTTGCACGGATTGCCTCAGTCATTTGCGTTTGAATAGCGCGCGCTCTCCGAGGGCGGAGTCACATTACAAGTAATTAGATGAAATGAGAACGACTGACATCTCGCTCTTTTCTTACAGATTACATGAACTGAGAATATTTGTTTTTTATATAAATTACTTCATTTAAAAGAAGAGAATTCAAGCTTCATGCCTGTGTGTCTGTATGCCTGTTTGACTGAGTATTCGCTGAGTTACAGTTCATTTTCGGACGCGTTTCAGAATTGACTTCACTGACGGAGAGTAGGCAGAACTCGCATCATGTTTATTTTTCTTTATTTGGCGAAAAGCACAACACTTTGTTTTTATTATGAGCATACACAAAAAAAAAAAAACACACTAAACAGGATCGATTGATGTATAACACAAGCATATAAGATAAAAATTAATATTTTTTTTTTATTTTTTACTTGGCTTTTTCAGCCACACTTCAGAGAACTTTAGAGCGCTAATGTCTGTTAACATGAACATTTGAAAGCCTCCAAGCACAGACATCACACTTTAAATTAGGGCTGCACGATATTGGGAAAAAATTACATTGCGATAATTTTTTCCCAACGATATATATTGCGATATTGCGAGCCATCAATCCAGGCTATAAGACTGCTTTAAAACTTTCACAGAGACCTCAAACAGAAAGCACAAAGCTTTTCTTTAAAGTGAATTTCGTTTTGTATTAATTGTATCTTAATTTTAATCAGTGTTTCATTATCCAATTTCCTAGATTTAATAAATAAAAAGTAAATATAGCAGATAATCACGACACGGAGGCGCTAGCGCCTGAACTGGAGCTTAAGCTATCATCCATGAACCGAAACTCAGCATATAAGGTAGCCTACTCGCCTCACACACCTAAAAAAAATAATAGAAATATATCTATCATCTACAGAAATCTCTACTTTTAAACAGAACCATTCAAAACAACATAAAACTATGAAATGTGCATTTCTCTCCGGCGCGTTCACTACTGCGAAGATCGCGAGTCAATATCATCAACTTCATCTTTGCAGCCGACACAGAAAACACTTGTTTATTAATAAACAATTAAAATGTCCCATTGCAATATTTTACAAACTCATAATAATTACTTTTGCTGGTTCTTTGTGACAGCTTTTAGGTGCCGTTTACATGAACACGTCACTGCATCAGCACCGAAAACATAGAGAGAGAGAGAGAGAGAGAGAGAGAGAGGGAGAGAGAGAGAGAGAGAGAGAGAGAGAGAGAATAAGATTTTTTTTAACTTATTTTGAGGAATTATAGCCTAATGAACAAACAAACATCTGTTAAGATGTGAATGTTGGCTGTGAGCGGTGAGCAGCGGCACAGCGAATCAATCACTGTGCAGGCACGTGGAACGTGCATGTCACCCCAGCAACAAGACATACAACAAACTCGTGTTTACTGTGTACTACCCTGGTGCTACCGTTCTCTTAATACACCATGGGTGCTACTACCCTTCACATCGCATGTTCCGGCAATGTGACTATCGCTTATGCGCACATCGCAATGTTGATGTTAAAACAGAATATCGTTCAGCCCTACTTTAAATCCTACCTGTTGCCTTTCACCATCCACTTATTTAGCTGCTTTTGGTATCCCTTGACATGCCATCTCACTTTCCCTCTTTCTTTTTCTATCTTTAGCCCCGACAGTTTTTTTGCTTTATCCATCTTTTTCAACGACAATTCACTACTCGTACCTGCTCGCTCAGCGCTCACGGCGCCCCTCGCAATATTACGCTTGCGATATCTTCAATGTCAAAATTCTATGATGGAATCTTATGAGGGCGCCTACTCTAGCCTGTTAGTCCTCTAAAATGTTATATAACATTGAGGAAATGCAGAAATGATTTAGAAATGCACAACAGCAGCTACATATAGAAAATACCAAAAAAAGAGTTGTAATTATTTATTTATTTTACCATCGCATGGTGCTGCGCCCCTATGCGCCGCATATAGCGCATACCCACTTTTTAAGCCACTGAGTGAGACAAACGGACCAAAATACCTTAATAGTGGTGTAAAACACTCATAAACTACAGGAAGTGTTTAGTCGAGACTAGCTGCAAAGCTGAAAGCAGAATCAAAGATACACAGCTTCCTCAAAAGCACTAAAATACATTAATCCTGTTATATACAATCTTAAGATAAGTGATTTCTACTAGATCTCACCCTCCTTTCTGTGGCAGATTTACCAGCTCTAACAGAATCATCTGAATTCTGACTCAACACTAGGTATGCAAATAACGATTAAATCACTAAATTATAAATTACTATAAACAAAAACAACCCAATTTAAGTGTTAACTTATAAGTAGAATATACATATATGGAAAATACATTATCCATTAAATATTATAATCCCCTGCAATTATTTGCATTACAGTGCAGCACCAAATGAATGCAGCACAAAATGAACGCTTAATGTCACTTCAGTATTACTCACTGAAAAAAACACAACAACAGTAAAATGGCACAATGACAACCATTTTTTATTGTTTGTTATATTGAACAATAAAACTTTTATCAACAAAACAAATAGGACAGATGGCATAGTATACCCCCATTGTAACACTGATAAATGAAGGTCTTAGTGTTTTCCCTTAAATTTAAAACAAATGCTTAGTTTGTGGTTCATTAGTATCAATGAAAATACATCAATAATAAAATAGTACAATGATAAATTCACTTATATTAAACATTGGACTTTTATTAACAAAATTGATAAGAAGGATGATATGCTATAACCACGTTGTAACAAATAAATAAAAGATCTTTGGATTGCTTAGTTTGTGGCTCATTATTATTTTGAATGAAATACACAACAACAATAGAACAAAGACAAACTTACTTATATTAAACAAAGAAATGCAACTTTTATTTATAACTTTTAGCCTCTGTGATTGTCCCGTCAGTCATTGCACCTTACTTTAGTCATGTGACTCCTGTGGCTCAACTTACCTCAGTATCTCCAATTTACACTTTATATTCTTCAATCCAGTGCAGAGCAGCTTCACTCCTGAATCCTGCAGATTATTATTGTTCATGTTCAGCTCTTTCAGATTGGTATCTGATCCAAGGACTGCAGCAAGAGCTGAACAGCTTTTTTCTGTTAAGTTACAATCATTTAACCTACAATAAATCACAACACAGAATTAGATGGAACACATACAATACATTTTCTATATACAAATATTAAATACATTTTCCACTATTTTTTTTACATAAACAGCATACAATGCATTCAAACAGCATTCATCTACAAAAAAAATACTATTTCCAGTACATTAGTATTTTTTATTCAGTGACAAATTTCCTATATAAAATTAAGCATATTTGAAAAAAATATTTGCGTTAAGATTTATAGCTATAGGATTTCTTCTCTATTTCTGTCACCTGATGGAGTTTGGGTTTTTGCCACTGTTGCCTCTGGCTTCCTTAGTTGGAGACACTTAATATTCAGCAATATTATTGACTTGACTGCACTGACACTATTAGATGAGACAGTTCACACTTTTATGGCAAGTTAAAGGCATTTCACTATAATTCTAAAAATGCCTTCATTCACATGTACATGTCTTTTTGTTATAAAATCTGGCTTTTGATAAATGTTTAATTGTAAATCTCTCAATCTACATATTACATTACATTATTATTACATTAACCAACATAATTACTGATAAAAAATAAGCATTTAAAATGTCTAATTACTGGGAGATCCAGAGGGACTGTCACGGTGTGGTGCAGGCAGAAGAAGACGAAGGAGAATCAAAAGTTCCAATGCAAACTTTTACTCACAATATAAATAATACAGGTACATAGAAGATGGGCAGAAGGTTCACACACACTAAATACGACGGAGATCGGACAAGGACTGACTGAACAGAATGGAACTTAAATACAAACACAGATTACACTGATTAACAGAACACAGGTGAGATAGATGACGATTAGTGGTCGACCGATATTGTTTTTTTGATGGCCGATGCCGATGCCGATATCTTAGAGGGCAGGATGGCCGATGGCCGATGTAAAGCCGATATTTTTATTATATACTTTATATTTATTTTAATCAATATTTAATAAATTATATATAAACTAGAAAACAAATCTTTTTCATGCTTATACTTTAGATGGCAACTTCTTGTATCTGCAAACCTATTACAGTATTTTTCACCAATAAAGTAATTGTTTAAAAATATATGAATATGTGAATAAAAAGGAAGCAAACACTGTAACAGGGCACTCAGTAATCTGGTAATATCGTGCGCACTGGTAATCATATTTTTTTCAAATGAAGACAAGGTAACGCTAATATTGCATACAGCACACAGTGAAAACAATATGAATATGACTCAGTGGCCAACTGGATAGTACAGCATATTTTAAAATGAAGGAATTTAAAGTTTTTCGATCGCGTCTCCTGTGAAGCTGATCTTCTGTTCGCATTCACTCACTTCACTCGACCGTCACTCGCAGTCACACGTTTATCAGGCTACAAATGCACACCTCACAAGATATCACAGCTGGATTCCATTAAATCTGCAAGGTTTGTGATATTAAATGTTTATTAGATATTCAGAGATTTGTTTAACCTGTTAAGCTGCACCCCCACTTTTAAAAAATCCCCAGAAATGACATACCCAAACTGAAACAGATACAGTTCATGAACCCTTTGCACTAAAAGCACAAGTATGATCTCATTTGAAAGCTGACACCTGGCAGTTTATTGTAAGAATTAATTATTAGAATTAATTATTGTCATAATGAAATAAATTGTTATAAATAGCTTCAAAGTTTTGAAAAGTTATTAGAAATTATTTTTTATGAAACATCCTTATGAAAATAAAATTGAAGTTGGCACTGTAGCAATCTAGAAATGCACTACAGCTAAAGCCACATGTCTAAACATTTTATGTTTAAAATCTGAAGATAATAAGTCCAAAACTCTGTATTTAGTTAAATGTTTTTCAAGATCATGTCAATGACTTTATTTTGATTTGACGCTAAAATGCAACTGATGTTTATTGCCATCTTCTAAGCATCTATCCAGTATATTGTCTCTATTGTTTTGTGGTGCAGACGAGCCCCATTCAGTCTCAGTCTCCCCCTGCACACATTCACACCTCTCCAGCCTGGTTATGGCTCTAAATATGCATTTCTTTTGTCTGCATTATAGTTACTAATGACTGGCTATTCACAGGCTATTCATAGGGTTTCAGTCCCTAATTTCTTTTCTCAAAGTTCACCTTACATTTTAATCTGTTTCAAATGCATTTCTTGAATAAAGAAACTTTCAGTAAGCATTCAAAAAATCATAAAAGTATAAATTTCTAGGTTGCAGGTGCACCTAGGGCTAGCTAGCATGTTAGCTTAGCACACCATCAATACACAACAATTTATGAGATTAAAACCATGTTTGTGCTCCAAACTTACTTCATAACGCAAGACAAGTGTTTTAAATAATCTTCTGTGATCTAATTTGGCTTCAGATAAAAAAATCAGACAGAAAATATACCATTGTATGGTATTCTGCACAATGACAGTCTATAGATTAGCATTACATTATAAATATAATCTATTATTATGGAAATACCTGGCATGGCTTGAAAAACACAGGTAACTCAAATATCATTGCAAACATGTTTATTGTCTTCAAAACGTCTGTATCTGCATGTTACAGCGATCTCTTGTTAGCTTTGTGTGTATCAGTGATGTCCTGGAATGTCACATGATCATGGCTTTTCTTCATGTTCCATATATGGACTATTTTTGTGCATATAGCGCCCTCAGGCTATTGGTATGAATTGAAAACACAACACATCTCAGTAAGAAGCGCTCATAATGATTACATCGACACATTTGGGTATAAATTCAATAAATATTATTCCTGTCTATAGAAATCTGATGTAAATCTATGAGAATCTATCAATATTTCTCCAAATATGCACACTTTTGAGCTAAAGCCCTGAAGGACGTTGTTTTGTGAATCGCTGTCATGACGACAGCACAGGAGTTTTATTATGAATGAAAGCGGCTGACGCGCATAATTCATATCAAAGGTATCGACTCATTTTTTCATTTCATAACTCCTGACACAAATTAAGAAATAACTGTCGCTATAAGTTTCTCAGAATACAATAGTGGTCAAATACTGAAAATTGAGTCTTATATCTTTTTAATGATGTATAGTTTGTCAAGGTATAACATTAAATCTGATAGTAACTTTGAACTATATATATAAAAAAACGCTTCAGTGCGCCCGCGCACTGGCAACGGTTAACAGGTTAAATGATGTAGATGCGCATTTGCTGAATGTTGACGAGTAAATGAGAAAGTATTTTAGCCTGATTGTTTGCCTTTTATGTTACAAATAATATAAAAGCAACACTTTACTTTTTCGCATACCATTTACTTTCTTTTTTTACCAGTTCTGTCTAACAAAGTATTAGATATGACTGACAGAGATTGTAAACTAATGAAGATGGAGAATGTGAGTGAGCGCTGTGTGATCAGGCGCTGGTGTTCTCAGCGCCGCCTGTCAAAATAAAAGTCCCGCTTCCAACACATCGGCCAATCAGAAAAACTTATTTGCCGATGCCGATATTTTATAAATGCCAAATATCATATCGGTCGACCACTAATGACTATGATGACTAAACAGGTGATACAACTGAACTGATAACCATAGAAACAAAGGAGTGGCGGGAAAAGAACAAAGGCAAACAGGAACCAAGAAAAAATAGAACTGAAAGTCCAAACAAGCACAGACATGTGACAGGGACCACTAATATATGATGTGGTAATATATATGCACTTTATTTAAGAAGCCTGTTTTATAAAAATCTCAATGTTTTATATTATAACCTTGCAGAATTTCATCTTACTTGTTGGCAATATAAATAACATCTGTACCAAATTACATTATTTCCCCCCAGTTTGGGTATATCAATAAAATATGTCTTAAAAAAAAAAAAAAATCAGACTATTATTTCATATGTCAGACTTTACAGGGATAAGTTCATGTTCATCAATGAACTTAATATAGGGTAATGATGATATAGAGTAATGATATAGAGTAATGATGATCAACTGAATATAGAGTAATGTAGATAAAGACATTTTTCAGATGAGAGCAAAACATAATTTCAAACTAATGACACAGACAAGCTCACCAATTACCCATTCAGCAATGTAGCTGCTGCGCACATGTTCATTAATCAATAAATTCCACCTGCTCTCCTCCTTACCTATGCAATTGCATAATTTATTTTCCCCCTCCACCCTATAGCTCCATCAGCCTATCTCCATTCAAGTACTGCGAGCCCACATAGCATGGGTTTCCCTTCAGGTTCTCCAGTTAAACTTTCATTTCTCACTGCCGCAGCCGTGCTTTCTCCCCTCATCAAAATATATTTCTCTCATTACCACAGTAGTGATTTCACCTACTGGTCTAACACCAGCTTTCAGAATAAACTTCGTTTCTCACTGCCACAGCAGTGATTTCGGCCAGCTTTCAGGGTACATCCAGGCCCGTCGCCAAGGGGGGGCATTGTGATGAGACAACGTCCCCCCTAATCATCATGGTCATTCAGTGAATTTACTATTGAGAGCAAATAAACTTAATTCAGTGGATTTGGCCATTCATTTATTCAATAATGAAATGTCTTCAGCAGTAGGCTATTTAGCTCAAAGGAGCTCTAATATCGACAATGGTAAGTTTAAATTGTCTTCCGTAATATGAGTCGGAAATCAGTCGGAGCCGCAGCAGGCAAGGCTAACCCCTGGCCACGGACTTAATGATGAGGTGGTGACGTATCATGTAACCAGTGGGTGACGTCACTGCCACTTACACACTAAAAAACTGTCACAAAGAACCGGCAAAAGTATTGATTATGAAGGTGTCAAATAAAGCAAGCAGACATTTTAATTGTTTATTAACCCCCTGGGGTCGACAATTGCGCCGGCGCGATAGGCTCGCTTTTTTTCTTATCAGTTCAAAAGAGACTCAAAATACTCTGTTGATTTTGATATTACAAAGTTTCATACATCAATCGATCCTGTTAAGTGTGTATTATTTTTGTGTATACTCACAATAAAAACAAAGTGTTGTGCTTTTTGCCAAATAAAGCAAAATAAACATGATGCGAGTTCTGCTTTCTCTCTGTCAGTGAAGTCAATTCTGAAATAGTGTTGCACAGTGCACCGATACTTCAAAAGTATCGCGATTCTTGGAAATACTTTTAAGAATGACCGCGTACCAGATTTGTAAGGCCGGCGACACACTGGCTGTGTGGCGTGAGCGTCTCAGCGTCTTCCGTTTTTATTTCGGCTCCCATGTTAACAGGTTAGAGCTAGCACACTGCCTGCATGACACGCGCGCCCGAGCCGCACGGAAAACGCGTGCATGCTAGAAATAGAACCGACGCCTATTTTTCACGCGACACGCAAGCGTGTTGGAAGCGTTTCCAGGCAAAACAGAATAGGAAAAGATGTGTCTATGTCATTTTGACACGAATATATATTAATAAATGACATTTTGATGTTTGAAAGTCTCTAGGTTTTGACATAAATGCAGATAGAAATGTAATTTAAAAAAATATTATCGATTTTCAAATACTGCACCTGTCAATACAGAACGAAATATTCTGTAGCCTATTTTGCCGTCAACACTGCCGACGTTGTCTTTGCTGCTATATATTTATGTTTAACATGAAGCATAGGCCTTCCACAACTCTATCCCCATATGTCAAATATATCACCAATGAGGCTTATCATATGTTACCAATATTAAACATTGTGTAATAGAATCGCTGTTCATATTTTTATTCAAAGTTCAGAATCAAGATAAAATTATTACCGGTAACTCTTATGTTTCTTATGATAAATGAGATAATGCTGCTTAATTTATTATTTTTTGTACCTTGAATGTCATTGCTCTAATTTATTTTTTATATTTTGATATTTCATATTTTGTTCAAATGTTTAATATATCTGCTGTTCATACGTTCATTTATTAGTGTGTTATATGATTAGAATGTTGTCCCGGTTTTAAAATAAAGCACAGCAATGATATTTGAGAGTGTTTCTCCCTTTTCAGGAAAAGTATCGAAAAAGTATCGAAATCGCAATTCTTGACTTGGTATCGGTATCGAAACAATATATTTGGTATCGTGACAACACTATTCTGAAACGCGTCCGAAAATGAACCATAATTCAGCGAATACTCATTCAAACAGGCATACAGACACACAGGCATGAGGCTTGAATTCTCTTCTTTTAAATGAAGTAATTTTTATAAAAAACAAATATTCTCAGTTTATGTAATATGTATGAAAAGAGAGAGATGTCAGTCGTTCTCATCTCAGCTCATTATGTTTTAATGTGACCGTGCCCACGGAGAGCTGCCACATCAAATAAGCTTATAATGTTGCCAATTTCTGCTCATGTGTTATATAATATATATATATATTATCAACTAAGATGTTATTATAGTGTTTGTTCCAATGTAGGCTATATTCAAACTAATGAATGCTTAACTTTGAAATACGTATGATAAAATGTATACTTTAGTTTTTACAAAGAAAGATTACACTTGAAATATTGTTACAATTTTAATTGTTGTTGTAATTGTATAACCTTTTTAATAAAATAGCAAAAAAATATATATACAAGGATAGATGTAAACAAAATCTTAAAAGGTCAATATAAGCCTTCTCTTTAAATTATTTTTATTGTGTTTTATTAGTGACACATTTGGGTAGAGAATATATTCCAAAACTTTTCTGAAAATACAGTATGAGAACAATTAACTGCACAATTACTAGAAATGTTTACCTTGGATATTATACAATTTGCAAGCACAATTTGTGGAAAAAAACAACAACAACTGTGTTTCCAATTGTGAACCAATTTTATATATATATATATATATATATATATATATATATATATATATATATATATATATATATATATAGACCTTGCATTCTTTCTTGTGGCTCAGTGACACACCTGAATGAATGGCTCATTATGTATGCAGCCTCATTATGCGGGGGCATTGTCTCCTCAGGTGTGAATCACGCCCACTCGCATATTGCCTTTCCAAACAAAAAGTGTCTTACAAAATTTAAATCAATGTATTGTTTTATGTGAATGATTAGGCAGGGTGATTTTCACATCATTTTGAAGAAAAAACTCTAGGCGACAAAATGCATTATTCAGAAGTCTTGTGGACACATATTTAGTATGTGTTTTGTGACCTTATTTCAGAAACTTTCATTTTTTGTTTTTTCAATAACCATGCATAAACATTATTCTTTCAAAAATACAAACATGTATACATGTTGCTCACATATTATGGTAGCCCTGTTTGTGCTAAATAGAGTGTAATTATACCTTTGCCATTAAAGGTGATCTAAGTAACAGCTTCGGAGTCATTGGAATGGTTATATTACTTATTTCGGGTTGAATGGTGGTCGTTTCTCACCCCCCTGGTGCCCGTGAGCGGAAAATCCGCACTTGCAACTTTGACCGCCGGCAGCCGCGTCAGGAAGTATCGCGTGATATCAGGTCTCGCGATGTAAACAATTGCTTTACGGCCAAAGAAATCTGCTAAAATGCTGTCATTATTGCGCTCCCTCACGCTGTTCGAACCCGAATGAAGAAGACGTTTTAAAGAATGTCCCATCTGCTTTGATGTCGTTGATCTACTAGCTTCTGGTGTCTGAGAATCACCAACGAGTTTTTTTACAACAGTGTTGTCAAATATCTATTCCGAAGCTGTGGGGGGAGCTCTAGAGAGAAACCTGTGAGCAAAAAGCGAGAAAACAGCGAAGAAATCCTGAAACTACTGAGCCCTGCTTTAATAAGTTTATAAGCAACTGAAAAAAGCACAAATGTCAGGGCATGTCAGAACACCTCAAGGACCCCAAAAACACCTCAGACCCCAGAGGGTTAATAAACCGATATTAATATTGCTGTTATGGCCGATACCGATATTTACCGATGTCGATATCTCTGTATAGAAAACACATTTTTATGACAATCAAATAAAGAGCTATTTTCCAAAACACATATTTTTATAATATAATGCACGATGACACACATGCATTATATTGCATTGCATATAATGTGTGCTGGTCAATTTGTCTAAAATTAAGAAACCCCTAGAAAAAAAAAAAAAAAAAAAAAAAACATAGGAACATTGTGTACAATTAAGATAGGCTACTAATTTATTATTCCAATATCCAAATATGATATTTGGCTTCTATTTGTGACGTGCTGTCTTTGCGTTTGAACATTGCACATTTTAAACAGGCATTAGCTGAATAAATGTTAGCCAATACAAACATATTTATAGAAAACAGTTGACAATAAATAGACAGGAGTCCAATAATAGCATAACGAATCACTTATTCTAAAAATAATATCAAGAATAAGTTAGACGAATCCGACATATGAGAGCTGTGTTAACAGTAAAACGTCCGTCATTTAACGAATTTTAAAAACACGGATGGATAATACAAAATGCTTTCTGACATTTTGACAGAAAAAAAAAAACAAGCAAGAACAAAATTTAAACTTAGCCCGTCAATTTTCATTTTACAATTATCTTCTCTCTCTCCGTGTTTGTGAGAGAGAGCTCGCGCAGCACTGATACAACGGTACTTTTTAATCTATAAGTAACGAAATAATTAGGTAATTTAGTTATTATTAACACAATAACGTAACACATGAAGGCTACGTTTCTCAACACTGAGAATGAATAAATAAACGCCTGTTTCTCCAGACTCGCGCTTATCATTAATCCACAAATCACACGTGCTGTCACTTTTGAGAAAAATCAAATTCGAACGGGTATCAAATATCAAAAAAGTCAAAAAACAAAAAACGTCAAAAAACGATCAGTCAAAAAATGCGTCATGAAGAGAAAAAAAACATAAGTCGCATTTATTTAGAAATTTATTTCACAAAAAAAAAAAAAATGTTATGGACGGGACACTTCTCCGTTACGGACGCGAGCGCTCTGAAAGCGGCACTAAAAGACTGCTTTAAAACTTTCACAGAGACCTCAAACAGAAAGCACAAAGCCTGTCTTTAAATTTTATTTCGTTTTGTATTAATTGTATCTTAATTTTGATCAATGTTTCATCAACCAATTGCCTGGATTTAAAAAATAAGAAGTAAATAGAAAATATTTAATCACGACACGGAGGCGCCAGCGCGTGAACCTGGAGCTTGTCTCATAAATGAACCGAAACCACATATATAGAAAGCTTGAAATGTGTATTTTTAAACAGAACAATTCAAAACGAAAGAAAACAGACTGTTCTCTGCTTATGTCATCCGTATGAAATGTGCATTTCTCTCAGGTGCGTTCACTACTGCGAAGATCACGAGTCAGCATCTTCAACTTCATCTTCATCTTCAACTTCACACGTCAAATACACAGGAATGACTATCGGCCTGTTCACATCGGCCCTATTTTGACATCGGAACGATACCGATGTGTAAAAAAATGACCATATCGGCCGATATTATATCGGCGGCCGATATATCGTGCACCACTAATTAAAATGCACATTCATGTAAATTTTTTACATAAACACTTTTTACATAAACTTAGCATTTAAAATTAAAAATTATTGGGAGATACAGTAACAACCGATAATGTATATGTACTTTAAGTAGCCTGTTTTATAAAAATATCAATGTTTTATATTATAACCTTTCAGAATTTCATCTTTCATTTTAGCAATATAAAAAACATCTGTACCAAATTACATTCTTTCCCCCAGTTTGGGTATATGAATAAAATATGTACTTTTTTTCCCCTCAAGTATGAGCTAATATATAATTCTATATAAGTCATAACAGTCTGGTGTATCATATTGATACAAAACATGCTAAATTTTTCCATGGTCTTTTATATTTTGTCTAAAGGTTTGATAAACTGTCTCCACACACACAAAAAAAATTCACACTATTATTTCATATGTCAGGCTTTACAGGGATAAGTTCATGTTCATGATGAGGAATCACTATAGAGTAATGTAGATAAAAACATTTTTCAGATGAGAGAAAAACATGACAAAATATATTAAAATACTTACAGAGCTCTTCTGGAGGTTTTGATGACTGCCGATAATCTAATGAGACACTCGTCTGATTTCTTGAATTTCTGAAGCTCAAACTCCTCCAGCTCTTCCTCTGATGTCAACAACACAAAGGCTAAAGCAGACCACTGGGCAGGTGAAAGGTCACCAGATGAGAGACTTCCTTTGCTAAGGTGGGTCTGAATCTCTTTCACCAGAGTTTGGTCGTTCAGTTCATTCAGACAGTAGAACAGATTGATGGATCTCTCTGCAGGAAGATCATCTTCTAATTTCTGCTTGATGTACTGAACTATTTCCTTGTTGCTCTGGTCACTGCCGTCTTGCTGTGTCAACAGACCTCGTAAGAGTCGTCGATTGGACTGGAGCGACAGACCGAGGAGGAAGCGAAGGAAAAGGTCCAGGTGTCCATTGTCACTCTCGAGCGCCTTGTCCACTGCAGTCTTGAGAAAATTAATCATGGTTTCATTTGTGTTTTCCTGTTCTGTAGACTCATGATCAAACCCACTTTTCTTGTTGATGTATAGAATCAGATATGAATAAAGGGTCTTGAGCAAATCAATCATGGTTTCATTTCTGTTTTCCTGTTCTGTAGACTCATGATCGAACACACTTGTCTTGTTGATGTCTAGAAACAGATGTGCATAAAGGGCTGCAATAAACTCTTGAATGCTCAAGTGAACAAAGCAGTACATGGTACCAAGAACGATCCCCGTTTCCTCCTTAAAGATCTGGGTACACATGCCTGAGTACACTGATGCCTTATAGACGTCAATACCACAGGCTTCCAGGTCTGTGTCGTAGAAGATCAGGTTGTTTCTTTCCAGCTGATGAAATGCCAGTTTCCCCAGTGAAAGGATGGCATCTTTATCCCAGGAAACATCTGGTGTGTATTCTCCATCATACTTTCGGTGGCTCTGCTGGATCTGAAAGCGGAGAAAGTGTGTGTACATTTGTGTCAGAGTCTTGGGAGTGTCTTCAGTGTTTGATTCCTGCAGTGTTTTAGAGATCGCATCAGCCTGAGTGTTTTTCACATCATTATTTCTTTTCTCCTCCAGAATGTTCTGGAGAACCGTGGCTGAAATCCAGCAGAAGACTGGGATGTGGCACATGATAAAGAGACTCTTTGATTGTTTAATGTGATCTATAATTGTGTTGGCCTGATTCTGATCAGTGAATCTTTTTTTGAAGTACTCTTGCTTTTGTGCGTCACTGAATCCTCGTATCTCTGTCAGCCGGTCGATGCAGTCAGGAGGAATCTTACTGGCAGCTGCTGGTCTGGTGGTGATCCAGATGAGAGCAGAAGGAAGCAGATTTCCCTTCATGAGGTTCGTTAGGAGAACATCCAGAGAGGCTGGTGACGATACATCACTCAACGTCTCATTACAATCAAACTTCAGAGGAAGGCGACATTCGTCCAGTCCATCAAGGATGAACAGCACTTTGAATTGATTCCTTCTTGTAAGGTTCAGTCCTTTTGTTTCTGGGAAAAATTGAGTTATAAGGTCGATTAAACTCAGTTTTTCTTTCTCCTTTAAGTTCATCTCTCTGAATGGAAGAGGAAATATGAAGCTGATATCTTGATTTTCTTTTCCTTCAGCCCAGTCCAGAACAAACTTTTGCACAGATACTGATTTCCCGATGCCAGCGACTCCTTTTGTCAGTACAGTTCGGATCTCCTCGTCTTTTTCATGAGCTTCAAACAAATTTGTGCATTCAACCTGTATCTCTTGTGCTTCATGATGCCTGGAAGCAACTTCAATCTGTCTCACCTCATGTTCAGTATTGACCTGTTCACTGCCGCCCTGAGTGATATAGAGATCTGTGTAGATGTTATTCAGAAGTGTGGAGTCACCTTGCTTCGCAATTCCTTCAAACACACACTGATACTTCTTCTTTAGGCCACATTTCAGCTGAGGAATGAAGAGCAGCTCATCTAAACACAGGAACAGAAAATAGACAGTTTTAGTCTTCATTTTCTCTCCTACATTTATAAGAGACAATCAGACAGATGATCATGAGTCTCTAACCTTCTAGAGCATCAGCAGCTTCATCTCGCTTCATCTCTCTCAGGGAATGTAGTGTGAGATCAAGAGCTGATTCTTTGATACTGGATCTGTTCTCAATAAAGTCCTTCACAAAGTGTTCTGTGTTCTCCTTTTGTAATATTTTCTTAAACTTCTCCAGCTCATTCTTCAGAAACGTGATTATTTTGCTCTCAAGATCCTACAAACAAAAGTAAGAAAAAAGACACAATTTAAACCAAATTGTACATCTACATTTTGTCAACACAATTTATTCAATAACTATAATATCTATAAAAAAAAAATCCAGTTAAAAGACTAACATGTTAACCAGCTGATATTTTTAACAAATAGAAAAATAAAAAATATTTAAGTGCTTCAAAGGAAAAAATGGATCTGGAGGAATTAAATAAAATGTCTTTGTTCAATAACATATTTGTTTGTTAGAATATTAAACATTTATAAAAATGTGTTTTCCTACCTGGAAGATTCCTAGAAGATTGTCTTTGAAATTCTCGTGGTTCCTGTGAGTCTGAACGTCTGAGTCGAATGTCTCATATTGAAGCCTGTAATCAAATAAATCAAATAAATACTGATTTTCCAGCCAAAATTTCACAGAAAGAGGAAAAGCATTAGCTGTGAATACTCTGATAATTATTTATCAGATCAAATATTTATCAGAGTATTCAATGATAAATATCATGATAAATGATTCAATGATAAATAATGATAAATATTGGATCTAGAAATGTTTCATGATTGGTATTCGCTGATACAACTTTTAAACACAGACAACGTGTGACAAAAAATTAGAAACTTATGAAATACCTTTTATTAGATGATGGGGTTTTCTCACTGAAGTTTGGTGGATCACCTTTAGACTGATCACTCTTCAGAGACACAGAGCTGGACACATGTGAGCCTGATCTTACACTGATGACACAAAGAACAGAGAGAAAACACTTTAGTAAAGGAGGATCAACTGTGTGTGAAACACATCTGTGTCTTAATCTAATCCTCCACAGAAATACACACACTCACACAATTTACTGTTTTATAGTTAACTACTATTTTATTTTACTGGCTCACATTAGTTTAACGATTTCTTTAATATATGAGAGAGATTTAATATGTTAAAAAATACTTCACTCTAATTTATGAGAACATTTCAAGTTTTTGTTTATTGACAGAAATAGAGAGCAGAAATGTCTGTGTGACACAGTTGTGTTAGCATACTTGAATTAAATTAAGTGTATAGTTGTTTCCTAATGTCTGTCAATAATTGTATGATCTAAAAACTGAAGTCATTTATTTGGATTAATTCAGTGTCTAGAAGGTTATTAACAAATTATTAACTGTGATATTTTCTATAGAGCAAACAGGGCTTTATAGACAATGTCAGAGTTAATTTAAGAAGTTAAAAATAGAAATTGTGCAAAGCATGTGCAAATATGCTTAAAGTTGTGTTATTGACAGGGAAACACAAAGTCCAGTCGAGTTTAAACTGATGAAAACAGACGCAGTCTTACCTGTGTTTCTCTGAGAGACTCATCTGAGAGAGAGAGTCCTTTCCTCTTTCCTCTGACATACTGCAGCTAAACTGACACTGAAAACTGATCAGCACTGGTTTCTGGAAACACTCAATCCTTCAGCATCACCTGGAGATGACACCATTTTACACAGATGAAGAACATCTTATTTAAGACAATAATGAAGAATGCGGAGTTATCATCAACAACAGCAACAGCAAAAACTATCTATAAAATAAAGTGAGTTACAGACAAATATATTGCCATGTAAAATAACCGAATGGTCTTAATCATTTCTGATTGTTTAATGAGTTTAACTGACTCTAAATATTAATTCATTGGGGAACAGAAATTGTGTTTAAAACTTTGAGTGGGAAAATTTAATTTAAATTTCTTTATTGGTTTTTCTGCTGGGAACATCAAGTCAACGTATAATAACAATGATTTTATAAAGTATATAAAGTATATAAAGTTTATAATACCCCAATAAAACCCTCCCTCAAGTAAACAACCTACAGCCTCCAATAAAAAAATAAATAAAACATATATATATATATATATATATATATATATATATATATATATATATATATATATATATATAATAAAAAAAAATAAAAAAATACAATATTGATATCTTAAAGCATTTTCAAAATAAAATAAATAAATCATCAGAGGATGCTCAGCTTAAGTGTCTTGAGAATTAGCTAGTAAATAGTCTAAAAAGGGGCGCCACAGTTTATCAAAGGTCCTTAAAGATCCAGTCTGTAACAGTCTGATTTTTTCCAATTTAATGCAAGTGAACACTTCTTTCAGCCATGAATCAAAAGAGGGGGGTGAGGCATGTTTCCACTTCAGAAGTATGAGACGTCTTGCTAGCAGAGTAGTAAAGGCTAGAGCCTTTTGAACCGTTACAGAAAGGTTAACTTCAACGGTCATCCCAAAGATGGCCAGAAGAGCATTTATGTTAAGATCTATGGCGAAGGCTTCTCTCAGAATTTTGAATATTTTAGTCCAATAGTCATATAATTTAGGGCATCCCCATAACATATGAATGAGATCTGCTGGTGATTGCTTGCACCTATTACATGTATCGCTGACAGATGGGTATATTTTAGCAAGTTTAGCATTTGTATAGTAAACCCTATGTAGAATCTTACACTGTATCAGGCCATGTCTTGCACTTATAGATGATGTGTGTATGAGAGCAAGAATGCGCTCCCAATGTTCATCAGAGATTTCAAATCCCAAGTCTCCCTCCCATGCCGCTCTGGCCCTACTTGTAGAGGCTGGATTATTATTGTGAATCAAATTATAAATTACAGAAATACAGTGTTTTGAATGTGGTTCAAGCTTTAAGAAGTCATCCAATGGCGATTCAGGGGGGCGATTCGGAAAGTGAGGGAATAGTTTTTGCACAAAATGCCTGACTTGAAAGAAACGAAATAAGTGGGAATTAGGTAAGTCAAATCTTTTGGAAAGGTTATTAAAGGACGAGAAAACTCCACACTCATAGAGATCATCAATGGTCCTTATGCCTTTATCAAACCATATTCGAAACGCCTCATCCATATTAGAGGGTGCAAAACTGTGGTTTTTAATTATCGGAGAGAGTGTAGAAGACCTATGCAACCCAGTCTGTTTTCTAAATTGAGTCCATATCTTAACTGAGTGAGATACTACTTGTTTTGGTGATGGGAAAGGACTGTATAATTTGACTGGTCTTTAAAAGGTTGTGACCACCAAGGGGCATCGATTAGAATGCAGACAAGATGTTCCGTTTACGAGTTTTATTGAAATAAAGATTTAAAGATGTGTGTGGTTCTGAAACAGAGATACAGACATAAATCAGTAAATGTAGACTCTCTATATGTCAAATAGTTATATGTCTAGCAGGTATATAATAAAACAAACACAATCAAGAGATTAAATTATAATTTTGTTATGACTTAAATGCAATGTTATAATAAATGCTTATTACTAAGCAAATACAAACTTAGAAAAGCAGTAGTACATCCCTGTTCAAAGATTAATTTGCTGCACATTAACTGCAACAATATACAACATACTAAATTCAGCTGAACATATAATTATGAGCTGCAGAATTACTACTTAAATAAACGTTACACATAGTGCAATAACAAAGAACATTATTTCAATTGAGACACATAAGGCTTGCAGAGCAACACCTCCATTAATTAAAAACGTTCTCAATTAAACACACGAGCAGTGCGAAGCTCCGCCATTATACGACAATGAGCAGCAACATGTCACAACATTATTGTGAGGTAAAAACAACAACAAACTTCAGTATACTTACTGGTAGTTGCACGCACACAATACTTGGAACTCGTAAATAAGTACAGCAACACTATCTTAGATTATCTATATAAATATAAATATAAATATAAACTGCACAGTCTTTCGACACCAGCGCTATCTTCCAAACGTTTCCGAAACTGAAACTGTCTGCTAACGCGAACCGCATAGCGCAGTGACGCTCCTGATTGGCTGATTCTCAAACAGACAGTTTTATCTGCCTGAAAAAGGTTGTCCTTCGTCACAGCCGCCCCCAAATTTGTTACACTATATTTGCCACTCTAAGAAGGACTGACCGTATCAGTGTCTGGTATGGCAGGTAGAGCTACAAGGCGAGCAACAGGCCTCGTGTAGATTTTGTCCTTGACTTTGACTACTGCAGTCCTGACTCTCCCATCAGTTCCTGGAATAACCTCAGTGACATGACCTAAAGGCCACTGGGCTCTTGGCAGCTGTGGGTCCACTACCATCACTATGGTTCCAGTTTGCAGCTGTGCAGGGTCCTTGTGCCACTTGGAGCGAGTCTGAAGAGTCGGGAGGTAGTGTCGTATAAAGTGGGACCAAAACTGGTCAGCCAGCACTTGAGTATGTCTCCATCGGCGGCGACTCAGGAGCTCAGACTCAGCATACACAGCCTGTGGTAAAGAGGGGTCGAGCCGCCCCATGAGGAGCAAGTTGGGGGTCACTGGGTCAGCATCAGCCACGTCTGTTGACACGTAACCCAGTGGTTTGGAGTTTAAAATCCCCTCCACTTCAATAAGTACTGTCCGCAGGACCTCTTCGGGGACAGTCTGTGATTGGATGGTGGCATACAGTGCAGCTTTAACAGACCTCACTTCCCTTTCCCAGACTCCTCCAAAGTGTGGTGCGCTTGGGGGGTTAAACTGAAACCTAATCTGGTGTTTAGCCAGATGAGCCTGGAGTGTGGGGTGCAATGACCTGAAGGCCTCCTGGAGTTCTCTTTCACCTCCTTTAAAATTAGTGCCCTGGTCGGACCGGAGCTCTGCTGGCTTACCCCTTCGTGCAATGAAGCGGCGGAGGGCCATCAGAAAGGAATCCGAGTCCATACTGGACAGAACATCCACGTGCACAGCACACGTCGTCAGGCATTTAAATAGTATGCCCCATCTCTTCTCATGGCGACGGCCAACCTTCACTGTGAAAGGCCCGAAACAGTCCATGCCCGTAGAGAAGAACGGGGGCTTCAGCAGCCGTAGTCTGGACTGTGGGAGGTCTGCCATCTTGGGCACTACTGGAGAGGCTCTCCATCTCTGGCAGTCTGGACAGGAGTGCTGGTGGCGCTTAACAGCTTCACGGCCATGCAGAATCCAGTATTTTCGCCGCAGCTCTGCAAAAAGGCGCTCTGATCCTGGATGGCGAAGGCTATTGTCCATGTCCTGGATGATGAGCTGGGTCACTTTATGCCGATGGTCCAGAACCACTGGGTGAATAGAATCGGGCTCTAGCTGGTCACTGCGGCGGAGCCTTCCTCCAACCCGGATGAGTCTCACAGTCTTGTCATACTCTGGTGCTAGGGAGATCAGCCTACTGGTGGCAGCTACTGGCTTACCGGTACTCAAGAGGCTGAACTCCTCAGCAAAGCTGTCCTGCTGGGCTCGTCTCAATACTTCTCTCTCTGCTTCTCGATAGTCATCAGCAGAAAGACTGACGGGGCTCCCTGATGACACAGGGCTGGATTGTGCAACCGCCTCTGTCAGCGCTCTGAACGAGGAAAACTGATCAACATTTGGTAGCAGAGAAGTCTGTATGCTTGTAGTGAGACAGCAGATAGTGGGTTTTCGCAGCTCAGCAGAATTATCTGTCACCTCTGTGGCTGGCTGTGTAGGCCAGACTTCAGGCGACTGTTGTAGGAAAGCAGGGCCCTGACTCCATCTGTTCTTACCAGCCAGTTCCAGCAGTGTTTTTCCCCGCGTTATATCATCAGCTGGGTTGTTGACAGAATCCACATATCTCCAGGCCTGGACCTCAGTCAGCTCCTGGATTTCAGCTATCCGTGTTCCCACGAATACCTTGTACCGACAGGAATCGGACTGAAGCCATGTAAGTACTGTTGTGGAGTCTGTCCAGCATATAACATTGCGGATATTCACAGTCAGCTCTCTTTGAAGTAGTGCAGCTAACTGTGCAACTGTCAAGGCAGCACACAGTTCTAGTCTTGGTATTGATTGCTGCTTCTTCGGGGCCACTCTGGATCTAGCAGCCAGGAATGACACTTCCACACGGCCGTGTGAGCTCTCCGTCCGCAGATAGGCCACCGAGCCATATGCCTTCTCTGACGCATCAGCAAAGATGTGTAGGTCTCTCTGGAGGTTTGAAGTGTTCATCTCAGGGCTCACATAGCATCGAGGCAGTAGAATCTGGGAGAGATGCTGCAATTCTTCCTCCCACGTCAGCCATGGCTGCAGCACATCCTCAGGCAGTGACGGGTCATCCCAGTCTCTCTGTTTGTCCCACAAGTGCTGCACCAGGACCTTGGCCCGCGTAGTGAAGGGGACTATAAATCCCAGGGGGTCAAACAGGCGTGCCAGGACTCTGTATATGTTTCGCATGGTGGGTGTGGGTTGGTCCAGCATACGGTATTTATACCTTAAGGTGTCTGAATTGCAGAGCCAGCGGAGTCCCAGGGCGAGCTCCTGTGGGTCAGTGCCTGACTCGTTGAGCCACAACTCACTGCTCTCAGATCTTGCTTCTTTGGGCAGGTGACTGATGACCTCAGGGTTGTTACTGGCCCACTGGCGTAACTCAAATCCACCTGTAGCCAACAGTGAGGTCAGTTTATCGACTAGGTGATGGGCTTCTTCAACAGATGGGAGGCTTTGCAGACAGTTGTCCACATAAAAGGATCGTTCTATCGACACTCGAACATCTTCACCTGACTGACTGTGGTCAAACACATGTTTCTGCAGCGCAAAAGTTGCACAGCAGGGGCTACAAGTGGTGCCAAATGGAAGGACTTGCCATGTGTAGATGCTGGGTGGTTCCTCTGTATTCAGGTCTCGCCACAAGAAGCGCAGCAAGGGCTTGTCTTCTGGGAGCAGCCTCACTTGATGAAACATGCCTTTGATATCACTGCTGACAGCAATTGCATGTTCTCTGAAGCGCAGCAGTACACCCAGTAGACTGGAACTTAAGGTGGGCCCAGGCAACAGCAGCTCATTGATGTTTTTTCCCTTATACATGAAGGAACAGTTGAACACAATCCTGTTCTTTCCGTTATGGCTCACCATGTGATGTGGGATGAACCAGGACTCGGCTGCTTTGCTCAGCTCCTCTTCTGACACTTTAACTGCATAGCCCGCCTTTTCCAGCTTCCCAATCTCTGCACAGTATGCTTCTGCTCTTTGAGGGTCTCGCAGCAGGCGCCTCTCTGTACTGCGGAGATTAGCTAGCACAGCCTCCTTAGGTGCCTGAAGCTGTGGCATGTTCTTCACCCTGAGGAGGGGAGTAGCGTAGCGCTGAATTCCATCAACCTCTACTCGTATGGTCTTCGCCTCCAGCAGGCGGACTGCTTCCTGATCCTGCCTGGAGCGTGTAACAAGCTTTTCACTCCTGTAGGGCAGAACATCCAGCTGCCACAATCTCTCTACACTCTGTAGAAGCTCGTTAGTGGGTGAAAGGGTGGAGACGTGCAGGCACTGTTGTGATGTTGCCTGTTGCCTACTGTACCTGGTTGGCCCCTGAAGTGTCCAGCCCAACTTTGTCTTCACTGCGGCTGGTCCTCCGTGGGGTCCCAAACGCACAGGCTCCACTGGAGTGATTAAGTGGGTATAATCTGACCCGATTAACAGCAGGGGTTGCACTCTGTTAATCGTCTGGAGAGGGAGGCCTCTTAAATGTTTGTGCTTCCTCTGAAGTGCCTCCATTGAGTAAGTGTGCTCAGCCAAACCCAGTTGATCAGCAGTGAATGCTCTGTATATCTTGAAGGACTTCTTTGGATGGTCTACTGGGGAGATGGAGAACGACACTGCAGTGCCATGCAGAACCCTGATGTCCTGCCGAACAGTTCTGAGGATCAGATTTTCCGGCTCACCGGTAAGTTTAAGGCTCTGCGCTGCTGCAGGGAGGAGAATGGTCCGCTCCGATCCATCGTCAAGGATGGCATATGTCTCCAAAGTGTGTTCCCCGTTACGCAGCAGCACTTTACTCACTTTCAGTAAGACCTGACTGCATCCAGCCCGCCTGTCCATGTACAAAACTATTAGTTGTGCTGATGAGGCAGGATGTATCCTCAGCTGCAGGTTTTATATTCACTGAAGGTTTTATATTCACTTCATGCAAAGCTTGCAGGTGTCTCCCCTTACACTTGTGACATGTAATTTTCAGGCGGCACTGTGCAGCCTGGTGTGTGCGACCGCATCGCCAGCACCTCTTGTTGGTCTTGATCCACGCTGTTATCTGTTCAACTGTAAGCTGTGCAAAGTTTCCACACTTATCTAGGAAGTGTTGCGTGTTAGAGCAGTAAGGGCAGTGCTAGATGAGGCCTTCTCTACTGTCGGTATGCTATCAGGTTGGTCTGTGATGTGCATGATGTTGGTATTCTTACCACTCTTAACATCGCGGCGGCGCTCTATCTTGGGTCCTGCTCTACTCTTGTTTTCACCGGTTAGAGGCTCATACACCGTCTCTTGCATCTTCAGCTCGTAGTCAAGCCAGTCAGAAAAGTGCAATAGGCTTGGGATTGTAACACGCATTGGGTACAGGAACCTCTTAAATTCAGCCCGTATATCATGAGGCAGTTTGGACATCAGCCGGGTCACATGTGAACCACAGTGAAGCTCAGTCTTTCCACTGTCCCCAAGCTGGTCTAACATTGCCACGAGTGCTCTCACTTTCAAGGCGAATCGCTTAAACCCACTGGAGTCACCACGTGCAATATTAGGGGCCTCCATTAGATCAGCTATTTTCCTGAGAGCTAGCTGGTGAGGCTGTCCATAATGCTCAATTAGACTTGTCATAGTGTCAGTGTAGGGCTGCAGTGAGTTAGTGTATGAGTCCGCTATTAGAAGTGCCTCCTCATACTTCAGGTGGTCCACCAGGATCTGGTATTTAAAGCGCTCTGTAGCGTCCACAGGCAGCAGGTTCTCCAGAGCTACCTTAAGCCTGGCGAACTCTCTCGGATCCCCTTTGGTGAATGTAGGGATTGTGGGTTTAGGCCCACGGTACACTGTCTCATGGTGGTGCGAGGGTTGCAGCTCATCGGGCAGCGACTCACATCTTTGTGGGGTGTAGGGTACACAGTACTCCGGTGTCTGTACCCCGGGCACTGGATAATGGGGCTCAGGGTGACTGTGCGACTCCTGTTGACGTGTCATCCTAAGGTCTCTCAGTGCTGTTATGAGCTCTGCCATAAGGTCCTGTGATGGTAGCTGATAAACGTTGTCTACTACTGGGGGTGGTGGCGGTGGCCAGTCGTCATCATCCGTAGGCAGAGTGTGACCACCAACGTGCACAGGTGGCGGGATTGGCGTGGTTTGGTATGCACCACCATCCTGCTCTAGGTTATGCTGCTTTTGGGCGGGGGCTGGTGTAGGGAAAGGAGAAAGGGCTGTCTGTCGCAGTGCTGGTAGGTCTGGAAGGGAAGTACGGGCGTCAAGTCGCCTGTGCATGTCCATTACCTGTTGCTGCAGCCTTTGATTATCTTCCCTCAGCTTATAAAGAGCTTCAAGGACCTCAGGCGCTGTTTCTGGGACAGGCCTCGATCGGGCAGAGGCAGGCGTACTCTGAAAGAGGGGTTCTTGTATACTCAAACTGGCGTGGATAGACAGCCTCCGCTCCCCGCATGACACTCCCATCCTCATGCAGCAGTGGTGGTGTGAGAGGCGTCATCCTGGCGTGTCTCTCTGGGAATCTCACCATGCTGTCGTAAGGCTGCTGTTGCTCTGACAGGTTAGCCGATTGATGAGACAAACGAGAGGGCGGCTGCAATGCTTGGAGGGGGATGTCATAGTCTTCCATCCAGGCTGGTCGCCGGGTCTCTCGGCGGGGTCGGGCATCTACTGGGTGTGTATACTGATCCGAGAACATCTCTAAACAATCCCACGGTGACCACGCGTATCCGGCTCGAAGGACCAAATGTTTTGGTGATGGGAAAGGACTGTATAATTTGACTGGTCTTTAAAAGGTTGTGACCACCAAGGGGCATCGATTAGAATGCAGACAAGATGTTCCGTTTACGAGTTTTATTGAAATAAAGATTTAAAGATGTGTGTGGTTCTGAAACAGAGATACAGACATAAATCAGTAAATGTAGACTCTCTATATGTCAAATAGTTATATGTCTAGCAGGTATATAATAAAACAAACACAATCAAGAGATTAAATTATAATTTTGTTATGACTTAAATGCAATGTTATAATAAATGCTTATTACTAAGCAAATACAAACTTAGAAAAGCAGTAGTACATCCCTGTTCAAAGATTAATTTGCTGTACATTAACTGCAACAATATACAACATACTAAATTCAGCTGAACATATAATTATGAGCTGCAGAATTACTACTTAAATAAACGTTACACATAGTGCAATAACAAAGAACATTATTTCAATTGAGACACATAAGGCTTGCAGAGCAACACCTCCATTAATTAAAAACGTTCTCAATTAAACACACGAGCAGTGCGAAGCTCCGCCATTATACGACAATGAGCAGCAACATGTCACGACATTATTGTGAGGTAAAAACAACAACAAACTTCAGTATACTTACTGGTAGTTGCACGCACACAATACTTGGAACTCGTAAATAAGTACAGCAACACTATCTTAGATTATCTATATAAATATAAATATAAACTGCACAGTCTTTCGACGCCAGCGCTATCCTCCAAACGTTTCCGAAACTGAAACTATCTGCTACCGCGAACCGCATAGCGCAGTGACGCTCCTGATTGGCTGATTCTCAAACAGACAGTTTTATCTGCCTGAAAAAGGTCGTCCTTCGTCACACTACTAAATTTGAACTAATGTTGGTAGGCAATGGTAGTTGAGAGCATATAACTGAGTGCAGAGAGAGGCGCGCTGAGGACTGTTCCAGGTAGGCCCAGCAAGGGGGTTCAGAATTCAGATTGTTCCTCCAGTATACAATTTTCTGGATATTGCAGGCCAAATAATAGTGCAAAAAGTTTGGAAGTGCAAGAGCTCCCTTGTTTTTAGGGAGCTCTAAAACTGATTTCTTAATTCGAGCTGGTCCATTTCCCCATAAAAAGGAAATTATTTGTTTGTCCAAATCCATAAAAAACTTTTTCTTAAGAAAAATTGGAATATGCTGAAATAAATACAAAAACTTGGGAAGAACAGTCATCTTGATTAGGCTTATACGCCCAGCAAGAGAAAGAGGGAGGTTAGCCCAACGTTCCATGTCAGACTCAACCTTTTTAAGTAAGGGGACAAAATTAGAAACATACATTCCAGTTAAAGATTTGGTCACAGTAATACCCAGATACTTAAATTCATCAGCCGCCCATTTAAATGGTAGAAGTGAGTGTGCAAGGTTATTCGCCAAAGAATTTACAGGGAACAACTCACTCTTATGAAAATTAATCTTATACCCTGAAATTTTACCGATATGGTTTAAAATGTTCAGAATAACGGGAACAGAAGTCTCTGGATCAGAAATAAAGAGTAGAAGATCGTCTGCATATAGGGATAATTTATACTCTCTACCTAGCCAATTTATACCTTTAAAATTTACATCTTCACGAAACCAGATAGCTAAGGGCTCAATGGCAATGGCAAAAAGCAAAGGTGACAAAGGGCAGCCCTGCCTAGTGCCCCTCTGAAGCAAAAAAGGTGGTGAAACCACACCATTACGTCCCCTTGGAATTATAAGGTTCC
This sequence comes from Abramis brama, assembly GCA_022829085.1. Taxonomy (NCBI): domain Eukaryota; kingdom Metazoa; phylum Chordata; class Actinopteri; order Cypriniformes; family Leuciscidae; genus Abramis; species Abramis brama. Next base: position 66,914,334 of record CM040766.1, on the reverse strand, counting down.
ATCTGACATTTTTGTCAAAATTTAGTTATTCACATATTCTTATTCTGTGACCACTTCTTTACATTATGTGATGTTGTTTTTTAAGTTGTGTTCATTTTGGAACTTTTTATTTAGAAAATAAAAAGGTTCTTTCTACACAGTCAAATGGAATGCAAAAATTTTAAAGCTCAATATCTCAAAACTGCTCAGAACGCAGATAGAACCTTATAATTCCAAGGGGACGATTAGTTAAAATAGATGCCTGTGGGGAGACATACAATAGTTTGATCCAGGAAATAAAACGATCATCAAAACCAAAGCTTTCCATTATACGAAATAGATATCCCCACTCGACTCTATCAAACGCCTTTTCCGCGTCTAGTGCCAGAACCACTTCTGGCACATCTGAACTAGGCATATTGAGGATATTGAAAAGTTTCCTTGTATTAAAGAAAGAATGTCTTCCAATCATAAAACCTGTTTGGTCATCCGAAATTATTTGGGGCAAGACTTGTTGTAAACGCAACGCTAAAATCTTAAGCCGGTCGCACACCGGACGCGCAGCTCAGCGCCGCGCAGCGCAGCGCCACGTCTTTTAAATTCGAACACATTATTCTCTATGAGAGTACACACACCAGCGGCGTCTGTCCGCGGCGCCCAGCAACGGCTCAGGACCGTGTTCAAAACCCTGCCGCGCCACACAGCGCCATTTACATAGTTTTATATTAAATTTACATTTATGTGTCTCAAATCGTAGTTAATGTATATACGGACTTAACCCCGTGCTGCAATATACATTTAGTTTTGTATTTATTTACAGAAATCAGAAAATTGCTGATGCTAACGGATTTTCAGGTGACAGTTGTCCTAGACGTGGCGCGGCGCGGCGCTGAGCTGCGCGTCCGGTGTGCGACCGGCTTTAGTTAAAATTTTATAGTCCACATTCAAAAGTGAAATGGGTCTATAGCTGCTACACAGTAAAGGGTCTTTGTATTTTTTGGCAATCAAAGTGATTGACGCTAACGACAGGGTGGGAGGCAGGCAGCCTTTAGAAAAAGACTCGTTAAACATATTCTGTAATGCAGATGCTAGGGATGTAGAAAATGCTTTATAAAACTCCGTAGTTAACCCGTCAGGGCCTGGTGACTTGCCGTTCTGTAAAAGTTTGATAGCTTCCACCACCTCAGAAACTGATATTGGGTCACCAAGGGTATTAGCCATGTTACTATCAATGTTGGGAAAAGTGATCTTATCCAAGGGCCATTCCCCACAATCAGAACATAAGGAAAGCTCAGAAGTATAAAGGCCTGAGTAAAACTCTAGGAAAATGTTATTAATTGTATGTGGATCATGAAACGCGTCTCCTTGTGGCGACCTTATTCCATTAGTCAGCCTTGATGCTGCTGATGCTCTGGCTTGATGAGCTAATAATTTACCTGCCTTATCACCTAGTTCAAAAAAACATTGCTTAGATTTAAGCAACTGCACTTCAGCCTTATTTGTGGTCAAAAGATCAAATTCCGTTTGTAAACGAAGGCGTTCTTTATACAGATCTTTATTTGGATCAACAGCATACTGATGATCTAAACTTTGTAGGTCCTTAAGGATTGTATCTAATTTAAGCTTGTCAGCCTTGTTATTACCAGAAGAATAAGAAATTATCATACCTCTCAAATATGCCTTAGATGTTTCCCAGAGAGTCCCTCTATTAATAATTGGCATATCGTTGACCTCAAAAAATAGGGCTATTTGCTCAGCCAAAAATTTCTTGAAATCATCACTAGCCAGAAAGAGAGAGGGGAAGCGCCACTGTTTGGGAGAATGTGTGAACTGGGAAATATTAACGTCAACAGAAGTGGGTGCATGATCTGAAATGACAATGCTGTGATACTCACAGCTCGATAGGTTTGAAAGTAGTCTATTGTCTAATAGTAAGGGTGTCACGATTTCGATTTTAAATCGAAATCGATCGAAATTAATGCTCAATTTCGATTATCGAATCAAAAAATGGAATCGTCGATGCTGTCACGCCCCCTGTCACGTCAGCTCGGCTTGCCAAGCAAAAAAACAAAACAAAAAAAAACGCGCATTCACCGTGAGACACAGGCAATTGACACTTTTCACACGCTCTCACGCACAGAAAAATCGCGAAGCAAAGAGGACAGGGAGACCGACAGACTAGAGTAGGTTACTTTATGATATAAAAAAATCTCAGCTCTCAGATTCTGTCAATTTTATTACGAAATTCATACAATAAATACCGTTTTGGAGCTTGTAAATGTTAGTGACAGATCCCTAGCGCACGTGAACCGATCATCTATACTAGCTAATAGTAAAAAAAAAACACGAACACTGTTGAAAGATACTACAACTACAACTTACCGAAATGTATTCATACATAATATCAATCAATCAGTGTTTTTCATCAGCGTTCAACATAGCTGGAGAACAATTATGTCACATTTACCTCAGGAAAGCCGTTTAATGACCATAATATAGGCTATAGCACGTAGTTGGCAAGAAAAAAAAAAAGAGCTATAGAGAGTATTTTGCTAAATATGTGTTCTATATTACATATTATATTTTTTACTTATATCATTAAATAAAGTTGTTATTATAATAAAAAAAAGCATTATATTTAATTATTTTTAACCTTAAATAATAGCCTACTACCAGCTGATAGGGCTCTCTGTATGTTTACAGCATTAGGTGAGTTTTTTTTGTTTTTTTTTTGAGACAAATTAACGCCTATCTTGTGTAGCCTACCTAATATTTATCCAAATGAGTCAATATTAAATCAAATCACAATAATTTAATTTAATTGAAATAATACAAATGTGTAGCTTACAAGAAATTGTACCATGTAAACATTGTAACATGTTGTCACTAAACCTAATAAAATTCAGTTTAGTTACTAAAATGTTAGTGACAATCACAATACACTTATTGTGATGCATTTTTTTTTACAATCAAACAAATCGAGAATCGAATCGAACCGTGACTTTAGAATCGAAAATGTAATCGAATCGAGGATTTGGAGAATCGTGACACCCTTATCTAATAGGAAAAAATCTATTCGTGAATATGACTGATGAACGTGGGAGAAAAATGAGTAGGCCCTATTCGTGGGAAATTTTGATCTCCAGGGACCGGACAGGCCCAATCGCCCAGCATAGGTATTCAAAGTTTTGGACGAGTTAGTTGATACACAAGGTCTGCTCGAGGATCGATCTAAAACAGTGTCTTGAACAAAGTTAAAATCACCCCCTATTATAACATGTCTTCTGTCAATATCAGGAATGGATGAAAAGAAATTGGATATAAACTTGTCATCATCCCAGTTAGGGGCATAAATACTTGCCATAACGATAGGCACATCTCTGAGTTTGCCAGTAATTAGGACATAACGTCCATTAGGATCGGACAAAACATTAGCCAACTCGAAAGGGATACTTCTGTGAATAAGAATAGCAGCACCTCTTGCTCGAGCACTAAAATTTGAATGATATAAATGGCCCACCCATGCTCTTTTAAGCCACTGAATATCACTTGTCTTAAGATGGGTTTCTTGAAGAAAGAACACATCCCCCCGAAGATGTTGGAGATGAGACATAATGCGGCTAATTTTAATATTATTGTTCACCCCTTTAACATTCCATGATAAGAAACGAATACTGGAACTCTCTTTAGTCTTAGCCATTATCAATCGGCCACACGACAGTTTCAAATCTGAGCCAAACGCAAAAAAATAAAGGAGAAAAGAAACACTTCAAGGAAAATAAAATAAAACACAATAAAGCAATTTGGAAAGCCATAGCATTCAAAAAAGAAAGAGAAACAAAAACCCATTTCAAAATCCTAAATCCCATTCCTAACATATCAAACCAGAACTACGCAGAGAACCTGCTAAACATCAGCATCTCAATGCAATTTCTCAAAATTACAAAATTTACTATCAAATTGCACAAAGGACCCCGGCTCCACAAAAATATGTATTTTAGCCCATGAATGAAAAACAAAAACTGATCAAAATCAAACTACCAGTAACACAAAACAACGTTGTATGACCCTTAACAGTCTGCATAAAAGTTCTCCTGGGCAGCAGATGTACAAAAATTACGGTCTTGTCAGTCTTAAGATCATCCAGGAGCAAGATGAGCGAAAAGAGTGAAAACGTCTCAGGTTACGACTGTAACCCTAGTTCCCTGAGAAGGGAACGAGACGATGCGTCAATGACGCTTTGGGAACGCTTCTGCGTGATTGCGTCTGAAGCACCCATGTCAACTAGTCCAATGGCGAGAGTGGGCGTCACGGGCGGGTGACGTGACGACCAGGAAAGGATAAAGGACATCCGGTTTAGAACCGCGCTAGCTTCGAAAAGGGCCGAAGCAAGTCGATCACAGGGATGTAGGAAGTATGACAAAGTGACGCATCGTCTCGTTCCCTTCTCAGGGAACTAGGGTTACAGTCGTAACCTGAGACGTTCCCTTTCGAGGGAACTCGCGATGCGTCAATGACGCTTTGGGAACGAGAATACCCAACACGCCATACGAACCAGAACCTGTCTGTGTGAATACTGCACAACTAAGACAAGAGCACTTGAGAACCTGGGGAAGAGCCCAGGACGAAGTTGCAAAACCTTACGAATGTGAGCGGAGAGGACCAGCCTGCCGCATACCACATCCTACATGGATATCTACATAAAATAAGGCTTCTAAGCCGCCATACTCCTGTCCTGGTCTAAAAGCACCACGGAGGAAACAACCAAAGGTCCCCCCTCCCCTCAGGGAATTACCACCAAAAGGGACATGTAGGCACTAAGGCCGCCACGTACACCTTCAGTGTGGAAGGGGATAACCCTGCGGAAAAACAAACCAGCAGTAACTCCAGCACTGTACCAATCGGGCAGTAACTGGGCCCCACTGTCCACAGACCCGCAATATGAAGGGAAACCCATCACTAGATACATAGAGTTTCCTCGTGGAGGGAGCTCTGGAGTGAAATATGGTCTCCACAACCTCAGTTGAGAGACCAAAGTCAATGAGTGGGGCCCCCTCAGAGGCCAAACCCACAGGTTCCAAATCTCTGGGCTGGGGTGAAGGGTCACCCCTCCCACTTAAAACCGAAGGTCCCTCCTGACTGGAATCTCCAAGGGAGAGCCATCGAGGAGAGACACCGGGTCTGAGAACCAGTCAGCCCGGCCAGTACGGTTCTACTAGTAGTAGACTTATTCCGTCCCGGCGGACCTTCTCCAGAACTCCTGGGAGCAGAATAATCGGGGAAAGATGTATAGACGTAGCCTCGGCCATGTCCATACCACAACATCCAGCCCCAAGGGAGCTGGGTGTGTGAGGGAGAACCAAAGTGGACCGTGCGTCGTATCCTGAGACGTGAACAGATCAACTTGTGCCTGGCCATAAACCCCCCAAATGTGCTCCACCACCTCGGTGTGGAGCCTCCATTCCCCGGGCCTCAGCCCCTGCCTCAACAGGATGTTTGCTCCTATATATTTATGTAAGAGACCACTGATGTGTTGTCTGTACGGACAAGCACATGATGGTCACTCAGGACTGGGAGAAATGTCTCAACGCATTGAAGACTGCCATCATCTCCAGGCAATTTATGTGCCAAAAAGATGATGACTCCTCCACAGGCCCTGGGATGAGCGGCCTCCCATTACTGCTCCCCAGCCTGTGAGGGAAGCATCTGTCGAGATAGCAACTCGATGGCAAAGAGCTCCCAACACCGGAACCTGGGAAAGGAACCAGTATTTCCTCCATATAACCAAGGCGCGGAGACACCGCCGCGTGATCTTGATCGTACGAAGTGGGTTTCCCCTCGGGGAGAACCCTCTGGTTCTGAGCCACCACTGCGAGAGTCTCATGTACAGTAGGCCAAAGGGTATCACATTGGAGGCTGCTGCCATGAGGCTCAACAGTTTCTCGAACTGTTTCACAATGTGTGACTGCTCATTTGAGATAGGAACCAGTATTTCCTCCATATAACCAAGGGGCGGAGACACCGCCGCGTGATCTTGATCGTACGAAGTGGGTTTCCCCTCGGGGAGAACCCTCTGGTTCTGAGCCACCACTGCAAGGGTCTCATGTACAGTAGGCCAAAGGGTATCACAATGGACCTGCTGCCATGAGGCCCAACAGTTTCTCGAACTGTTTCACAGTGCGTGACTGCTCATGTGGGATAGGAACCAGTATTTCCTCATATAACCAAGGCGCGGAGACACTGCCGCGTGATCTTGATTGTACGAAGTGGGTTTCCCCTCGGGGAGAACCCTCTGGTTCTGAGCCACCACTGCAAGGGTCTCATATACAGTAGGCCAAAGGGATCACATTGGACACTGCTGCCATGAGGCCCAACAGTTTCTCGAACTGTTTCACAGTGCGTGGCTGGCCTAGCTTCAACTCTTTTGTGGCTGTGAGGATAACAACTACACGAACGGGCGAAGTATGGCTCGCATCGTGACTGAATCCCATACCACACCAAGGAAAGTGGTTCTCTGTAGTGGAGAAAGCACACTCTCCTTGGCATTGAGTCTCACCCCAATTTCTTCATCTGAGCGAGGACGACATCTCGATGCCGAACTGCTAACTGCTCTGATTCCGCCAGAATCAGTCAGTCATCGATGTAGTTCAGAATGCGCAGCCCCGCAGCCTGGCGGGGCCAGAGCTGCATCTACGCACTTCGTGAACGTGCAGGGTGATAGAGTTAGACCGAATGGAAGCACCCGATAATGGTATTTTTTGCCCCCAAAAGAAAACCTCAGGAACTTCCTTTGTTGAGGGAGGATGGAAGTAAGCGCCTTTTAAATCTATTGTGACAATCCAGTCCTCGGATCTGATAAGAGTCACGATCTGTTTGAGTGTGAGCATATTGAACTTGAGTTTCATGACTGCACGATACAACAGATCTAAAATGGGAACGCAACCCCCCATCCTTTTTCGGAACAATAAAGTAGCGCTGTAAAACCACGATTCTCTGACGGGCGAGTACACCTCCTCTATAGCTCACTTCGCTAATAGAGACTCTACTTCTTGCTCCATTACCAGAGCCTGCTCGGGATGTACTAACACGAGTAGCACCCCGTTGTAACAAGGTGGAGGAGAACGAAACTGTATTCTGTAACCTCTATTATCTGCAGGACCCATGGAGATATATTCAGCAGATTCTTCCACTCTGTCAGAAAATCTACTAAGGGTACCAGTCTCTCGAGACCGGCCTCTGATGTTATTGTAACAGCCACTTCGGTGACCTGAAGCATCCTGGCAGGAAACAACCGAACTGACTGTTTTTGAACCCCCCTAAGAGGGTGCGAGTTTGACATGGTGTCGTGGTGACACTGAGCCATGTGCTCGCTGGAGACCGCTGCGCCCCGAGACCAAGGGTGCGGGGTTGGCAGAACGGCCTCCTGAGGGCACCGAGGTGGGGCGGGCACCGTATACTGAGGTGAACACCGCTCCACCCCGGTCGGGGCTGCCCTCAGAGGTCTGACACCAGTGGCATCAGGACCTTGGCCGAAGCCTTTTTCACAGAAAAAACAGTCCTCAGATCCATCTTCTGCTTTACAGGCTTCTGTTGAGAATGCCATTCTGGTCCCCAATCTTTCTGAGGGGGAGCACAGGAAATGACACTCTGCCTGTACAAGGAGTTTGTTAATGGCTAGTGCTGCTCCGCCCAGCAGCCCCATTTATGAAGTTATAAACTCCAAACTCATTGTACACAGGAGATTGAGATGGTTTTTAGAATCTTCAATTCCCTTAACTCGATGCTCAGCACATAATTTTACCATTTAATTCCTCCAAATAAAATGTAATAAAAGATCAACCAGACAAGTTACACAGTCTTGATGAAATGCTGAACTTATACATGAATCTAACTAATGAAAGTCAGATAAGCAAATTTAATGCAGCCCACTTATTTAATTCCTCAGAATCAAACAGCAAAAGATCAACCAGACAAGTTAATATAGTCTGTGGCTGAATATATATTTATATATAAGCTTATATATAAAAATAGTTTCAACATACAATAAAAGAATTCTAAATTCGTAGCTTGCAACACACTATGTATCTCTTAAATCAATGCATTGCATTTGTATAACCACTGGATTCTTATTGCAGTCTTTTTTTAAATAAACAGTAGCATGGGGAAACTCTTGATAGTGAACACACGTCGGTAATGTTCATGAATGAACGTAGCCAGTCCACAATTATTGTTATAGCAGACCCCGTAATCTACGCGCTGCCTCAGCACACGCGAGATCCGAGATCGAGTAACAGAATCTTTATTGCAGACCCGTAATCTACGCGCTGCCTCAGCAAACGCGAGATCCGAGCCAAATAATCTTTATTGACTTTCTTCCCTCGAGAAGAAAACCATCGGGAGCAGAGCTAAACTTTCGATAGTGCAAACGTTACACGTCGGGAATAAATGAATGAACACTGTCAGCCCCCTTATTTTACTAGAGCTGACCGTGCATGCTCCACTCCCAAACAAACAACACATGAATCGCGTGTGTCCCCACTCGTAATGAAGCGAGGGCAGGGAGGAACACACAATCCAAAGCTGTTTGCTCCCCATACTCCTGTCTAGATATATATAATATGCTTGTGGTTGTGGACATGCATCGATGCTCAGCACTCTACCTCCTCAGAGATAGACTGCTGAAACACCGGGCTCTCTAACCAGGACGGAAGAAGCCGCGGCGCGGGCTTCCGATCGAAGAGAGAGAGCGCTGGATCCCCCGGATAAAAGCAGAGAAAAGGCGGAGCCCGTCTCTAACCTCTCCGCGAGATCCATTTGCGAACCCACAATACCATCTTCCGTGCTGCCTCGGCAACACGGGGTCGGTACTGCGAGGAACGCGAGCCTGAACACCCTCCTCAAAGAGTGACAAGCGGGAACGGAGCGAGTACGATAGTAACTCGCAATGCTTGTAGTCAGCACCCTCGAGCGCTGACAGAACTCCGTTCCAAACAAACAACACATACATCATGTGTATCCCCACCCGTAAAGACAGAGGGCAGGGAAGAACACACGATATAAGGTTGTATTGTTCGCCATAATATCTATGCTTGTGACAGACAACAATAAATAACACAGACAGTATAACACAGAGCGCTTGCTGAGGCACAGAAGCTAGCGCGGTTCTAAACCGGATGTCCTTTATCCTTTCCTGGTCGTCACGTCACCCGCCCGTGACGCCCACTCTCGCCATTGGACTAGTTGACATAGGTGCTTCAGACGCAATCACGCAGAAGCGTTCCCAAAGCGTCATTGACGCATCGCGAGTTCCCTCGAAAGGGAACTACGCATCTTGTATATCATAAAAAATAGCTACGAACTTCGGTGTCCAGATATTGTATACTAGATAATAATATAAATGAAAAAATAAAAATTAAATCCGGAACCCAGCATCGTGTGAGTAGACGCGAGTAGCGTTAGTCAGAAAAGTCAACTGCTCATGTAGCTTCTGTCGACTCACGCCGGTGGGTTTTAATAAACTCACCAGCCTCATGAACTGACGACAACCGCCTATTCTTACCATCCGACGTCGTGATGAAAAGTTTAGATGGGAAATGAAGAGATGGTCTCAGACCAAGCTCGTACAGCTCCTTCATCACCGCTCGATATTCGGCACGCATCTCCAAAACTTCGGGACTGTAGTCCTCATTGATGAAGACCGGATTACCGCGATATTGAAGCTTTCCTCTTAGCTTGCGGGCTTCGCGAATCACCAAATCCTTGGTCTGGAACTTGTGAAAACGAATTATCACAGACCTAGGTCTCTCCCCCGACTTTGGTTTCGCTGTGAGGGCGCGATGGGCACGATCCAAATCAGGAGGAGAGGTAAATAGGCTTGCACCAAAAATTTCCACTAAGAGCTCCGAAAAAAAAAGTAGTCGGACGAGGGCCCTCAATCGTCTCAGGTAAGCCAAAGATTCGTATGTTATTTCTGCGGCTCCTCCCTTCTAGATCCATAACCTTGGCTTTGAGTTTAGCGTGTTCGTCAGTTAAAGCCGCAAACTTCGACTCTAGGGCTCCGACGCTCAGGCCGCTCGTGTCCGCATTTGCTTCAAGTGAGCAAAGTCTGTGCTCGTGGTCGTTTACCGTTGTATGTAAAATGTCCAGTCTCGATTCCAAGGTGGAGAATGCTGATTTAAATTCCGAAGACAATGCCGCCCTGTGTTCTTCCAGCAGCGTCGTCAGGGTAGCAATATCTGCTAAGTTCCCGCTAGTCTGTGTTTCGTCTTTCTTAACTTCGTCTTTCTTGGTGTTTTGTCTAGATTTCGAAGCCATTTTTGCCCAGAAAGTTTCAAAGTAGTAAGCTGACTAATTAACTGGATAATCAAGTCGTTGATGGGCCAAAAAAAAAAACTTTAAATTGAAAACTGTGGGAGCACGGGCGAAATGCTGCTACTCCCCACACATGTCAGCCGGAAGTCAGTGGGAAAATTTAAGCTGATTTGTTATATTCTCTATTACAGTTTAATATCATTTTACAATCATATTTACCCAATCTTTATTAATTGTTGAATCGTTTGTCATTTAATCATTACTTCAAGTTCACAATGATGATTGATTTCATTACTTTCAAATGATCCTAAAATAACTGATTGAGTAAAAGTAAGCAGAATTATAATAGACATACTGTATAACTACTAACCATAATTGCTATATATGAACTGAAATATTCAGTTTAATAACAGCAGATTGTTGTTCATTGACGTCAGGGTTCATCTGTCTGTCTACTGTAAATGTCTGCTTGAATGTATTAATAATAATAATTATATGAATTTATAAGTATTTTAAACTCAGTAACGCTTGTTGTCAGTCCGCGCGCGTCGTTCTCAGAATCTCTTGCTGGTCTCGATGGATTGTGGATTAAACACATAAATGGCCGCGAGTGTTATTAGATTTGGAGGCATTGTGCTAAATCTGGAGAAATGTTTTCTGGATCACAGATCAGATAAAAGTAGTTACTCAGTGAGTAACAGGTTTGGGTATCAGGGCTCTCATTTATAAAACTGTGCGTAGGATCCTTACTAAAAGTGTACGTGCGCCCGAAAGCCAAAAATGGCATAACGTTACGCCCAAAAAATATTCAGACTTATAAAACCGTTCGTCCGTTATCTATTATATTTAATCTAAATGTTTATATCAGAAGTAAAACATATTTTAAATCATTATTTTGTTTATTTAAACTGTTATTGTGAACATGCACTGTATTTATGATTATGACTCATAATGCAGATGTACGGTTTTCCTTCATCTGCCGTTAGATATAGGCTAATGCGTCAGTTCCACTAAACGGCCCAGCGCGCTCGCTGCCGCGGACATGTAGGAATGGATGGATGTTTGCTTCATGTGACAGGCTTGGTGAGTGAAATTATAGCTGTATTATCTTTCTGTATATGTATAATTTTCTTAAAATGCTCTGTCTAAAAGCGACCAAAACGACATTTAACTCCAGCTCACCATCGGTTCGCCAAACTGCTCCGTCTCCAAAACGTTCGTACACATAGGTCACAGTTTGCGTGCAGGTGCGCACATTTTCCGTCAAGTTTGTTTTTATAAATCACAACTTATGCGTCGGAAGTGTCGTCCGCCTCTCTCAGGGCCTGTTCTGTGTGACGCAGCGGTGATAAACGACGCCCAGATGCTGTTACTGTAGTTTTTCTCTTTTTCGTGTGTTTTACAGGAGGGTTTGGAACAGCTGAACAGTTGCACACCGACACCTACTGCACTAGAGCGGGATATTATACCACATATCTCTAAATCCTGTTTAAAACCTCTTACATAGACATTTCAACAGTGCATCTGTTATATTCCCTGTTTCTGGACTATTATCTAAGATGCTGGATATTGTAAATCGAAATGTTCATGAACAGTATGGAAAGTCTATTTACTAAGAATGATCAAAAAGCGGTGTTCATTTGTGGGGATTTTAATATAGATCTCTTAAATCCCAATAAACTGACAGATGAATTTATCGATTTAATGTTTAGCATGAGTCTTTTCCCACTTATAACTAAACCAAGCAGAATATCATCACACTGTGCAACTCTAATAGACAACATATTCACAAACCGAATGGACAATAGTCTAAAGAGTGGGTTGTTACTAAATGACATAAGTGACCATTTGCCAGTTTTTGTGATGTGTGTTTGTGATCATGTGAAGTATAAGGAAGTTAATGAGATTAGTTACAGGAGAATCAGAACTGTTGAATCAATAAATACACTCAGAAGTGAATTACTTGCATATAATTGGAAAAAAATGTATGATGAGACTGATACCAATAATGCATACGCAACATTTCTGTCCACTTTTAAATCATTATATGATGAACACTGTCCTTTAAAACAATTTACCATAAAGCACAAATTTAAAGAGAGACCATGGATGACAAAAGGATTAAAAAATGCTTGCAAAAAAAAGAACACCTTGTATAAAGAATTTATAAAACACAGAACTAAAGAAGCTGATAATAAATACAAAAGAAATAAAAATAAATTGACCAGTATCATGAGGATAAGTAAGAAAGATTATTATAATAAAATATTAAATGATAATAAAAATGATATCAAGGGTATATGGAAAGTGCTAAATAATATTATAAGGAATGGACCAATGAATAAAAAATACCCTCAGTATTTTATAGATAAAGAGAGGACTTTAAGCAACATAAAAGATGTGGTCAATGGGTTTAATAATTTCTTTGTAAGTGTGGGAGCAAAGCTGGCCGATGTAATTCAAAATCCACAGACTGAAGGTGATGTGAAGGCAGTGGATTATTTAGACAGTAACCCTAACTCTATGTTTTTGAAACCAGCTGAGGAAAATGAGATTATTGAAATTGTTAACAATTGTAAGAATAAAAAGTCAACAGACGTGAATGATATTGATATGGTTTTAATTGAGGATGTCATTGGTGCAATTGTTAAACTGTTAACTCATATTTATAATTTGTCTTTCAAAACAGGTGTATTCCCAAGCAAAATGAAAATTGCTAAAATCATTCCACTATATAAATCTGGAGAGAGAAATCAATTCACGAATTATAGGCCATTGTCTTTACTCTCTCAGTTCTCTAAAATATTAGAAAAATTGTATGTAATTAGATTGGATAATTTTATTGAGAAGCATGAATTATTGGTGGATAGTCCGTATGGATTTAGGTCAAACAGATCTACATCAATGGCATTAATGGAGTTAATTGAGCAACAATGGAGTTAATTGATAACAAACAATATGCAGTGGGAGTATTTATTGATTTAAAAAAAGCTTTCGATACAATCGATCATCGTTTGTTAATCAATAAACCGGAAAAGTATGGTATCAGAGGAGTTGCATTAGATTGGATGAAAAGTTACATAAGTAACAGACTACAATTTGTTCAAATGGGGGAGTACAGATCGGAGTGCTTGGGTATCACCCATGGAGTACCACAGGGGTCAATATTGGGTCCAAAATTATTTATTATGTACATAAATGACATATGTAGGGTGACTAACCTCTTAAAATTTGTGATTTTTGCTGATGATACTAATATATTCTGTTCAGGGGAAAATCTGAAGCAGCTTTTGGAGGTGGTCACATCAGAAATTAATAAGTTAAAATTATGGTTTGACTTAAATTATCGTTAAATCTAGCTAAAACCAAATTTATGCTGTTTGGTAATCGTAAAACCGACACACAAGTAAAAGTTATGATTAATAATGTTAAAATAGAAAGAGTGTATGAAAATAAATTTTTGGGTGTGATTCTTGATCATAAAATTTGTTGGAAACCCCATATGTTAGAACAAAAGTAGCGCAGAGTATTGGAGTAATGGGGAAAGCAAGGCATGTATTGAGTAAAAAAGCACTTTTTATTTTGTATTGTTCACTTGTGTTGCCTTATTTAAATTATTGTGTTGAAGTATGGGGGCAACACCTACAAAACCACCTTACAAACATTAAGCACAATACAAAAAAGAGCAATTAGGATAGTAAATAAGGCAGGATATCATGAGCATACTAATTTACTATATTTAAAATTGCACACTCTAAAGTTTAATGATCTCGTTAAATTTAAGACCGCTCAATTAATTTATAAAGCAATAAATAAACAGTTGCCTGGAAACATACAACAGTTATTTACAGATAGGGTTGGGGGTTATAACTTGAGAGGGGATTTAAATTTGAGTCAACATAGGACTCGGACAAAACTCAAAAGTATGTGTATTTCGATTTGTGGGGTGATTTTGTGGAATGGTCTGAGCAGTTCGATCAAACAAAGTGTTAATATGTTGCAATTTAAAAAAAGGTACAAAAGTTTTATTTTTGATAAGTACAGAAGTGGAGAGGGAGAATGATAATTCATTATGGTTGTAAATGCTGCTTGATAATGGTTTTTGTTTATGCTTTTTTTTCCTTATCTTAATATCAAGATAAAGCATTATTTTAATTTAGTAGTTTTTTTTTTTTTTTTGTATTATTTAAAACGTTATGTTTGATTTATCTTGTTCGATTGTGAATTGGTTTGGGTAGTTACTGGGGGTAGGTCTTGATAAGCCTAGGGCTTCTACCTATCCCTTTTCAAACAGGTTGATTATTATGCAAAAAAAAAAAAAAAAAAGTGTTATTTTTCTTTTGTGTTTATTTATTTGTATGGATACTTCATACGCATTGCTGTCTTTTTTATTTTATTATTATTTTATTAATTATTCGAAATAAAGATTTCATTCATTCATTCATTTAAATGACTGACATCCTGAGGTTTGTATTTATTATACATTCAATCCTTTTGTTTTGTATTAGGACACAAATGATTCATAATTCAAAAATAGAGCTGGATAATGGCCAAAAATATCATCATAATTTGTTTGTTCACAATTAAACTCCACAGAGTAAGCTACCTTTTAATTTAGGGCCCACATTTATTATTTATTTTTCTTCCTAAAGTGTGTTTTATTATATTTTTCTGGATTCTATGTTTTATGATTGAATACAAATGTAGCATCAAATATGATGTGTTTTGAAATGAATAAAAACTTTCATTTTAAATGTAATCAGACAGTTTCAGTGTGTGTTTGACAGTAGTTTTTCTCAGATGAAACGGGGGAAAGCTTGTGAAGAGACTCTGAAGAGCAGCTCTGGAGATGAAGATCATGTGGAGTGTCCTCATACAGTGAGACTGTGTGTGTGTGTGTGTGTGTGTGTGTGTGTGTGTGTGTGTGTGTGTGTGTGTGTGTGTGTGTGAGTGTGTGTGTGTGTGTGTGTGTGTGTGTGTGTGTGTGTGTGTGTGTGTGCAGATGCTGAAAACACTGAGAGCCTCATACCTGTTTGAGTTTGTGTAGGAGACTGTTGTCATGTTGATTTATACTGTTTGATAGGCTGTTAGATTAATCCATTTAGACAATCAGCCATAGTTTCATTAAAACATATATAATTATTTTAAATTATTTAGATCCCCTTTGTGCAGCTGCAGCGGAGAGCCCAGAGAGCCCAGCCGAGGAGTGGACGAGGCTGGCGATAGTGACGACTGCTCAGCTGGAGACGGCTCATCCGGACAATCCCACAGGCAAAAAGCTCAAGAAGAGAGCACAGCTATCTGCCGGATCAGGTGCTGGGAGGATGGTGAGAAGAGGCGTGCAAACGAGCATTGGAGTGCAGCCGACAGCAGTGGCTCGTCTGAAAACACCACTGGGAGACTGGCATGCCCTCATTACTGGGTGGCCAACAAAAAGCTCAAGAAGAGAGCACAGCTATGGAAGGGCAAGGGGAAATTCACTTCCCAAAAGGCAGGCACCACATAGTCTATCCCAGTGTGTCACTGACTGTGTTGCACTTGGCAAAAAACACAGTAAATAGACAATGTCAGAAGTTCAGGTTTTTTCTTTTTTTTTATAAGCCTGAGGTAGTCGTGCTTCTACGGCTGCTGTCTCCTCTGTTACGGCCTCTACTGCGTCCTCATCTGGCTCCAGTGTCCAAAGGACGAGACAGAGTTAGATGACCAGCTTTGTGAGAACACCAATTGGCCCTGTCAAACAAAGCAAAGTGGATGAGGAGTTATCTAAAATGATTGCACTGGATTTTCAACCTTTTTCAGTCGTCAGTGACACTGGATTTAGAAGATTCTAGAAGGCAATTGATCCATCATACATTGGTAACACTTTATAATAACGTTCAGTTGTAAGTCATTTATAAGTGGTTAGTTAATGATTAACTAATCATTTAAAAAACATTCATAAATGATTAGCAAGTGATATACTAACATTTTATGTATGTTTTGTAAATTCCGTTACAAGTCATTTACAAGTGATTAGTTAATGATTAACTAATCATTTACAAAACATGACTATGCGTTCATAAATGATTAATAAGTGATATGTTCATTATTTTATGTATGTTTTGTATATTCAGTTTTAAGTCATTTACAATTGATTAGTTAGTGATTAATCATTTACAAAACATGAATATGCGGTTCATAAATGTTTAATAAGTTATGTTATTTTTTTCATATGTAGGCTATGTAGCAATTAGAGGGTGCAGAAAGTGTTGTAAATGCCTTGTATACACATACAGATCATCTGTAACAGGTAAGTAACAGTGTTCAACACAATGATGTGTAAACGCATGAATAAATCATTTACAACACTTTCTGCATCCCCTAATCTAAAGTGTAAACTATTCATCACTTGTAAATGTGTTACACATCATTCATAGATTACCACTTCAAGAATCAAAAAGGCATAAGATCAACGAATCGTTTCTACGAATGATGTGTAACACATTTACAAGTGATGAATAGTTTACACTTTAGATTAGGGGATGCAGAAAGTGTTGTAAATGATTTATTCATGCGTTTACACATCATTGTGTTGAACACTGTTACTTACCTGTTACAGATGATCTGTATGTGTATACAAGGCATTTACAACACTTTCTGCACCCTCTAATTGCTACATACATACGAAAAAAATAACATAATTTATTAAACATTTATGAACCGCATAATCATGTTTTGTAAATGATTAGTTAATCATTAACTAATCAATTGTAAATGACTTGTAACAGAATTTACAAAACATACATAAAATGTTAGTATATCACTTGCTAATCGTTTATGAATGTTTTGTAAATGATTAGTTCATTATTAACTAACCACTTATAAATGACTTACAACTGAACGTTATTATAAAGTGTTACCCATACGTTTTACAGAACCGAAAGACTATATCAAACACTCTGATGCCACAGCTCTACAGCAGAATTAAAGAAGAGGTGAAGGTGAAAGTCAGCAATGCCTCTGCTGTGTGTCTGACGACTGATGCCTGGACGTCTCGGACAACTACAAGTTTTATGGCAGTCACTTGTCGATCAAACTTAAAAATATATATGAAGAGTGGGAATCTCAAACAAAGTGGTTGCTTGTGTTACTGACAATGCCAGCAACATGAAAGCAGCTTTCCGGAAAGCTGAATGGAAGCACTTGCCATGCTTTGCCCACACATTAAATCTGATTGTGAGGGAAAGCTTAAACCACATTCAAGGGACAGTGACAAACTCATCAACACTCTTGACTTGTGTCAATCTATGTTTGTTCATGTTTATGCATGTTCATGGTATGAAGCAGAGGTGCTATCAGCATCTGGATGTGGTGGACCAGTACCTCTCCCTAACCCTGACCCTAACCCTAACCCTGACCCTGACCCTGACCTGACCCTAACTCTAGCTGCACATTGACCTCTGGGTCCAGATGTTGGTGACCACAGGTGCTCAATCATTATGGCTACTCTGACAAGGTGAACTCAGATCCTGGAAATGATGAGCACTGTGTCATAATCACTAGTCTAACACACACCAGTGTATGGATGTATGCAGAACACATGCAAACGTAAATGTCTACAACACACTCTTATTTCTGTTTAAGTTAGGAGTTATTGTAAAGAGTTTCATGTCATTGTGGGAGAATCTGCACCAGTGGCTGAGCCAGAAGGGTGTCCCAGTGTGGAGAAACCGCATCAGCGTTTGTTGAATTATTGTTATTCTTACCATAAATTAAATCACGTGATAGTATTTATAACTTGAATTGACAGTTAATTTATTTAGTTTGCAAATAAAGTCTTTCTCCATTCTCCTCTACCTGGCGAACTGCTGTTTAGGTGAGCGCATTTACGTTTACATTTATTAATTTAGCAGACGCTTTTATCCAGAGCGACTTACAAATGAGGAATACAACAAGCACTTTGTCTCGAGAGAAAGCAGTAGCAAGAGAAGTGCTAGCAATACATGGTGTCAGTCACTGTCTGGAACAGTGAAAGCAAGGAGAGCACTTTCTGTGAAGATGTTTGTTGTTATTTTAACAGTCGTGAGGAGAATGCAGTTAAAGAGTTTCAGAATCAGTATACACAGTTTCTAAAGGACGTTATCGTGTGTGGAGGCCTCGTATCCATAGTGTGGTCTCACTTAAGACAAGCCTCACTGCTTTCAAACCTATTTTATTTATCTGACCTCCTCTCAGAGGGTAAATTAATATCTGTTCTGTTGAGCACAAGGTCTTGTAATATATATATATATATATATTTTTTATGAATGTCAATATTTTTGTGAGTTGTTTAATAATTCCAAATTGGTTCAATTCATTAATGTGTTGTTTTGTAATATTACATTTAATATAAATGTCTTTTAACATCTACATTTTGTCATTTTATTTGTAGGCCTACTTAAAAAAAAAAAAAAAAAAGTTATATCTGAATACAGAAAATGTATTTATTTTATAACAGCATATAACCTTTACACTATATTATCAGAGCATATATGTTCATACATCATTTATATAGACCATATATGTTCATACCGATACATGGCAACTGCTCAGAATCATTGTCATTTAGAAATAAGATCACGTGGGTGTTTGAATCAAGATCACAATCTTTTAACAAGTAATTGTGCCGCTCTATCATATAGTAGACAAACAAAACTGAACTTTAAGTCATTATTCACTAACAATCTTTCCCTCTGCTGCCCTGCTTAATCCCCCAACAGCTCCAACGGGACCCCCAGCAGCACTTATTGGACCACCGAAGTCCCCAATTGGACAGTCAGTGCCCCTTTTAGCACCCTCAGTACACCCACAGCAGCCGCTATCCCAGAACCTGGGGAAAAGACCCCACTCCCCAGAAGGACCTTCAGCAGCCTCCCCAGTTTCTCTTGAAAAAGGTAAAAAAGGAGCTTTATGAAGAGTATTATAAATAAGTTGTAAGCCCCACAAAACCATACTCTTACTTTGTGTAATGTGAAACTGTAAACAAATTCAGAAACATTTATTATTATTATAATCCCAAAAAAAAATTACACAACTGTTTTCAACATTAATAATAATAATAAATTACACAGTGTGTCCGTGAGCAAGGCAGTGAAGGTACTTTACTCCAGGGGCTCCAGGGGGATTGTCCCTGTAAATGCACTGTAAGTTGCTTAGGATAAAAGCTTCTGCCAAATGCATATATATATATATATAAATGTTTCTTGAGCATCAAATCATCATATTAGAATGATTTCTGAAGGATCATGTGACACAGAAGACTGGAGTAATGATGCTGAAAATGCAGCTTTGATCACAGAAATGAATTACGTTAAAAAATATAATCAAATAGAAAACAGTTTTTTTAAATTGTAAAAATATTTCACAATATATTTTTTAAATTGTAAAAATATTTCACAATATATTTCACAATATTACAGTTTTTTGCTGTATTTTGGATCATATAAATCCTTGGAGCCTTGGAGACCGGAAGTCTTCTTTTAAAACATTAAAAAATCTAACCGTTCTACTGATTTTGGCCACCACTGTATATACATTTTAAAACGATTATATGATTAGAACCTCTCATCAAATTCCATGAACTGCTGCTGTTTCATTACTTCAATAATGCCTGTGTTTGCCCATATTTTAGGACATTGTTTGGGTGTTTCGGTGTCTTCCTATTCGTGGTGCACAATATATTGACTCACTATCATTATTGCAATATCACGTTGTGCAATATCATATGAAAATGTTGCAGAAAGTATGCAATATTTCGTTTATTTTGTGGAGAGATGCGTCCGTTGACTGTGTGGCTTAGTTGTATTCGATTTAGAGTAATTGTTTCATTGGCCAGTTGCCCTGTCACATGCACGTGACAGGGCAACATACCCTATAGAACACCACATGATGAGCGTGGCTCTGGGAGACAACGAAAAAATGGAGATCGGAGGCGAAAAATATCAGAAATGGGGCCAATCAACTTTTGTGTTTTTACATATGTTTAAGAATATCTAAATTAATATCGTTATCACAATATTCATGATCAATATTCCAATATCACATTTTGTCAATTTCGTGCAACCCTAATTCCCATAGACACTTTGATGGAAATTGATTTGCAAGATCAACTGTCTATTCAAGGTTATAAAGTTGTGGAATGATAGGCTATTTTCAGCTGTGATTTCTTCACTGTGATGACATTATTCCAAACTGATTGTACAAGTCCTTCAGCGGCTTTAGCCTGCTAATGGCAGAACCTGGTTATCCTTAAAGGAATAATTCACCTATAATGCATCATTTATGTATCAAGTGCTCACCGTGTGCTGCCTTCAATTCCTGAAACAAAGTTTTAGTTGTTCATGGAAAGACATTTTGACAAATAAAGCCCAGTCTTCATTATAAACTGTGCTTAAATATTTTTTACATATTTTAAATGTTTCTCTGTATTTAACAGATGAAGGTGTGGAAGGAGGCTGCCCTGCTCCTACTACTGTGCGGCCAAATAAAAGGAAAGGTGTGTTGATGTACTGCTTGTCCAGCTTTCTGAATAGGAGTGTGGTCTGAATGCCACAAAATTGATTAGTATAAGCTGCATAACCTAGCTACAGTCTTCTGGCAATTATCTGGCAACATAATAGCATACATAGTCAGAAAGTAACATACATTTTTTTTGGTTTTGGTTTTCACAGTCAAAAACATGTTAGTCTGCTATGAGAAAGCGATTAACAACTCCCAGGCAGCACAATAGAGATTCATTTGAATTCATGGATTTAACTTGTCTTTGTTTGCCAATATATTTATCACAACTGCCCAACCCTAAACTTTGTGTTGATTACAGTAAATTACCAGTGTTCAATACAACTTCTGTTCCATAATAACTACAATATGAAAACTGTAACTAAGTACAACCCGTGCTAGCTTAATAACCACTTATCATTGTAATAATTGTATAATGGCTTGTTTATTGTTGTGTTAAACTTTGTGAATGTAATATTTTTTTCCTTTCAGAATGCCGACATACAGTGACAGGGAGCCAGGATTATTACCCTGTGAAGAGGGTTGCCAAATACAGAGTTATCAAGGTTAAATACCACTAAAACACTATACAGGTTACATAATGTTCTTTTATTGGTGTAATGGTCTTGGAAAAGTATTGGTGATTGGTATAACTGCTAAACATAGCAAATATTTGAAACTGAAAAAGTCTCACTATTTTTAGGGCCAAAAATGGAAGCAAGTGGAGTGGGAGCCATGCAAACTCTGGTATGTACGACCTCTCATGGGTAACACATAGCCAATTAATTTGAACATGTACAGACTATTGACATATGTTAGGTAAGATTAAGGTAAGATTTGTCTATATAGTTCATAAATATATTATTATAACCAACACAAAGTGTCTTAATAAGGTGTTGGGCTACTACGTGCCACCAGAAGAGTTTCATGTTCTTTGGCATAGATTCTCTGAAATCTGGGGAGCTCCATTCATCCAAAATATATGCTTTCATTTGGTGTTTTGATGACAGCGGTGTCCAAAACCATAACAGCTTCAGTCCAAAAAGTTGTTATGGTGGCTCTTGGTGGCCCAACACCTTACTAAGACACTTTTTTTTTTCTTGATTAAGATGTTATGCCCAAACTACACGGCCTGCATTATGTGAAGTCTATATATATATATATATATATATATATATATATATATATATATATATATATATATATATATATATATTTGGAGCTTCAAGAGAGAAGCAAAGGAGACATGACCTGTTGCCTTAAGGCTAACGCAATTTAAGACTCAAAACTTTGAATTCCACTGTTACCTTGCGGATGGCTTATCTGTAGTTACACTGGAGTTAATTTTTAATTAAGTTTCTCAAAAGTAATGTAATCGTGACATTTTTCATTTTAGGACCTCATTCTCATAAATCTACAATACAGAGATACAGAAATTGTATGTTACAACATTACTGCCTTGCTTAATAACTGGATCAATATATTTAGTGTCAGCTTGTGATCTTCATTTGTCACATATGTTGTCTCACAGTAAAATGTGGACTTCACATTCCTCATTTTTGAGTTACTAAGAAAAAAACAAGTGAAGATAAACCTACCAAAAATGTAAAACACTTTGGAGTAATGTGCACACCAAACAGTGAATCATGTCAGAAACATAACAGATTATAGGATTTTCTTGTCTTAAAATAATAATTAAGGCTTTCCTTGCATTGTAGTTGACTAACATTAGCCTACTGTGATGTAATGAAACCCCACTAAAACACAGCTATTGGAAAACAGCTACAGGAGCTTTAATGTGTGTCTTTGTGTCTACAGTTCATGTGCAGAACCAAAACATCTAATTGCATATTTCCTTATTGTGTTACAGTGGAAAGAAGTGTCCATTGGAGTGGGTGGCGGATATGGACACTTGTTAGTGCTCCCATCAGGTGCCCAAGAAGGTGCTGGAGCACTGTTGTTTTTTTTTTCTTTTAATAGTTTGCCTTTCTTTCTTTCTTTCTTTCTTTCTTTCTTTCTTTCTTTCTTTCTTTCTTTCTTTCTTTCTTTCTTTCTTCTTACTGTTGTGAACATAAACGCTTCTTGCGACTGGACCCTTTCATTGCCTCTTTCAGGTGTATTTCATTTTGCACTTTATATTGGGTATTAATACTTTCATGTTTTACACTCCAATTATTGTCAGTTTTGTGCGAGTTTAGTTATGATTTGTCATTGTTTACTGTGCTTTCATCAATAAAACATTGAGGAATGAATTTGTTCTTTATTTTCAGACACACTATTTATTGAATTGTACACTTCATTATATGAGCATCCAAGACAACATAAAATATAAATGGGAATTTATTCAGAGAATAGTTTTATAAAAAAAATAAAATAAAAAAAAAACATTCGTAGCTTTTGATCCTTAACTTTTCTCTATATACTGTAGAAACCATACTGTCTCTCCTATGAATAACACATGATGTCCTGTCAGTGTTGGGCTATTGAAACATCAATCATACACACTAATTAATTGATCACATATTTTGCCTACACATTTCATCTGTCAAACAATGGAAATGCCTTTGCATACCATGATTCTAAATGGCAACCTGTTATACAACTATACAAAGCTTTTTTACATAAAGATTGACAAATTTGGGAAATAACAAATAAATGTTTTAAATATATGTAAAACTACATTACATAATGTGTTGAGTAATCGTACCATAATTAAAAATAATGTGAACTGTTGCAAGTCCTACCAATCACATTGTGAAGTTTTGTTCAATAAAAATGGTTTTAAAAGTGTGTCAGTGACCTCATAAAGCATTGTATGTGTCGTGTCATTATGACATACAGTTTGTGACTTTACTTTGTCCTGGATGGAGCTGTCCCTGGATTCCCCTTCCTCTTCAGATGGCACTGTTATTACCAACAGTGTATAGATTACTTTTACTAAGATGCAAACAGATGTCTTTCTTTAACAAGGTAATGTACAGGATTACATTTATAATCTTAGAAATCACATTACAGTTACTATTGTAATCAAATTATCTTTACTTCAGTTACATGAGCACTGGACTTTTGAAAGATATCATGAGAGCTGAGGTGTCTTTTGATCAAGGACCATGTTTTAATATGTTTTTTTGTGAAACACCTTGAATCAGACCTCATGATTTGGTATCTTGCTCTGCTTGTGGTATAGGCTGGTGTGAGATTTCAAAGTAACACAAAAGTAATTAGTAAATCTAATTACTGTATTGATCTTGCAATGGGAAGTGTAATAAAATTACATATGTAAGGTAAATTAGATGACAAATGTCTATGTAGCCACTTAGCCATATGACCACAGAATAAAAACACTTAATTATGAACTATAAAAGTATGGGATGGGAGGATGGACACTGGATATCTGTAATGATTTTTAATGTAACTCACCTCTGTATTTTAATTCATATTAAATCAGGTCACTCTGAAACACTTTTTTATTAGGTTAGGGTTTGCGTAAAAGAAACGTTCCAAGAGGCCCACAGTGACATCTGTGATTCAAATAAGTCAAAATAAACATTTCATTAATGAATTTGGCTACTGTGTCCAACAAATAAATTTTAATTAACATTTATACATTAGACCACTTCATATGTCTTTGAAATGCATGCATGACACAAGGGCTGAGTGGGCAGAGTGAATTTTTTTATTTTGTCGTATTTCATTATTATGATTAAACCAAACACATCACTGGAAAGGTGTTGATCAGCCGAGTAACAGCATTGCAATCTGAAGGCTGTACCTAGCTCCTGCTTTGAAATATTGACCTCTGAACTTTGACATTGATGCATGTTGTGAGTCTTATAATTCAGCAACTGAATGGGCTACAATGATGAAACCAACTGTTATATAAAGCTCTTGAACTCTTCCATCATGAGGGCTACCGTTTGGTGCGATCACCAATAGGGGACATCACCAAAAATTGTAAAAACTGAATCTCACCTAGTTATTATTTATAATTTAAAATTTTGACCCTACTACTGTGTTTCACATCCACCCATACCCATGA
Organism: Abramis brama; assembly: GCA_022829085.1. Classification (NCBI taxonomy): domain Eukaryota; kingdom Metazoa; phylum Chordata; class Actinopteri; order Cypriniformes; family Leuciscidae; genus Abramis; species Abramis brama. Next base: position 66,889,490 of record CM040766.1, on the reverse strand, counting down.
GTGCACTCTCAGTTTTATAGTCCAGACATCCATTTACATGTTTTAGTAATTTACAAAAACAAAACTACAATTCCTTGCTGCAGCAGATTACAACGTGATAGACAGCCCGTTAAATATGTAGTTCTTCTGGTTGGCAAACTAGGGTTGTGAGTAAGTAGGGTTTCAAAAAGAACTATAGTATAAAGTAACTTCCTAACAGACATGCTACTGCAAAAGCACAATACGTGTTGTATTAATTCAGCCCAAAAACATCGTCTTATGGTTATTATTATTAGCCAAAATTGCTTGTTTGGGAGATTCATACTAGTTGCTAAGGTAACCGTAATGGCGCAGGCGCGTAGCCTGACCACAGAAACGGAAGTAAAAAAAAAAATGTGTTAGGCAAAGAAATATGAATAACTGATATTGCCAACAAATAATTTAAAAATATGTCATCCTTTATTAAAATTTGTGTTTTCATGTTGAAATCCAGGCACTAGATGCTAGGGGCGTTTTCGCTGACATTTTGGAGAGGCAGGGTACACTCTGGACTGGTCGCCAGTCCATCACACAACCACTCACACTCCCATTCACACCTAGGGCAATTTTAGAGTCTCCAATGAACCTATTCTATTCGGTTTCTTTATGCTAAATATTTTCAACTTATGTTTTTATACAGAAAATAATGATAAAAATAACATTATCTACATTTTTTATGTAGGCCTAAAGAACAAAGTGATATGTGATACAAAGACCACAAGGACATTCATACATACATATATGTATGTATAAAATGGTAGACATGAATTAAAGAAAATAGCCTATAATTGTAAGCTGATATTTACAACACCAGTTGTCTAGTGTTAATTCTTGTATCCAGAGCAAAGTTATTCAGCAGGATAATGAAAAACTTATCTTATTTATGGCTATAATTTAGTATTTACTAATTAATACAACACATAACTATATACCTACTTGACAATTAGCATGTGAAAATGTTATTTTGTGCGATTACACACCCTGTGTAATATACCCTGTGAACAACTGGCATACAATGTTAAGATGAAAATGAAAAATCAGTAATTTAACATCTTATTTTCAAGAAGACAAATCAAAACAACAGCTCAGCATGAACTAGTTTGCATGCATGTACAACATATGTTTTTAGTTACCTCAAGTAATGCCATGGTAAATTAGTTCCTTTTCTTGGCAAGATAACAGCAGCAATAACAACAGGAAATACTACACTTAAGACTCAACTATGGGTATTGATCAGTCATTTCTGTAAAGTATTTAATGTAGTGACATGTACAGTAAATGGTTCATTCCAAAAGTATCCACAATCACTGTGAATAAAACAATCAAACTATTACATTAATGTAAGTGTAACATGTTTGTACAGTAAAGGTCATTATGTTGACAAGATGAGATGGGCAAAGCTTGGGAAAGTCACCACTGCAAGAGGCTGTTGTCATTCGCAAACTCTAGCACCACACTTGACTGTAGAAATAGTCCATGAAACATCAGAGGTGAAACTTAAAAACCGACCTGCTGTTTGTGAACTGAGGTAACAATAGTCCAAAATAAAAGCACTGTATAAGACATCCATTACACTTCAAAAATTTTTTTTTGTTTTCCTTGAAACACACCTGCAGTCCAGTCATAATTGACACGCACGCAGTCTAAATGCATCCGACCAGTTAAGCACTCATTTACACTGCCTCAAAATCACTGTCATCTGAACTCTCAAAATCAACTTCTTCATGGTCCTCTGGTATCTCCTCGGGCCCATCCTCCAGCAGAGAAGCAGCATTTGGTCCTAAAGCCAGGCTGTAACTTGAGCAAACGACTTGGAACTTCTCCTCTACATCTGCAAGCCTTTTCTGAAGAAGACACAGGAGCCCGCGATGACCCTCTTCACTTAAACTGCCTAGAAGGAAAAATTAAAAGCGAGGCATGACAATACTTCCATTGTTGTTGAGCTATTCATTAACTGACTTTACTAAAGAACTACAGACCATTTAGATCCAGCCACAAGGAATCCATAATGTAACACTTGAGGATCTCAAAATGAGTGGGGTTTTATAGGATGCCCAAAAGCATTACAGCAAGAATGTAATAAAAGTTAGCATCTTACCACTGTTTCTGCCAGAAGACATTTCTGATATCATTGTCCTAATGTTTCCAGACAGCTCTCTGAGATAGGTGCAGTGCTGTCTCATCTCCCTCATCACAATGATCTTTTCCTCTTGAAGCCGCACTTTTGACATGTACACATCAAAAATCTTCTTCTTGGTGAGGATGTTGCTGGATTCTGAAGTCACACAAATAACATCCCTTCGATTAAAATTTGACCTGTACAGTCTAAACAGCAGCAGGCAAAACCCAAGTAGTGTATGAACATCCCATATACTGGTGCAGAGTGCAAAAATGTAATAGAAATTTAATCAGATAAAATGTGGCATATGTTTACAGTAGCATATACAACATATCATTAGTTTACACACACACACCTTAGAGAGAAACTGCTACTTACCACTGCTGTGCACTTCCCACGGCCATATTAGACTGTCTCCCCCCACGGAGAAACCGCTCTCCACCTTCTCCTCAACGATGCGCTCCTCATCTGGCACCTGCTCATTGTAGAGCTTGATTGTTTGCAGGAGTTTTCTCTTCTCTTCCCACAATTTTCTTCGACGCAAGTGTCGAATTTTGTTGCTGTCTATAAAATTTTAAAAACACAGAAAACAGATGCACAAGCATGTGTATACAGATATCAGAAAGTTATTAAAAGGCATAATAGGCCTAATATCTGTAAAATTAAAAGGAAGACATTTTAAAATTAAGGACCTAAAAACACTATAATACCAAAACAATCCACTGCAATTAGACATCTGCAAGTAATAAAAAAGACACAAATATTAGATGAGTTTTCAACATACCAGTGTGATTATAAAGGCTGGCTTTTTTTTTGATGAACACCAAGAAACATTTGTTCAATTGATTTCTGAAGGTTATGTTGGTCATCACATCTGGTACCTACAGAATCTTAAAGCAACAACAATAATACAAGTAAATTATTATGATGTCTTGGAAGTTCAAGTTTATTTAGAGCCCCAAATCACTGTTAACAGTGTCAAAAGAGTTTTACAAGCCCACAAGTTTATATCAAACAAAAACAGGACAACGCCCCCTTACTTAATCCTTATGCATGGCAAAGATTCTCACTTATAAAATTGCAGTATTAGTAAACTACATGTTGTTGAAGAATGTCCATAAAATACTGTACCGTCAGTAGCCCATTGTCTGACATCATGTACCCACTGATGCACGATGTTCTCAGGACACCCCAGTTCACTGCTCAAATCCTCCAGTTTCTGAGACTCAGCCTCAGCCTTTTTCAAAGTCTGGTGTAAAAAAAAGAAAGATTTTTGACTTTGCAATCTTAAAAAGTGAGGAAAATTGAGAAAAGCTTTGTATACATAACTCAGACATAACATAATACCTTGATGTATCTGCTGGATAGTGCAAGATGAAGGCCTTCCCACTTCCGTCGGTTCCACCCAATAGCAGCATATCATTCCTGGCTTTAAACAACAAAATGATGTGATGGAGGAAAGTCCCATTAATGCTCATGGTATTGCAGTTCATTCACGCATTGACAATTGATTTTTAATTTAAGAGAGATGTAATGCAGTTTTATTAATGTAGCCTACTGCATATTAGAATATTTACAGCTGTATATTTGCTATATTATACAATATTTGTAATCTCAGTACAAAGTATTAGACAGTTAGAATAAAAATACATAAAAGACAGGTTTCCTAAAATAATATAAATGAGCAATAATTACCAGATTTTGTCATGTACTTGGTTGTGAGGGCACAACGAGACAAGTAGCTGTTGACCATTTCGACCTCCTCCCCTGCAGTTGTGCCAGCACCTTCCTGATTTTTGCCACTCCAGATTATCTTACAAATCAGCATGGCACTTAAATTATAGTCATATACAGTGTATTATATAAGTAATACAAAAATTTTTTTTTTTTTAAATGGTATGATAAAGAATATGCAGTACCTCACACTTGGTTGAATGAGCCTTGGCATGCATGACAGAAAGGAATGGTCTCATCTGCAGTAAAGGTCTGAGTTCCAACATGGAGACTGCCAACTTCTCAAGGTAAGGCCAATACTTGCAAGCAATATCTGTGCAATAGAACTGTCCGTTTGTGGCTGCTTGGAGCTCCTTCTGCAGGTACAGCGGATAAGCAAATATTTCCCCCCTGTACATGTTAAGAGCCTTGAGTAGCACTCCATGTCTGCAAACAACCACCTCAAGGCCCTCTTCATCCAGTTTGCTTGCCCTTCTGGCCGTCTCACGTGCAGCAGACCACTGACTGGCTCCACAGATCCCTTTGCCGGCAGTCTGCATGACGCAATAATTCTGGTTTAAACTGAAAGTTGCTATTTTTTCTAACTAGTTACTTCATCCATCAGGATGAGTCAGGTTACATCACACCAACTGGCATCATTGTAATGATCGGTGACAATAAAGGTTTACTTTCAAACTACTACTAAAGAAGAGCTTCAGAAAATGCATCTTCTACTTTCTCTACTCTAGCTACACAAACTAGTTGAAAGGCAGGGTGACAAACTGCATGCATAGTCACTATCTCTTGCAGAGATCTGCTATTACATAATGAATGACTAGACTAAACACTTTGGATGCCACCACACTTACCATTATCTAATTTAAACCTCAACACAAGATTGTTTGTAAGAGTGCACCATGCTCAAAGTGCTAGTAACAAACTAAGTGTATTATATAAGCTTACACCAACTAGGGATAAATTATCTATTTAATAAAACAATCATACATTGCAAATTTTGGATATAAATCAGAGGTGCAAAAAAACAACTTATTTTACTAACACTTTTGATTTTACTTCTGATCTCATCGACAAAATGGTGTACATCAGTGTCCTTGGCAATGAAGGTGCCATCAAAATAGGGTTCCTCTGATCCTGATAGAATAAGAAAAAATATATGTTCAGAGTCAGACATTATATGTTCTGTTAATTTTACATTAAGTAAAACAACTACAAGTGTAAAACAACTAACCCTTTTGACTGCCGAAATCGGTACACTTTTCTGTTGCCATCTGCACAAAGAGCAAGCATGTTGGGTGTACATGCCGGGCAGGTGAAGTGCTCTACACTGGCCATTTTCTCACACTGGTACTGGCAGAATGTGTATTCCATGAAGCTTCTTTGGAATACGTCTCCATGTACTTTCCCAGCCTGTACATTCGATTAGTAAAGAGTAAAATGAAATAGCTACACTAATATTCTCTCACCTCTACTTGATGCAACTTTGATCTACACTGATCTCACCCTTCCAAAGAGACAGGTCCTCCTCTCCAACATCCGCAAAAAACCTTGTCTCGATAAACCTGGTGCAACAGTTTTCATTTCTTCAAATGAGCTGAAGACATCTATGGAAAACAGCGTGTCAGCATTCACAGATGCTGGCCAATACCCACTGCTGATTAGGTCGCTCATGTCAGGTGTCCAATGTGCCAGACATAATCTGCACAGCAAGTTTGGCAAGTGCAAATCATACCGACCTAAAATCAAAAAATAGAACATTGTTACACACAAAGGGACAAGAATAAATACAAATATAAACCATAATTCATACCATTTATGCAAACCAAAATGATTGCTCTGCCAGCGGATTCTGTGACGTTTGAAGGGTCGCAAGTACATAACTGGACAGGTCTCACTGTAGGCAATAAACATACTGAAAAGAGAAGTTAAATAATTAGTGAGAAAGCATACAAAATATGTCCAATTAAGATAATAAAACTTTAATCACTTTGCCAAAAAGGTTCAGAACACTACCTTGATTGACCAGTGAATATTTGCCATCTTTTTGTACACAGCACACTGTTGGCTCAATGGGCTTGTAAATTCCCAAAATGCAGGACTCCCTGTTATGGAGGGTGAGTTTGTTGTGTATGTGTACGTCACAATCCATACACAGCCACTCTTGGGGCATGCAGTCTCTGCAGCGAATGACGGCAGGAGATGTGCAGTGGCTGCAGTTATTTTCTGGAGCCACATTGCAGGACAGCAAGCAGTTGATGTGATAGGTCCTTGCTTTCCGCCACTCATCTTGGGCTACAGATTGGCGCAAGCACCATGATGTGGATGTAGAAGGATACTTGCTGGTGCCTTGAACATCTGCTGAGGTCAGAATGTCCTGCAGTTTCTGCATCTCACTGTCTTAAAGACAGAAATAAGAAAATAATCATTCCTTTCATGCTTATAGCTAACTTGCTTAATTACAGTAAGGTCAGGTGTCATCTTACCAAATGAGTGTTGAGAGCAGTTTGATTGGGTAACTGTGGGAACCTCCTCAGATGACTCAAAATGAGTAGTGCTCTCACTGCCAACAACGGAAACAAATGAAAAGATATATAGAAAGGAACGAGATAACAATTTTCATGTCTCACAAGCATATAATAGTGTTCATTAGTGACTTATGGCTATAATAGGCTAATTGACATGTCTGACAATTCCATTAATCTCTAAAAGTTTTTTTCCTCATTATCTGGACATAATCTTGAACTGTAAGCAGCATGAACCTGACACCGACTGCTTCACTTCCACTTCCACTAATTTCTTTGGAATTGCTTAGCATTACAGTGAAGTCAATAACATAGGTAACACATCCACCACCATTGTTGTGTTTCTGATGGTACAGTTTAACATACAGTATTCAAAGGAAAATGATTAAAAACCAGAAACAGAAATCCTTTTAAGTTTTACCATGGAAAAAAATAAAGGATAAAGCTGTGCACTGGAAGCCCCACAGTTTGGTGGTCTATGTTTCAAAAGTGACACAAAACCATATTTATGTTACCTAACAAATAGCAAGCTGAATTCTGTATACAATGGGCACAGTTATACTTAGTTAAGAAAGATTGGGTGGGTAATCACAAATAATCCTGGAAGACATGGACTACCTGTAGCTGAAGCACGTTTTCGTGTCTCTCCACTTCTGCTTCTTTTTAGCAGTGGACGTCCTTCAGCATCTCTCTCCACCCATCGGACATTAAATTTTAAAGACAAAAAAAAAAACAGGGAAGGATGGTAGGTAAAAACAGGAGCTGTTGGACAAAGGAAAACAAAAACATAGTTAATTCTCTTGCAGCAAGGCTTCCTGGATTTGTATGGTTACCGTAGTAAAACCATTGTTAATTTTTTTAAAGACTGCCACTGTTGTACCCCAATAGGTAAAACTTTTTGCACGTTTCATTCTGACAGATTTATTAACAACAATTACAGAACATAACACAATCCATTTGAACTTTACCGATCAATCTAAATAAATTTAATTGCACAAACTAGCAAAATTATAGTAAATGTTACATGTTACATGCTAGTTTTCAAGAGTTTGGGGTTGGTAAGATGTTTAATGTTGGAAGAAGTCTAATCTGCTTACCAAGGCTGCATTTATTTGATCAAAAATACAGTAAATCTTTTGTAAAAACAAATATTGTGAAATATTATTGTAATTTATTCCTGTGATCAAAGCTGAGTTTTCAGCATCATAATTATTAGGACAGCATTTACATGAAATATATATATTTGTGTAACAATGTAAAAGCCTTTACTGTCACGTTTAATCAATTTAATGCATAACATACTTTCTGAATAAAAAAATTTTGTGCTAAATAAATAAAATTACTGGTTTAAAAAAAAAAAACGCCTTAGGATCGACATTTTTTTATGTGTGGATTAGGGATGTTAACCGATGACCGTTTGACCGATGGTTGACCGTATCAACGTTAACCGATCAAAGTTGTCGGTAGTCGGTTAAAAAAAAAAAAAGTGACCTCTAAATTAGGCTATTATAGACAGTGGACTAAACGCTACTACAGTTAGCCATCTCATTCCAAGATCTTTTTGTGTGAAGTGAGCAAATCCCTCACACTCAATTTTTCACAACTCGCCTGTTTGTACTTAATAAACCAATAAAAACATTTGGCGCGAGGTCACAGCGTTTGGGTTCGCGTGCTCACAAGGTTTGCGAAAAGTAAAGGCTACAGGCTAAAACACTCGAGGTTAGAGCCAGAGCAGACGACAGGATGAAGCGTGCAAAGAAAAGTAGTGTGTGGGACCATTTATGTTAGCACTACCTCAACCTAAAGCGGCGTCTCTTCGGAGCTGTCATTTTCTTAAATGAGCCACGGCAATGTTTCAAATGAGCTTCTAATGCTAGACAAGATAGATAGATAGATAGATAGATAGATAGATAGATAGATAGATAGATAGATAGATAGACCTTTATTGTCCCCTGGGGGAAATTCTTTTTCACAAACACTGTCAGATACAAACAACATGGACAAATACACACACAACACATCTGCAGATGGTGAGGAGCAGGATTAGCGCTTAAAACCGTTAAGAGCAACGATGGCAGAAGGGACAAAGCTTTTACTGAAGCGTGCCCGCTTCCACCTCAAAGTCCTGTACCTGCGGCCTGAGGGCAGAAGTGGCTGTGGAGGGGATGATCTGGGTCTCTGCTGACAGACCGGGCCATGCGTCTGATGGCTTTATTGTTTTGGTGGCCGAGGTCTATAATAGGCAGGCTGATGATTTTGGATGCAATGTAGGTGACCTTGGTGAGTTTATGAGAATGTAGGAGACCTTGGTGACAAACGCCTTTATTTTCAACGTGATCACCTTGTGCCCAAACCATTTCAAAACTAAGGAGCCATTTGTCCTCCGATTACATACAAGCTCCTCGGCGCCGCATTTGCGGGACTCATGTTTCGCGCTATAGGGGATTTAAAAAAAGTGACGTGAGTGGAAGGGCGGCGCCGGCCCGGGGCAGTGTGTGTGTGTGTGTGAGTGTGTGTGAGCGGGAGGCAGAGCGGCAGAGAGATGCGACAGAGTTGCGATATTGCAGGCGTGGCTCGTATTTCAAATAGCGTAGCATATTTTAAACTAATCGGTTAACCGGTTTCAACCGGCTAATGAGGCTCGGTGGTCGGTTAAGAATTTTTTTTAGTTTTCGCCATCCGTAGTGTGGATAGATCCTTTAGAATAGATAGGCCTACAACATCAGTATCGATATTTCAGGATCGAAATCCGCACATATATCATCATCAACAAGCAGCGGGGTTTATCTAAAGTTACTTCCCATCGACCATAACAACTTTTTTATAAACGTAATATAACCTAATATGCAGTCACTGCAACTTTCTGTGATTAATTAATTAGCCAATTAATATCAATTTCTATTAACGTTATTGACCACGGTAACGTTAACACTAACAGCACCATAGATTAAAAAGCTCCACAGTCCACACACACAAATATAACGATAGGCTACAGCAACGTTAGATTTTCTTAAATTACAGAACCATAATAAAAAAATATGGCTTTGACCGACCTGGACGACGCGGGAATTTTGGAGAATGCAATATATCGCTTCTCTATTTGGTCCGTGGGGAGTTGTTGGCATTGAGGAAATTATCGCCCCCTGCTGGTACTCACCCTTCATTCATGCGTGTCATTGTCACGCTTAGAGGAGTCAAAGCGTGACACTGACACGCATCCGCTAGTGGACCAGCGTGTGTATTACACGCTTTAGCGTGATACCGGGTTGCTGTGTGCGCGCGCATGTGAGAGACGCATGAGTGACAGAGACGGAGGGAGAGCAGGGAAAGGAAATGCGGCTGTACGAATACGCTGCGTGTTTTAAATAGCGTTAAAAAATGAAAGACCTTGACAAAGACGAAAACTAAAGACATTTACTCTATAATTTTATTTTTATTTTAGTTCGTTTTGCCAAACACACATTACAGTTTTAGTTAGTTATCGTTTTTTTAGTAATGCCTCTTTTTTATTTTTATTTCATTTAACGACAATGTTTTTTCCCACCTAGTTTTCGTTTTTTCGTTCGTTTTCGTTAACGATTATAACCTTGCTCCGAAAACAACTGATTGGATTTGAATACGAATCCATCACACACATCATTTAAAATGAGAGGTGTACTCTCATTCCGAGATGTACAACATTCTTCCCATACAGCAGGATCTTTCAGGAGTGCTGTTAATTTGTCTTTTATGGGAATATATTGGGCATGTCTCTCCTTTCTGTTTTCATCAATCCCCCAAAAAATGCATTTTGGATGCACATATGGAAAGTTTTCCTCAAAGTACTGTTTTCTCTTGTACTTTGTGGAAAGAGCAGAGCTGCATGATCCATGAATATCCATGTCCATAGGGTTTTCAAAGCATCTTCAGTTTCTATCTCAGAGAGTTTAGTTTTTGCTTGAAGAGATACTTTAAGTTGATTCTTTGTGTACTGCTGGCACACTCTCCACTAAGCTAACTTATCTCTTCTACGATTAACTGTACTGTTGAGGAAGGGGTCAGGTGCTTTGCCTGCAACTTCATGAAAAACATGGACAGATTTCTCATGTATAAACTTTTCATTTGTGCAGGGTCCAGCATATCCTCCTCATGCCCCTCGTCATCTGCCCCTTCACCTGAGTGGCTTTCAGTAACAGAGAACTGAGACTCACTAGGAACTGAAGGAAGACAGTATGCACCAGAGACATGCAAAGCTGTAGAGTATTTGTGCTTTCTAGATAGGTGGGACATGAAAATGATCTATCGCAGTTTTTGAAGGGGCAATGCACCTGCTCTCTTTTTGAAATGGGAAATTTAAGGTGACCCAAAAGATCTGAAAGATCAATCACATGTAACTTCACATGTGAAGGGTCCCTGCAGAGACCAGAAGATGACTGCCGATGATGACGGTAAAAAATATAATATTGTGCATGGATAACTCATTTATAATAAGCGTTAGGAGTGTGTGTTGTTGAGTCTCACAGGTTCAGTTCAGACTCTATAAAGCATCAGTGTGTGTTCAGCGTGTTAAAGACTCGCTCTACTATGCTTCTCTCACAGGAGTGTGTGTTGTTGAGTCTCACAGGTTCAGACTCTATAAAGCATCAGTGTGTGTTCAGCATGTTAAAGACTCGCTCTAAGCTTTGTTTCTAACTCGCTCTAAGCTCTAAGCTTTGTTTGGTGTGTTGTTGACTTGTACATGCATTTGTTTATTGTGATGGTCACTTTTACTCATTTATTCATGTTTCTTATAGTCAGTAAATAAAAATTATTTAATTAATACATGCATTAATTCATTGCTAGACTGAAAATTAAGATGTGTTCACTGCATTTATTTAGTGTGTATTCATGCATATCTATGTCACATGACAAAACAAATGACATTTTGTTTCTTTTATTGAAATATATAATTTTCAGTTAAAAAAGTAATATAAGTATTGGTCAGCATTTATCATTATAATTGTGTGCAAGTGTTGGGGTGGGCTAGCAATGCAATTCTTTCTGGGGTAATCTTTATTTTTAAGGAGGGATATTTACATTTTTGGAGTATAAAATCAGCAGTTTTCTCCAAAGGCGAGATCTTGGAGCAGCCGCCCGTCTCCTCTGTGCAGACATTACACACATTACACACGCTGAGGAGAACTGCTCTAGGCTGTCGAGTTACTGATGTTAGGAAGTGTTAGTGCACCTGTCACTCATAACTTATAGTTACATACAAGATCAGGGAAAGATTCCAGTTATTTAACAATCAACAATCATAATGACAATAAACAAAACAAAATAAGAAAACATAAATATCATGGGTTTGCGTTTATCATAGTATGAGATTATATACACAGGGGGAAAAGCACAATTACAAGGTTAAATATATTTGAATAATTGATCATAATACATAAAAAAAAAAAGTTTATTATTTATAAACCTGAGGGATGAAATGAGTTAAACATGTTGAGATTTAAGCCACTTTTGCTTGTGGGTGAAACATTTTGCATATAAAATAAAGAAATTTACAACAAATTCAAGAGATGACGGTTTTGGGTTTTTATAATAAAAATAACATCTTTAAGGATAAAACTGTGGGTCACTTTATAGGGTTAAAATATAAGAACTTAACCCTAAATGTATTGGTTAAACTACAATCACAAAATAAATGGGCACTTGATTCAAAACCACAAAATGAGCAAGTTTCATCAATATCAGGATATTTACAGATAGATGAATTAAAGCTGTCGATCATATCTTTTAAGTTGTTGCGCTTGTGATAACGTTGTAGGTCACATGATAACGTCAACATGGCGGATGATGTACGGCTCGCATTCATACTTAACGCGATCAGGCTATATAGTACCTACACTTTTAGCGCTCGTTAAGCAAGTACTTATTGAAATTAAGGACCTACTCAGTGAATATGCGGTTTCGAACACAGCCAGGGTGTAGCAAACACACTCACAGTCCTTTTAAACAACAATTAGTTAGTCATGTGACAATCACCTGATTACGTAATGTAGAATAGTCACAAGAGAGAAGAGATTGTTAGATAAATATAGAGGACATATCTCACCAAAAAAATACACAACACAACATAATACAAAACAATATATATATATATATATATATATATATATATATATATATATATATATATATATATAAATATATCCAAAACTCTTCTGTGGATCAGCTGATGGTTTCTGCTCCTCTCATGATCATTTCACACTACGATACAACACATTTATCAGGGATGTTTGGTGATCGATCTTCATCAGGGATGTTTGGTGATCGACCTTTATCAGGGATGTTTGGTGATCGACCTTTATCAGGGATGTTTGGTGATCGATCTTCATCAGGGATGTTTGGTGATCGACCTTTATCAGGGATGTTTGGTGATCGACCTTTATCTACTCTGTAAAGTGGAACAGAAGAGAAAACAATCAGAGTTCAGTGGAACAAAGTGCAAATTATTATATTTCAATTACTGTTTTTTTTTTTTTGTAAAAATAAGTTAAATTGAATTCCTGTAATCAGATTAATTACTGACAATACATGATCTTGGATAGATATTTGTGTTTTTAAATATAATAGATGTAAAGCATGAATCATGTTCATATGTGTGTGTGTGTGTGTGTGTGTGTGTGTGACTCCTATTGAGTCTCTGTAAAGGAGAAACTAATGAGTGTATGGCGTATGGAATAAACCACAGGGAGCAAATACAAATGTTATTTTGAGTTCAAACACAAACCTTTAGTTAAAGCCGTTTGTCCTCTAGTTTAAACATGTTTGTAGGCTCTTAGTAAATAACTGAGAGTAAAGTAAGTGTAAAGTAGTGTGACGTGTTGCTTGTCACAGTAAAAACACACTAGAGACAGAGACATTCCTCATGTGAGCTGGACGCTGTGAGCTGAAGCTGGAACTGCACTGATTTTAGCAGGAGTGCAGCGTTTTCCTACAGTCTGACCAAGTCTGTTTTCACACTGAAATGATTCACTTCTACTGATAATAAAGCAGGTGTTGATGTTGTAGTGTTTTTTTTCCTAAATCCTGACTATCTAGCGTCTACAAATCGACACTTAATAAATAAAACTGTTGCGTCTACAATCGACACTTAATAATCTTTATACTCCAGCTCTTTGTGTCTTCTGTCGACAACTGGCCGAGTTTCTAACTAACTTGCTTCCCTAAACTGACCAGTTTAAGCAGAAATTAACAGACAGACTTTCAGCAAACGTCCTCTAAATGCTTTAATAACGGCCGGGAGAGTCTTCGAGCAGTTCTCAGAGAAACTCTCCCAAGAAGAATCAAGGCCGGAGGATCTCAGACAAATTCCATTGAGACTCCCAGCGTAAAACACAGATACAACAGTTTTTATAGAATCGAGGTATGGCATAAATGTCAGGCTGCATTACATCATTTCCCCACTATTTGATTGGTTCTTCATATGCAAACCCCTCTGTTACTAGATAAAGCAAACTTTGTTTTAATGATGACTTCATTTGTTAATCACAAGATTCTTACAGACTGTCTAGTTTCATTTCCCAAACTATGTTATTTTTACACACATATGCACACACTCAAAGACACAAGTTTTCCATTGGTTTCGTACAGTACATCCTGTTCAGATGTTAGATGTTAAATAAGGTTAGATGTTAGAAACATGGTTACTTTAATACAGTTTAAAATTTCTACGACAATGTATAAAGCTGTGACAGTGAGCTTTTGTTCTCTTTCCTCCTTTGTGTTAAACATTTCAATAACTTCACATTTTGTTCTCACACAAACCCTTTGTTGCAATAAAGCTTAACGATAATTTCCTTTCACGAATGTTTGAAAGGTTTGTTCACATATCAGAGGTAAATGACGATCTCTTTAATATCTCAGTGATGTTTCCTCACCTCAGGACACAGTTTGAGTCTCGTAGCTCGTCTCTGAGCCGCTGCTGTGAGTCTCCTATATTATTGTAACTCAGATCAAGCTCTTTTAGAAACTGCAGAGCTTTTGAGTTGGTCAAAGACTGAGTTAAAGAAGAAACATCTGTAATGCCACAGCCATATAGTCTAGAAAGACACAAACAGAGGAAGAGAGATTATCTTACAAACAAATCATGAATGTGAAGAATATTACACAAATATAATGTGAACTCAGACTCACTGTGAGATATTGAGAATAAAGTGTTTTAGTTTAAAAAACCAGAAAGTGCACTGCTATAAACAATGACACATAAGCCCTGCTGTCTTCAAGTAAATAAACTTCAGTCACACTGTAACTGCTGTACAGTATAATGATACTAACTGTAGTTTCTCCAGCTTGAATTGTGGGTTCATCAGTAGATCACTGAGGTTTTTCACTCCAGAGTCTCCTAGTTTATTCCTGCTCAGGTCCAGCGCTCTCAGGTGTGATGGGTTTGATTTCAGAGCTGAAGTCACATCAGAACAACCTTCATCTGTCATATCACAGAGGCTTAAACTACATTAGCAGAGAGAGAGAAGAAAATAAGACAGAAGAAAAGAAAACTCTTTATTCTGTAAAGTCACATCATCTTCATGAGCAAATAAAACAGAGAGAGGAAGAGAGATCTTCATCTTTATTTCACCAGATCACAAAATACTCAGTTTGCACAAATACAGTGTTAAAGTGTTTTAGTTTAAACTGTTGAAGTGATTTTAAGCATTTTGATTCTTGTATGTGAATGTGACTGACCTCAGTCTCTCCAGTTTACAGTGTGGATCCTTCAGTACGGCACAGAAGTGCTTCACTCCAGAGTCTCCTAGTTTATTCACACTCAGGTCCAGCTCTCTCAGGTGTGACGGGTTTGATTTCAGAGCTGAAGTCAGGATGAGACTCTGTTCCTCTGTAATACTGCAATAACTCAGACTGAAGACAGAAAGAGAAAATGACTCAGATCTATGATGATCAACTAACGTGTTCATCTTCATCCAGCAGACTTTTGCTGACAAATAAACAGGGATATCAAGGTAAAGGTAACATGGAGAAAGACTACACATTGTTCATTTAAATATACTACCAACACTGTAACAATACAAAGGTTGAAATTGTTGATGTATTCATGTTTACACATTCATTTCATTTCATTTTTAAAGGGTCATGAAACCCCAAAGCACACTTTTTGATGATGTGACGCGTGACCTTTCCAACGTGATGTAATATATATATATACCCCCTTTTTTTAATATGTTGGGAAGTTGACCTTCCCAGACAATCCTGAGTAAACTTAGTGTCCCACGTTTTTTGCTGCAAATGACTGGGCAGTAGTTCTTGGACCGTCACTCACAGCTATTAGTTAATGTGTTTTTATTATTGTTGTTTTTTCCTTCATTGTTCAAACTTTAATAAAGAGATTGATGAAAAAAAAGTATATACTGTATATATTAGGGGTGACCCCGAATAGTCGAAGATTCGATGCTTCGATTGGAGGAGCCTGATTCGACTACCGATCTCACGGTCGAATCTTCGCAGAGGTGTTATGAAACGAGGATCATGCCACTTTGGCTTTATGAGGGCGCTCAATGTCTGATTTCACATAGAACTACCGGTTTTCTGTCAATACGTTAATATTCAGCCTATTATGATAATGCTGTATATAAAAATGTGCAAAGAAAGAAGCATTTAATAAATATTTTTTAACGTGCGTGAATAAATCCAAACGCCCCGTGACAGATTTAAGTTTCACTTTCAATCCGTGACCGACAGAGGAGCGTCTTGGCGGCAAGGATTTAAATCTTTAACAATGTCGGGATAAGAAAATCTAAAGTGTGGATGTACACCATCAGAAAGGATATTCTCCAAGGCTGGATTTAGCATCAGTAAAACCATGATCGCACTTCTGCCTGCCAACGTTAACAAGTTGGTTTTCCACGGGCAGGGGCGTAGTTTGTGGGGGGGTTAGGGGGGAGATAACCCCCTCAATATTTAAATCTATGCATTACAACCCCCCCAATATTTATACCATGATCACATGAAAAATATGCAGAATAATTTTTCAACCCCCCCAATGTTCAAACCAAACATAAGCCCTGCTGTCTTCAAATAAATAAACTTCAGTCACACTGTAATTGCTGTACAGTATAATGATACTAACTGAAGTTTCTCCAGCTTGAATTGTGGGTTCATCAGTAGATCACTGAGGTTTTTCACTCCAGAGTCTCCTAGTTTATTCTCGCTCAGGTCCAGCTCTCTCAGGTGTGACGGGTTTGATTTCAGAGCTGAAGTCAGGATGAGACTTTGTTCCTCTGTAATTCTGCATCCACTCAGACTGAAGACAGAAAGAGAAAATGACTCAGATCTATGATGATCAACTAACGTGTTCATCTTCATCCAGCAGACTTTTGCTGACAAATAAACAGGGATATCAAGGTAAAGGTAACATGCAGAAAGACTACACATTGTTCATTTAAATATACTACCAACATTGTAACAATAAAAAGGTTGAAAGCGTTGATGTATTTATGTTAGTTTACACATTCATTTAATTTAATCTTTAAGGTTCTATCATGTCAATGTTACCCTTGGTTTGCTCACTGGGTCAAATGTGTTTATGTCGGTTGTTTTCAGACACATTGTCTACTTGCTAAAACTTTACAGTAAGGTTTCATTTGTTAACATTAACTACATTAGTTAACATGAACCAATGATGGACAATACTATACAGCACTTAATAACATTAAGTTTAAACATTTACTAATATATTTTTAAATACAAAAGTTTTCTGTTAACATTAGTAAATCCCCTGTAAACTAACATGAACAAAGAATAACTGTATAAACTAACATGATCAGATTAAGGAATAAAAGTATTTCCATAAGCAGAAGACAATCAAACAAGTTTTGTAAAAGGTAGTTCATCTGCTTTAGTGCTGCACCGTGAGGCAGTGTCAGTGTATTTTATGGATGGCTCAGCTAAACAGGCCAATAAGAGACTATTAACTACTATTATTGCTTTTAATGATACTAATGTCTAATTAAAATGTCTACAAATGTATAAAACTGATCAGAGATCAGGTAAAACGTACTCGGTTACCTAATGTAACCTCGGTTCTCTCTAGAAGAGGGAACGAGTATTGCGTAAGTTGCTTACGCTACGGGAAAGTCTTCTTTCTTCGAGATCTGAAGCCAAAAATTATCCTTAATTTTGTATTCATTGTCAACGCAGTGCGGCAGCCGGCAGACCAAGGCAGGCTGTATAAGCGTGCTCATTGGCTGCTCAGCGGCAACTGCTTAAGCCTATCAGTGAGCCTCATGAAACGTGGCCTCCAATGAGGGCGCTTCGCACCCTCCACACCCTTCTAACCGTCAAGATGGGTGTGGCCAGTGTGTATAGTCGGGCCAACACAGTACAAAGCACTTCACTCAGTGTATAAAATAGAGCGGCGTGGCCGGTCTATAAGTATATATCAGTGCAAAACAGTGGGGCCGGCAGCGCGAGCCCACACAGTACATAAGCACACATTAGGGTAAGAAAAGAGCGACATCATCTGTCTTTTACGAAGAGAATAACCCCCCGCGCAACAGAGTGGAAGACGGGCGGCCAGCAGCGTGGGCCAGCACCGGTAAACAGCGTGTAACGGGGAATGAGAAACAGAGCGACCCAGCCGGTCTGAGTATAAAACACTTCACCCTAAGTACCATACCAGAAATATCGCCAGCGTCTGCACATAAGCAACTGGGCATACGTAACAGACCCAGCTGAAGCACTGCTGCAGCTGAAGCCATATAACCCAGCATCCTCTGAAATGTCTTGAGAGGTGCGGTGCTGCCCGACTGGAAGGACACGGCCAGGTGTCGAATGCAGCGCGCGCGCTGTGTCGACAGGCGGGCCGTCATTGCCACAGTGTCCAGATCCAAACCCAGAAAAGAGGTTGATTGACTGGGCACTAATGAGCTCTTGGTCCAGTTGACCGTGAGCCCCAGGCTGTCCAGGTGGCTTAGAAGCACTGTTCTGTGGGCGATGAGTTCGGCCTCTGACTGTGCTAGAATTAGCCAATCGTCCAAGTAGTTCAGAATTCGCATTCCCCGACCTCTCAGGGGAGCGAGAGCCGTGTCCATGCACTTCGTAAATGTACGGGGTGCCAACGACAGGCCGAAAGGCAGGGCGGTGTACTGATATACCTGACCGTCGAAGGCGAATCTCAAGAATGGCCTGTGACGGGGTATTATCTGGATCTGAAAGTACGCGTCTTTTAGATCGAGAGATATAAACCAGTCCCTCGGGCGAATTTGCGTGAGAATTTGTCTGGTTGTGAGCATTTTGAACGGTCTTCTCATAAGAGCCTTGTTCAAAAGTCTAGATCCAAAATTGGTCTGAGAGCTCCGTCCTTCTTGGGAACGAGGAAATAACGGCTGTAAAAGCCCGACTCGCTCATAGAAGGGGAAACCGGTTCTATAGCCCCTTTGCACAGAAGTGTCGCTATTTCTGCTCGAAGTAGATGTGCTACTTCCCCATTCATTCTCGTCTCGGTACGCGCCTGAAAGTGCAGGGGGCGGCGAGCGAACTGCAGAGTATAGCCCTTTTTTACTGTGCTTAGCACCCATTCTGATGCGCCTGGAAGAGCTTCCCACGCTCTTGAGTGTGAAGCCAGGGGCAGAATGGCCTCCGGGCTCTGATCGCCGCACATCACGGGCTCGAAACGGAGGGGTGGGCGCAGCGCGCGTGCTCTTGGTGCTTAGATACGGCGGATCGCACGCAGCGTTAGCTGGCCGTTTTAGCTTGGACGGGGAACATATAGTGTGAGGCACGACGCGCGAGGGCGGCGTCGGGGGCGAAATGTTTGTTAGTATGTGTGAGCACTCGAGGGCGGGCACAGGACTTACATTTAAAACATGACCGGTCGTGAGAGGCTGTGTGACAGAGCGGGCAGTGAGTAGGTCTTCTGCCTGGTTTATGAGAGTGGGCTCTGTTAGAGACACGTGATTTATAGTGCTTGTGCAGGGGTGAACACGGAAACGTGGGCACATTTACTGCATTTGAAACACATACCAGACATTATGCTCATTTGAGATTTCTCTGGGTCGCCGTGAGAACGGTGGTTGCGCGCAGGCGAGCGGGTAGATATACCGGCTCGTTGACTGCGAGGTAAACATCTGCAGTAGCCGTGGCAACGGGGACTGACAGAGCGTGAAGCTTTGACAGTGGTCCAGCCGCAGCGGGACTTAACCCCCTGAGGTCAGCTGTCGCGCCGGCGCGATAGGCTCGTTTTTTTTCCTTATCAGTGCAAACAAAATCAAAATTCTAATATTAATTTTTATCTTATATGCTTGTGTTGTACATCAATCGATCCTGTTAAGTGTGTATTTTTTTTGTGCATACTCATAATAAAAACAAAGTGTTGTGCTTTTCGCCAAATAAAGAAAAATAAACATGATGCGCGTTCTGCCGTCTCTCTCAATGTGAAACTCATTCTGAAACGCGACAGAAAATGACCTGTAACTCAGCGAATGTTTGTCACACAGACTTAAAACACATGTCTATACAACGCTTGGAGTCTCTATTTTTAAAATATGTAAATTATATAAAAAACAAATATTCTCTGTTTAAGTAATCCGTAAGAAAGCAGCGACATGTACAGTTTCTCAAACACATCCTAATTAACTATAATGTGACCACACCCACGCGCGCACGAGCGATTGACATGCAAATGATCCACGCGGCAGAACGCAGACCTGTAAACGCCCTCATCACCTCAAAACAAAGAATAAGAGACTTCGGTAACTTACTCCTCTCTGCTTTTCATCGAGTTTGAAGATGTGCTGTGCTGTGCTGTTTACCTTGTGCTGTGCTGTGCTGTTTACCTTGGGATTTACCTCAGAAGAACGTGAAGATGAGAAGATTTTTAAGGTAAGACATGTTAAACTGGTCATGCCAGATTAAAATGTATGTTATGAAATGAGTTTGGAGTAAAAACATGAACTAAGCCTAATATCGTACATGTATTTGCATCTATAAATAGACAGAAACATGTTAAAATGTGAACTAGACTGGTAGGCAACCTTTCAGTGCTAAATTTATATACTTCATATATATTTCACTCAGTTTTGATTAGCTTATGACACTGAAATAATGCTAAAATACTTCTTTATGCGTAATGTAGCTTGTTTGCGAATATCTACTAATGTGATTTAGTGCAAATATGTTTCAGCCTCCGGTAAAATATGTGATATAGCCTACTGTCTACATTATATTTTTATATAAATGCTCGATTTTGGTTAGCCTAAGACACGCTTCAATACTGCCTTATGCACAGATGTTTGTGAATACAGGTGTAAATGTTTGAAATGTAGTGATGTGTGTCGTTCGCGAACGATCCGTTCATTGCGTGTGTCACTAAATGCGTGCGGATACCCATCAACAGATACTCGCGGTGACGCGGTCTATGGCCCATAAATAGATATTTCTCCGTTCTATGGCCCATCAACTATACATTGTTTGTCCATAACCATCACTTGCTCAGCAGTTTACTTTGTATAATGTATGCTAAAAGTTTTATTTTGATGTTGTTTTTTAGGAATGTGAACCTTCAGTTCTCAGTGCGATCGAGAAATCATACAGAGTAAGTGCATAGACGTAATATTTTACAGATGAAATGTAGCCTAATTGTGTTTACATCGTCATAATATAAAAGTAGCCTACCTATTCTTGTGTGAAATGACAAAAACCATCCATTCTGCTTATACAGGAGACACTGCGCAGATGAGGGTGAAAACACAAGATACATGGAGGACAAAGACATTTCCATGTCCTGCACCTGTGACTGCCTACAACAAACTCATGGGGGGTGTTGACCTGTCTGATCAGCTGATACAGTACTACACAACACAGCACATAACCATGAAGTGGTACAGTAAGATTTTTCTACACTTCTTGGACATTGCTTCCACCAACTCTTTCATTGTGCACAAAGAGCTACATGGTAACTTGTCCCATAAAGAGTTTATGGAGCAACTTATAACAGAGCTCTGTGGTGTGTCACAGAAAACGGCAATGAGTTTTAAATCAGTGTTGGAAACCGTTGTGCTGCTTAATATATATTTTTTATAACCTGTAATAGTTTTTTCAGGATTCTTTGAATAAAAATATTTTTTTATAAAAAAACAAAAGTTTGGTCTTTTTTTCTTTCTTTTTTGGAAAGGATGTAAGTGATAGTAATAACTTTAAGTCTTTCCATTGTTAGAAAAGATTTCTATTTTGAATAAATGCTGTTCTTTTTAACTTTTTATTCATCAGTGAATCATTCTTAGGTCATCATTCTTTGTTCAGGCTGCCTCACAGCACCTTGATGGCCCATTAGCCATGGGGGGAGTGTCTTTAGTCACACCCCTGGTGTGAATCACATTAATATTCATGGCCCACGCATACAGCAGTGCTGACACAAAAACTGACATGCAAAATTAAAATCGTTATATTGTTGTTTGTGAAAGAGTGGTCAGAATGATTTTCACCTCATTTTGTAGAAAAAATTCTAGCCTACAAGAATAGTAATTCCAAAGTCTTATGGAAAACTATTCAGTATGTGTTAAATGGCCTTATTGCAGTGACAATGTTTTTCCCAAAACATACTAACCACGCATAATATTTTTTTTCTATAAAATGCAAACATGTACATCCATTTTGCTCACATATTATTGTAGCAGAGTTTGTGCTAAATACAACAAAATTACATGTTGGCCAATAGTATGTTGTAAGTAGCTGAAATAAGCACAAATGTCAGGTCATGTCGAAACATCTCAAGGGCCCCAAAAACACCTCAGACTCCAGAGGGTTAACCGTCTTTTCTTCCCTCGTGTTTAGACGCTCATAAATACTCGAGCACCATGAGTAGGATTGGTACGAGAGGCGGATTCCGTTTTCTGTATGTAAGAAAAACTGGCTGCGAGCTTGGAGAACCGAACAGCATACATTTTTATCTGCCGCGAGAGCCGGGATTGAACACGGGTCTCCTGCGCGAAAGACTATGATTCTGCCACTGAACCACAGGGGAGAACACATTACCTTTCAGTTAGCGCGAGGATATAAGAGAGCGACCTCATGTTTGTTTGCAAGCGTGCGTGTATAAAAACAGGCTCGTTTACTGCAATAGTAATATTTCCAGCCGCCTGAACTTAAGAGGGGACTGAGAAATGTGTGAGAATTGGCGGTTTGTCCGGCCACAGCGGGACTAAAACACTCTCTCCTCTTTTCGCCGGTGAGTGAGGCGCGCGCGCTGAACGTTGCTCGTGACCGTCCGCTCTGTTATCCCTTGTGAACGGCGCAATCTGCGCGACCCAACAAGGGGGAGAGCGTCATCATGTCTTGTGACGGCGTTTGCTTGCAGGTGTGCGTTTATTTATAACAGGCTCGTATACTGCGATATGAACAATTCCAGTCGCCTGAACTTAAGAGGGGACTGAGAAATGTGTGAGAAATGGAGGTAGGTCCGGCCACAGCGGGACGAAAACACTCTGTTCTTGTTTTCAACGGTGAGTGAGGCGCAAGAACGAAGTAGCTTTCTTGTAATGTAAAGAGAGCTCCAAGATCGTCCGCTTTTGCCATCCCTTCTGAGCGGCGCAGTAGCACGGCTCGAACAGAGGGAGGGTGTCTATCTCATTTGCCTCATCCCCTGACACGGCGGCGGCGCGGGCGAGAGCCGGCGGTTGAGCGGCCGGGAGGGGGGGCGGAGAGGGCGAGAGAGAAGCTCGAGGGAGAGGTTCCGGCGAGCTCCTCAGTCACATCAGTCTCCGGTGGTCTCTGCGAGCGGAGCTGCTTCTTGGGCGGCCCGGCAGGGACAGGCGGAGCGACAGCTTGGTCGAAAACTTCAAGTCGAGCCTGCAGGGTCGACATTGAAAGTTCTTCGCACTCGGGGCAGCCGCCCGAAGAGAGTGCGGTGGCGGCGTGCTCGCGGCCCAGGCAGAGAGCGCAGAAGAGGTGGCGGTCACCGTTGCTGAGCGGGGCGCGGCACGAGCCTGCAAGAAAAACGAGGCATTTTGACAAAAACGCCTCGTGCTCTTTTAGAACAGTGAGAGAAAGTGTGTGTCGCAGGGCGAACACACACAGCAGTAATAAAAGGATATGTCGCCGGATAGCGTAGCAGGCACGGATGGCTGAAGGCGGTGAAGGCGGCCGGCTTCCTCAGGCGCTGTCCTAAGCTTGCTGGTCGCTGGTTTCAACGGCGGCGGCTCTCAAGATCCAGCGATGCGTAGAGCTTCGCTGAAGACTAGAAAATCAGATATTCAGCCTGTGAGCCCTCGTTATATACACACTGGCCACACCCATCTTGACGGTTAGAAGGGTGTCGAGGCCACGTTTCACGAGGCTCACTGATTGGCTTAAGCAGTTGCCACCGAGCAGCCAATGAGCACGCTTATACAGCCTGCCTTGGTCTGCCGGCTGCCGCACTGCGTTGACAATGAATACAAAATTAAGGATAATTTTTGGCTTCAGATCTTGAAGAAAGAAGACTTTCCCGTAGCGTAAGCAACTTACGCAATACTCGTTCCCTCTTCTAGAGAGAACCGAGGTTACATTAGGTAACCGAGTACGTTTTACCTGATCTCTGATCAGTTTTATACATTTGTAGACATTTTAATTAGACATTAGTATCATTAAAAGCAATAATAGTAGTTAATAGTCTCTTATTGGCCTGTTTAGCTGAGCCATCCATAAAATACACCGACACTGCCTCACGTTGCAGCACTAAAGCAGATGAACTACCTTTTACAAAACTTGTTTGATTGTCTTCTGCTTAAGGAAATACTTTTATTCCTTAATCTGATCATACGGTGACCGGGAGGGGACATGTTTGGTTCACTTATTTTTGTCGTGGCCACAACATATAAATCAGGTAAAACCCACAGACACTTGTTCAATCTCAGTGAATCTGCATGATTCATGGGTTCACAGAGAGCATCGCCCCCCAGTGGTGAACCATTGACATTTTTAAACGTTTTGAAACAGTTATGACGTAACAAAGCCTCGTTTACTGAAATTATGTGACTTTGGCAGTTTGATACACACTCCGAACCACTGATCCGAAACAAAAGATTCGTAAAGGTTTCACAGCTTCATGAAGCGTGTTTCGAAAGCGCCCATCAATAGCGTTCAGTCAACTTACCTTCAGTGGATCTTATTACAGGCAGATACTGATCACAGACTTTTAAAATGCACTTATTCGGTTTTTACAAGTTACAGTATATGTTGCATCAAAATTAGATATTTGTGAAATACAAAGATTCAATTGAAAGTTATGAGCATGTAAAATATTGCAATGAGACATTTTAATTGTTTAAATTAAAACCTGTTAACCTTCGCCAGTGCGTCGGCGCACTGAAGCGTTTTATATTTATTTATTTAGTTCAAAGTTACTATCAAGATTTAATGTTATACCTTGACAAACTATACATCATTAAAAATATATAAAACTCAAGTTTCAGTATTTGACCACTATTGTATTCTGAGAAACTTATAGTGACAGTTATGTCTTAATTTGTATCAGGAGTTATGTAATTAAAAAATGAGTCGATACCTTTAATATGAATTATGAGCGTCAGCCGCTTTCATTCAGAAAAAAACTCCTGTGCTGTCGTCATGACAACTCTTGACAAAACAACGTCCCTCAGGTCTTTAGCTCAAAAATGTGCAGATTTGGAGAAATATTGATAGATTCTCATAGGTTTACATCAGATTTCTGTAGACAGGAATAATATTTATTGAATTTATATCCAAATGTGTCAATGTAATCATTATGAGCGCTGGATACTCTGATGTACTGTGTTTCAATCCTATGCACATTTAAGCTGCGCCCGAAATCAAATACTTCCCTACTATATAGGCTAGTATGCGAAAAACAGTACGCGAGCAGAGTGGTATGTCCGAAATCATATGCTGCGTTCCAAACCGCATACTTCCCTACTATTTAGTATGGGAAAAAGAGTAGGCGAGCGAAAAAGTATGTATGAATCTAAAAGAGTAGGCGAGAATTACCTGGGTGACGTACTAATTATCGCGAGATTCGGACTTAAGTGCGTTCGAATATGCCTACTTTCCTACTATATAATAGGCGAAAACAGTACGTGAAGGAAGCAGTACGTTCGAAACCTCAGTACCCATAAAAGAGTAGGCGAGAAGTTCCCGGATGGCTTACTGCTTCCGGCCAGATTTTTGAGTGCTCAACCGATGGATACTCTTCTATCCCAGGAGGCCACGTGAGAGGATACGTCATTATCAAACATCGCAGAGATAAGCGACGCGGGTGCTTTCAAATGTGAGTCAACACAGTTCCTTTTGTTAAAATTGCATGTGTTGAACTACTGTAGAGTAAACTGTTGAATTGTTGAAGGTGTAAAGACGTTACACAGTATAGTATAGTTGTGATTTTGCTGTAAAAACACGTTTTATTATGTATAACGTTAGCTAACAGGGGAGCTCCAGTAAAGACACGTAAGTCTCTAAAGTGGATTTGCATAAACCATACACCTTAAAGACGATTATTTTAAATGTCCATTTACATCTTACAAGAAAATCTTGAAATATCACAACATGAAATAGACATCTGAGTGATGAATGTGTGCTATTATGTAGAACAAATCTATAAAGTAACTAACGTTAAACATAAGTTATCTATTTTATTTGTCCATTAGTAGTTGATAAATTGAGGAACATTTATGTTGGATAAAAAGTTAAAACAACCTCAACATGTAAATGTAGTGTTGAGTCCATAAATCACAGGGGTAACGTGGATCTTGTCTGGATGTTACAGGGTCAGACGAACAGATGTGTGTTTATCCAGTGGAGAGTGGCTGTTGAAGGCTTTGAGTGAGTATACTACAGAAATGAATAACAACTATTTAAATCTTAAGTTGTAGTTTATTTTAATTATTGTAATTTCAAACAGAGCTATTACAGCACTTTTCTGGTTCTTGATTTCTGTGCATTTGCTGCAGATCTTTTGTGGTGGAGAAGGACCTGCAAGGAAAGATGATGGCGGCATTTGTCTTCTAAATAATACTGAAATCAAATGACATTGTGCAGTTAAAATGGCTGCTTTTGTGTTATGTTTGTGCATTTTGTAGGATCTGAAATGTCAGCAGGCTGGTGTGAGCACTGAGGATGAGGAGCCCAGAGCTGAATCCTGGAAACGGTGCCATGGATGAGTCCCTTCCATCACTCCACCTGCCCTTATGAGACCCTCCATCACTCCACCTGCCCTTCACTCCACCTGCCCTTATGAGTCTCTCCATCACTCCACCTGCCCTTATGAGACCCTCCATCACTCCACCTGCCCTTCACTCCACCTGCCCTTATGAGACCCTCCATCACTCCACCTGCCCTTCACTCCACCTGCCCTTATGAGACCCTCCATCACTCCACCTGCCCTTCACTCCACCTGCCCTTATGAGTCCCTCCATCACTCCACCTGCCCTTATGAGTCCCTCCATCACTCCACCTGCCCTTCACTCCACCTGCCCTTATGAGTCCCTCCATCACTCCACCTGCCCTTCACTCCACCTGCCCTTATGAGACCCTCCATCACTCCACCTGCCCTTCACTCCACCTGCCCTTATGAGTTCCTCCATCACTCCACCTGCCCTTCACTCCACCTGCCCTTATGAGACCCTCCATCACTCCACCTGCCCTTCACTCCACCTGCCCTTATGAGTCCCTCCATCACTCCACCTGCCCTTATGAGTCCCTCCATCACTCCACCTGCCCTTATGAGACCCTCCATCACTCCACCTGCCCTTATGAGACCCTCCATCACTCCACCTGCCCTTATGAGACCCTCCATCACTCCACCTGCCCTTCACTCCACCTGCCCTTATGAGTCCCTCCATCACTCCACCTGCCCTTATGAGTCCCTCCATCACTCCACCTGCCCTTACGAGACCCTCCATCACTCGGACTCCACCTGCCCTTATTAGACCCTCTATCACTCCATCTGCCCTTATGAGTCCCTCCATCACTCCACCTGCCCTTACGAGACCCTCCATCACTCGGACTCCACCTGCCCTTATGAGACCCTCCATCACTCCACCTGCCCTTCTGAGACCCTCCATCACTCCACCTGCTCTTATTGCCTCAGATTGTGAAGCACAACACATCACGCAACAACCTCCGGCACGAGGGAACGGCTCACCTCTGGCGCTCAGCTGATTCATCAGAATAAAGCCGCAGAATGGGAACCGCTGTGTTGAGATGGCAGAGGGATGTGGGGATCAGTGCCTGTAGCCTACATACATGACTGTAGTTTGAATAAAGCTTTGTTTCATGTGTTGACTTATCATTTGTTTATTGTGTGATGGTGACTTTCATTCATTCTTTTACTAATTTATTAATATTTCTCATTGTTTTCAGTAAATAAAATATAATTATTTAATCAATGTTTTATTTAATTGTTTGAAAGAAAATGTAGATATGTTCATTATATACACATCTAGAGTGTATTCAATCATGCATAGCTATGTCATATGACATACAGTGCAATTTGTTTTATTGAATTATATCATTTTCAGTAAAAAGTAATATAATTAAGTATTGGTCAGCATTTATAGTTGTTATTATTGTATGTTTTGGGGTGGGATAGCAATGCAATTCATTCTGAGGTAATATTAATTTTTAATATTAATGATACTTAAATTTTTCGAGTATAAAATCAACAGTTTTCTCCAAAGGCGAATCTTCACACAGCTGCCCTTTGTGCAGACATTACAAACGCTGAGGAAAACCATTCTAGGTAGGGCTGTCTAGTTACTGATATTATGCAAGGCTCGAAATTGCGACCATTTTGGTCGCATATGCTCCTGAAATTTAATCTGTGCGACCTAAAAATACATTTGGGAGCATTTGTTCGAGTGCAAATAATGGTTGTGGTGCGACCTGTTTTCATTTCTCTAAAAAACGTTTGCAAATAACTTCACAGTGTGTACCTTATGTGCGCTGATACGCGATGGCCGGACCGTCATTCTATCCAACGTTATATAACCAATCCCGGGGTTTGGCGGCCGCCAAAGCCTTATAGAGAGCCTAAGTCCCTTCCCTTCCGGTCGACCACCATGGGACCTTATTTCGGAAAAATATTGTATGATAGTCAATGGCGAGAGACAACAAATATTTTGATCTCGTTTGAATTGTGCCCTGATTTACACATATGATGTTTGTCAATTTAAAAGATACATTTTAAAGTCAAGAAAGTCACAGCTTGATGTAAACCTGCTGAGGTATAAGACTGTGAAAATACGTAATTACAAAGACTACAAACCCAGAACGTCACACCTTTTCTCTCAATGAATGAAGCTAACTTTACTGAAGCTAATGTCTGTCATTTTTTCTATATTCTTACATTATAATCTTAACGTAACGCCGTCATGCCTGAGTGTTTTGAGCCAGAATACACACATACGAGCAATGGATCTTGTGACGTACATAGTGCGAGACGAGAGATGTAGTTCATTGAGCGATTTTCACATAAAACTAAACATTACTTTTCTGTTTTATGACAAACTGCGACTTTCTTGACTTTCATAATTATCTTTTAAATTGACAAACATCATATGTGTAGTTCAGGGCACAGTTCAGACGGAATAAAAAGATAAGATGTCTCTCGCCATTGACTTCCATACATATTTTTTCCGAAATAAGGTCCCATGAGCCGGAAGCGGAGGGGCGGGACTTAGGCTCTCTATTTGATCGGTGCGTGAGTGACTGCTGCGCTTGACGAGAGAAAGCCCCGGCCGCGCGTGCGCATTCTCACGTCTTCAAACAACACGAGCGCTGTCTTGCTCTCTCTCACTCGCGCATATTAATCAAAATCATTTGACACGATAGAAAAAGGGCAGAAGACCGAAGTTTCACGTGGAGCATTCGGAGATTTTTTTTCTCCTAAATTATCGTGGAGTGTGAATTGTGCTAAAAAATAAACTACCGGGATAATCACACAACGCTTGCCGTATGCTACACGTCCACTAATGACACGTCCGATTCGCGAACTAATGACTCATTTGAACCGATTCACTTTAATGAATGGTTAAAACAATGATCTGTCCAACACACTCACGAGACGTCTGAATCGGTGTATAACAAATCTGTAACACTTTACAATAATGTTCCACTTATTAAATTCTAGTTAACACAGTTAACATGTACTATTAATAAACTGCACTTTGTTAATTTGTTAACCATTGTTAATGTTAATTTCAACATTTGGGCTACTAATAGCCTACATTATTGAAATATTTTTTTTTATTTGTTAACATAGTTAATGCACTGTGAAGTAACATTAATGAACAATGAACAGCTGTATATTTATTAACTAAGATATACAAAGATTAATACAGCATATTAATAGCAATAGAGTGCCAAGTGCCAAGCAAAAAATGCAGGGACAGGTGTGTGGCAAACAAATCAGGTTCATCAGGTTCGATTATTAAGGCTTTTAATCGGCAGGATACGTCAAATATAACCATACTGTCTATGAATATAACACCGCATACACCATCGCCAAAGAAGAGCTTGCCTTCACTAAATTTATGTCAAATGACAGATCATGTGCCAATATCATCGGGGTGAGATGATATAGAGCCAGAAGACCAAATTTCAAATGAAATAAAATCTGTTAATGAATAATATGTAGTTGTGGTGCTCCTTAAAGGGATAGTTCACTTTGAAATAAAATTTTGGTATGTTTTAGCTTACCTCAAGGGCATCCAAGATGTAGGTGTCTTTTTTTCCGCAGTAGTTTCAATTTTGATATTTTTAGGTCAAACCGTTCTTGTCTGTCAGTCATATAATGCAGGTCTATGGTCACTGTCTCAAAGAGCATGCACAGAGTCCAAATTAAAACAATTCCCCATTGTCCAAATTAAACAATTCCCCATCGTAAGTACACATTGATGGCCTAAGACACGAAACGAGCGGTTTGTGTGAGAAAACGAACAGTATTTATATTGTTGTTACTTCTTGAACACAGCCGCGTCCAAATGATCTGAGGGCGCGGGCGGGTATAGATATATACACTAGATGTTGCCTTCGCTACTGCAGTTCATTGGAATGAAACCGTACCCAAGGCGACATCTATGTACATATCTATACCCGCCCGCGCCGTCAGATCATTTGACCTGGAAACCGCATTTTTTTCATTAAAATCTAACACTGTTTAGGCAAGATTTGAAAAGCAGACGAGAAGACATGCCAACAGAACAACTGCAACCAGCAATTAAACACTTAGAGGATTTTGGGCTGAAAAATCATACAGTAGCCTAACTTATAAGATGGTAAATGGTAGGGTAGGCTAGCAGCCTATCACTTTCGACTAATAGGTGGCGCAGTTACAAAATCGATGTGATGTGGTCAGAGTGAGGTGACAATGACAAACCTTACCAGTTGCATTACAATAGGCAGATTTATTCAAAAGTTATCAACATTTTTGGAAAAATGTATAACTTTTGACCAGAAGGTGGCACTGTCTTGAAATCTTTTGAATATCCTTTGAATTACAAAATAGGCTACAATGAAATAGCTTGGCCGTGACTAACGTCTCAGTCCAACAGTAGCTAGTGCAAGTTTACCTTAAGATAGCATGCGAGGTTGGCTTGACATGGCCTATAATGATTATTATTATTATTATTTATTATTATTTATTATTATTATCATCATCATTATCAATATTATTATTGGTATTATTATTATTATTATTATTATTATTATTAGGCTAAGCCTAGCCTACTACTATATTGTGACAGGTGAGTATAGTTGTGACAGGAGTAGGTGAGGGTCGCGGGACAGCCGCATACCCGTGACCATGGGTGGTAGGGAGGGGCTAGCTGG
Organism: Abramis brama; assembly: GCA_022829085.1. Classification (NCBI taxonomy): domain Eukaryota; kingdom Metazoa; phylum Chordata; class Actinopteri; order Cypriniformes; family Leuciscidae; genus Abramis; species Abramis brama. The sequence continues at coordinate 66,858,281 of CM040766.1, read as the reverse complement.
TGCTTCAGCACCCCCAAGAAAGACCAAAGCACCCCGATAGCACCCCCAAAAATAATTTCTGGAAGCAATTATATTTTGGCTGTATTCTATGGAAGATCTGAACCGCATTTTTAAGATATAATATCTCGTTATTTCAACATTGAAGTCTTATTTTGACATAATAAATTGTTATTTCGACAATATTATTTCGACATAATATCTCATTATTTCGACATAATAAGGGGACATTCTAATCTGCATTAAGCCACATTAAGCGTTCTTATAATGGTTTTCTATGGGAGGAAAATGCTTAACGTGTAATTAAACGTTGCGTTCATATTGGGCTCATCTGTTTTTTTTTGTACACATACTTTGTTATGATTTTAGTATCATAATAATTAATACATGCACGCACAATTATCCATGAACTTGATTTGAACAAATGCCTTTCAACTTGACGTGCAAAATTCAGAATTAGGCTAAATTAATGTACAGCAATTTGTACAAATAGAGAGTCTGTATGCCTGCTATACTGTTGCCATTAAATAAGCGGATTTAGTTTCATATTTGTTAAAATATTATAGTATTATTTTTTCCATTTATGTTGATTTATGGAAAGTGAACAGCACGAGTATACAATATATCAAGAGCAATATATCGAGAGACATGGAGCGGGTCAGGCATGATTTTGACCACTTCATTAAGTTTTGATTTGTAGAAAACCTTTCTTTAAAGTGAATTTAGTTTTGTATAAATTGTATCTTAATTTTAATTCATTTTTCATCAACTAATTGCCTGGGTTTAATAAGTAAGAGAAACAAATATAACAGACACGCATGGAGGCGCCCGCGCGGTCATTTGCATTGCACAAGAACTGGAGCATCTCATCCTAACTTAACGAAACTCAGTGTATGCCTCACACAGACATGAGAAATACATCAAATACACAAAGATTGAAATGTCTTTAAACACAAAATAATTCAAAAAGAAAAGAAAAAGGCTCCTCTCTGATTATGTAATCCATTATGTGCATTTCTCTTTAGGCCTATTGACGCGTTCACTGCTTGTTGCACGCACACATATGTCGGAATAACGAGATATTATGTTGAAATAACATTATTAACCCCCTGGGGTCGACGGTATCGCCGGCGATACCAGCTCGCTTTTTTTCAGTTCAGTTCAAAAGAAATTAATTTTGCTCTGTGGACTTTGATATTACAAGCAAGTTTCATACATCAATCGATTCTGTTAAATGTGTATTATTTTTGTGTATACTCACAATAAAAAACAAAGGGTTGTGCTTTTTGCCAAATGAAGATAAATAAACGTGATGCGAGTTCTGCCTTCTCTCTGTCAGTGAAGACCATTCTGAAACGCGTCCGAAAATGAACTGTAACTCAGCGAATACTCAGTCAAACAGTCATACAGACACACAGGCATGAAGCTTGAATTATCTTCTTTTAATAAGGTAATTTATATAAAAAAACAAATATTCTCATCTTGTGAAATCTGTATTAAAAGAGAGCGATCCCAGTCGAGCTCATTAGAGCTAATTCAAATGTAATGTGAACCCGCCCACGGAGAGCGCGTGCTATTCAAACGCAAATTACTGAGGCAATCCAAGCAAACGCCCCCCATATCAGCTCGAAAAAACACAAGTTTAATCATATCATTTACACGTGTTCACACCATCTTGCAGCGCTGTGAGGAATAATAAAAATGGAAAATCTACCTCAGAGTGCGGGTATTGCAGGAGAGAGGATCAGAATATGTAGTAAGTTTTTTTTTTTTCCTTCTCAAGTTAATCGCGTTTCTGTGAATGAATGAACGGTTTAAATTTAAGACAGTTTAAATTTAAACTGTTTGTGAATGAATGTTTCGGTTTTAGCAAACTGTATTGCTATACTGAGTAAAAATCGACTGAAATATGTTGAAATAAAATGTATTTGTATAAGCAACGTATTAAACTGCAAATTAACATTTATATTTCTTATAATAAAAATGAAAGACCTATGTTACAGACATATGAAAGACAACATTTCGTTGATTAGTTTTGGATAGATTATACATTTTTACTGTAAAATATCTGCCACCTCAAATAAGCCATTGTTTGCCAATATTTGCTCATGTTAAATATAGTATGTTTTGTAAAAAATAATCAAATAATCACTCAAATCCTTAACTTTGAAATATGTATGATAAAATGTATACTTTAGTTTTTACAAAGAAAGATTACACTTGAATTGTTGTTGTAATTGTAACTTTTTTAATAAAAAATATATTTACAAAGTAGATGTAAACAAACTATTAAAAGGTAAATATAAGCCTTTTCTTTAAATAATTTTTATTGTGTTTTATTAGTGACAAATTTGGGGAGAGGATAAATATTTCAAAAATGAAAATACAGTATGAGAATTAATTGCACAATTACTAGACATGTTTTCCTTGGATATTATAGGCCAAATTGCAAGCACAATATGTGGAAAAATAAAAAAAAATGTAGATGCTTCCAACTGTTGCTCTTGCATTCGTGTGGCTCAGTGACTCACCTGAATGAATGGCTAAGTATGCAGGCCCCAATGTCTCCAGGTGCGAACCACTAAATATGCATGATCGTTGACGCCCACTCCGCATATTGCCTTTCCAAACAGAAAGTGCTTTGCAAAATTCAAATCAATGTATTGTGTTATGTGAATGATAAGGCAGGGTGATTTTCACTTCATTTTGAAGAAAAAACACTAGGTGATGATATCCATTAGACAAAAGTCTTATTGGCACATATTTAGTATGTGTTTTATGGCCTTATTTCAGAAACTTTAGCTTTTAGTTTTTTCAATAACCATGCATAAACATTATTCTCTCAAAAATGCAGACATGTACATTCTTGTTGCTCACATTTCATGGTAGCCCTGTTTGTGCTAAATAGTGTGTAATTTTTTTTTTGCCATTAATATGTTTATAAGCAACTGAAAAAAGCACAAATGTCAGGGCATGTCAGAATATCTCAAGGACCCCAAAAACACCTTTAACAATCTTTAATAATAATATATCTTTTCTATTTTATTGAATGCTGAATGTTGCGCTTGTTCAATTTAATACAATTAAAACTTTAATTGTGGTCATTAAAATATTTGAATATTAAATATTTAGTGGGCAAGTTTTGCTCATTTATATACAGCTCCCCCTGTCAATGATCTAGCACCCCCTCAGCACGCGCCAAAAATCTCTGGCGCCGACCCTGGTCGCGAGACAGGCGAGTATAGCTACGACAGATCGCGGGACAGGCGAGTATAGCCACAACAGATCGCGGGACAGGCGAGAATAGCCGTGACAGATCGCGGGACAGGAGAGTATAGATGTGACAGATCGCGGGACAGGCGAGTATAGCCGTGACAGGTCGCGGGACAGTCTAGTATAGCCGTGACAGGTCGCGGGACAGGCGAGTAGCCACGACAGATCGCCGGACGGGCGAGTATAGCCGTGACAGATCGCGGGACAGGAGAGTATAGCCGTGACAGATCGCGGGACAGGCGAGTATAGCCACGACAGATCGCGGGACAGTCTAGTATAGCCGCGACAGGTCACGGGACAGGAGAGTATAGCCACGACAGATCGCGGGACAGGCACGTATAGCCGTGACAGGTCGAGTGACAGGCGCATATAGCGGTGGCAGGTCGAGTGACAGGCACGTATAGCCGTGACAGGTCGAGTGACAGGCGCATATAGCGGTGGCAGTTCGAGTGACAGGCGCATATAGCGGTGGCAGGTCGAGTGACAGGCACGTATAGCCGTGGCAGGTCGAGTGACAGGCGCATAAAGCGGTGGCAGGTCGAGTGACAGGCACGTATAGCCGTGACAGGCCGAGTGACAGGCGCATATAGCGGTGGCAGGTCGAGTGACAGGCGCATATAGCGGTGGCAGGTCGAGTGACAGCCGCCAGTGGCAGCTGCCCCTGCCACGGAAAGATTTTACCCTTACTGCACTCCAGACACCTTTAAAATGTATTTGCTTTATTTTTGTATATTATTTAACTTTTAAATGGATACAGAATACAAAGCTTAAAACAAAATCACAAAACTTTGGCACAAAGTAGTATAATAGAGCTTAAAGCACCACCAAAAGCAAAAGTTTTAAAACGTCGTCTTGAGGGAAGAAAACGAACGTCAGCAGCTTCAGTAAGGTAACCTTCACAGGTTTCTAAAAAATGCCCCTTTTGTCTCAAAATGTATTGTGCCCCTCTCTGATAAATGTAAATAATAATAATTATTAAAATAAATATTATAATAAATAACAATACACTTATACACCATTGCCACGATCAATAATAATACAAACAAATATTATTATTAGAATTTTTTTTTTTGGCGGAAGCATTTGGCGGAGGTGAAGTGGCATCGACTGTCATTAAAAATCAGTGGTTATTTTTTACAGTCTATGGGTTAAACGTGAGGAAATGCTAGATTTTTTTATAGCTGGCAAAGTTATAGTCTAATGAAATACACTGACACCGTATAATTGTATTTAAAACATATAAATGCACATGTATATGTATAATTATGTCATTATAAAATATATATTTGTTTATATACACACTATAAATGCATATATTTAAAAAAAAAATATCTTAAAAAAAAAAACGTTCAGTAGCCTACATAGCCTAGATCTACGCACCCCCTAAACCCACATAATAAAGATGTACAGTGACATAGAAATTTGCACAAATTAAGTATACGTTCCATACAATTGAGGTATTATCGAAATATCTCAATTTTAATAACGAGTGATTTAACAGAAGGCAAGTAAAACGGTCAGGGTTACATTTTAGACACACACAAACACACACACTCACACCTCTGAAGCGATAGAAAAGTCCTCGGGACCGCATCACTCGCAAGACGAAACCTGCATTGGTGTACAAGGTCGAAGTCCACCATACCATTCTCCCGTTGAATGGTTGCTACACACACATAGTTTAGAAGTGTCCGGGTTGATGGCCAACCATTGCCCGCAGTCAGAGTCCATCCCGGGCAGCATCGCGGGGAAAGATGCACTGGAACTTTTGCACCACGAAAACAAACGCGCGTCCCATCATTGCCTCTCTCATCTACTACGCGATATCAAAGTTTGACATGTCTGTCATTGGAAAGTTCCACACGGTGTCATGAATAATTAAGAGACAGTATCTTCTCATTGGATAAAAAACTCAGTCTCATTAATAATTATGAGACACCTATGAGTCATCAGAGTACTATAGTGCTCTGCCACGTCACAGCCTGTGACGTGGACACAATGAAGATTTTAAACCCGGAAGACGAAAATAGCGGAAAAAAACTCAAATTTAACCATTTTCCCCCTACTATTAAATCTAACAGATGCTAACATTGGCTAACAATGGTGTTCAATACACATACCTCTGTTAAAATCTCAGAAATTTTGGTTTAGGGTTTCATGACCCTTTAAGCTAATACAGAAAAGTTACATTTATCCTACCATGCTACTGTAAAAGTTGCGGCAGCATGTGAGTTATGCTTAACAATCATAAAAGTATAACTCAATTTCAGCCGCATTCTGAGTCTGACAATGTCATTCGTTTTTGTCCAGGTTATAGCAAGTGTTATTAGCTTGGGGAAATACATCTAGTGAAAGGAAATTTTAAGTCCATGTCCAGCTCTAAATTGTAAGGAATTTATATCTTTGATTTCATAGTACACTTTACAATAAGGTTCATTTGTTTATTATTCATATTAACTAACATTAACTAATCATGAGCAAAACAAAGGGAGCCAACAAACTCCCTTTTTATTGAACTAAAGGCTCTAAAGTTTAAAGAATTAGTAGAACTAAAAACATTACAGATCATGTACAAAGTAAAAAATCATCAACTGCCAGAAAGTATCCAAGGGTTGTTCACAGAAAGAGAATGCCAACATGACTTAAGGGGAACTTGTATAATTCAAAAAGAACCAAGTAAGGACCAATGCAAAATACCATTGTATTTCAGTTAAAGGTGTAAATCTATGGAATAGCTGTCATGAGGAACTAAAAATATGTGGGACACTTAATAAGTTAAAGAAACTATTTAAAAATAATGCACTGAAACTGTATGAAACCATTTAAAGAATGATAAATGAACAAGCTGCTTTTGATGTATTTGGATTGTGCAATGGTATTGCATAGGAAATACTAATGTTTTTGTATTCTGTTTATATTTGTTTGTCAACATTATAATGATGTAAGACAATAATTATAATTTTTATTTTTTATTAAAATTAGTTGTTTTAAAAAGGTAGGCATTATAAGCAAGAGCTTCAGCCTACACCTGTTTCAGACTGTGCTGTTGTTTGTTAGCTCAACTGTGTCTGAAACTAAACTAAACATTTGTTAGGCTACTGTAGGCCTATTTGTTAATCTTAGTTAATAATAATACAACTTTTAATTGTTTGTTCATGTTATGTCACAGTCAGTGCATTAACTAATGGTAAAAAAATACAACTTTTGATTTTAATGTTTTAGTAAATGCTGAAATTAATATTAACTAAGATTAATACATGGTGTAGAAGTGCAGTTCATTATTAGTTCATGTTAACAAACTTAACTAATGAAACCTTATTGTAAAGTGTTATTGATTTCATGATAGTTAACACTTTATTGAATACATACATAGACCTACAATTTATAACATCAACATAACTAAACATGAATTTCTCATAATTACCGACTTGATTCTCTGTTTTGTTTGGTAAAGTAAATAATATTTAGTTATATTATCATCATTTCCGAGAGAGGCACTCTGACTGACTGCTGCTCTCCATCGAGTGAGATATTCCAAATAATTGTGAGGAAGTCATTAAAATATATAAAACACAACAGACAGACGGGTACTGCTTTAAATACAGGTGATTTATTTTAAAAATAAATGTTTTTAAAAAAAAGTGCCCTTTTTGGTCCTTCCGCCCCTGCCCCTGAGGAGGTCTGTGCACGCCACTGTTTGTAGGGCATCACTTTAAAATAATTCAAAATCTGTTTCTTTAAAAGCATGTGTACAAGATAGTAATTTTTGGATTTCCACTTGAATTTTTCCTACCCAAATTTAAAGTAAATAATTTGTAACAAATTAAGCTCAAGAAGCTAGAACACCAGCACCTCGATGTGCTTTTTTTCCACCCATGGTCGCAATCAGTGACTGGATGGACTACCGTGAAAGTCGGAGGTCGGGGCGGAGGTCAGCTCCATCTTTAAAATATAGATGAAGAATTGGCGCAGTAGGTTGTAGGGCTCACAATCTGTAAACGTGTTTATAGTTTTTTTGTTTTCTGTGTTGGCTTATTTATAAATATAATATGTATGTATTATACGTATATGATCCATTTCTTATGTGTGTGTGTATATATATATATATATATATATATATATATATACACACACACACGTACACACATTTATGAATACTTAAGATGTAAAAGCCTCTAAGTGCCATCTGAAATTTTCTTCTAGTTTGATCATTTTACCATTGTTGCCCAGCATGACTATACCAGCTCAGTAGGGCTATTGCAAACAGAAGTCTACTACTGAGAAATTTCACGTTATTGGAGCGGACTTTGCCTTTTCAGTGCGTGATCGGTACATGATTCGAGCGTTTGGGCCGCTAACGACAGAGCAGAACGCGCAGCGCAAACACGGCCGACACACACACACGGAATGGAGAGCACTGCGCGGAAAAGACCCGCTCATGAAAGCTGCGAGAGAATGAAACCTGATCGCTGAACACGGAGGACCGGGACAGGATATTTTCAGTATTTTCAATAGCAGCCGCAACAGGAAGTCATTAAAACGAGGCAAAAAAAAGTGTTGCGTTAATTGCGTTATTATTTTTTTAATGCGTTAAGCATCTCAAATTAATCGCAAAGATTAACGCGTTAATTCCCCCAGCCCTAATATATATATATATATATATATATATATATGCACACACACACACACACACACACACACACACACACACACACACACACACATATGAATACTTAAGATGTAAAAGCCTCTAAGTGCCATCTGAAATTTTCTTCTAGTTTGATCATTTTTATCAAGCTTGTATGTTTATGTTCAGTTATTTCACTTTAATGGCAATGAAAAAGACCTATTAACTGTCATTAAAGTGAAATTACTGAACCTAAATATACAAGCTTGATAAAAATGTTCATTTTAGAAGATTTTATATATATATATATATATATATATATATATATATATATATATATATATATATATATATATATATATACACACACACACACACACACACACACTGCTTGTGATATTGCCATCCATGAATGAATCAACAGAGATACACACACGCATACTATTGATTCATTCATGTTTATTCATTGATGGTAATATCACAAGCAAATAAATTACTTTTTCCTTACCAAAAATCAACATCTGTCATTGTTCACAGGTTTATGTGTGTGTGTGTGTGTGTGTGTTTTTTATTTTTTCTGAGGTAAAATGTATTGGCTAAATGATATTTAACTTATTTGAGAAATTACACAAAAGCTCTCGACAAAGGCGTGATCTGCGAGCAGCTGACCGACGACTCCTCTGAATTGTGAGCACGAACGACGTAAAAACGCAGACGAAAGCGGAAAGAAGAACTAAAAACATTGCTATAAGTTGGTGCAGTTAGTGGAATGGGCTCTTTAAATTTTCGCGCTGATGTGACCGCGCATGTTACGTGACAATACCAACCATAATACCAGTACGTCCGGACTCCATTCATACTACCCGTATTCATACTATATAGAGCGTACTTTTTTAACGGTCGCGAAGTACGTTCTAATTTAAATGTAGTACCTACTCCCAAAGTACGCGATTTCAGACACAGCTTTAGTCCATATATGGAACACATGAAAAAGTGCCATAATCATGTGACATTCTGGGGATTTTTCAAAAGTGGGGTTGCAGCTTAATAGTTTAATTCACTGTTTAATTTTATTACTTTAAATTGTTCTGATTGAGGGAAAAAATGCTTAAAAGTAATATAATAAATAAATGAGCAATACTCACGTCAGTGTGTTGAGTTGACAGTGTTTATCCTGCAGTAGAGCAGTGATCTGATTCACTTGTGTGTCTCCTAGTTCATGTCCAATCAGATTCAGCTCTCTCTGGAGTAACGGGTTTATACCCACAACTCTATTCACATACTGACAGGCTTCCTCTGCAGCAGGACTCACAAACCTGCAGAAGAGGCAATTCAGGTATCAACTAAATGTCCACTGCATTACAAAAAATGATTGATACGAAGACAAGCTTAAGTTAGTTATTTAGATGTCAAATTTTTCTTTAAACATTCAAAATACACAAATAAATATATATTTAAAAGAAACTAGAGCAACACTCAGTCCTAAAGCAAACATAAGCATAAGAACAGAAAGGTCTCACAGAGCAGAAGGGCAAAAGCTCACTAGATCAGTATGAATACAGTATGAATACAGAGTGTGAAATTAAGATTTTTCTGTCTTTAAAGCAGGAGGAGTGAGAAACTTCAGCACAGATAAAACTGGCTTGTGAAACTGCATGTTTGTGCACATCTGGAGACTCATAGACCTGGTGCAGAGAGATGCAGTGAATCTGGGCTTGATGGAAAACTATTATTGTTAATTATCAAGGTATACTCCTGAATGTCAGCACACATATACTGACCCATAATGTCTATTTGACCTGTAGCTCGTATCACAACTAAACTGTGTTGACGGTTATCATCATCATGACAGAACCTGCAGCATCTGATCTGATCTTGATCATTTTGATGCAACAAATTGTACAGCTTATTATATAACTAAAATAATATATTAGTTATGAATATTTAGACTGCATATAGCTAATTTAGTTAATTATTTGATCCCGTCTCACCTCAGTGTCTTCAGTTGACAGTCTGGATCCTGCAGTAAATCATTGAGCTCCTTCACTCCTGATTGTCCAGGATCATTTCCTGTGAGATCCAGCTCTATCAGGTGTGAAGGGTTTGATCTCAGAGCTGAAGCCAGAGTTTTATAACCTTCTTCTGTCACACTGCAGTTAGAGAGTCTAGAACAGAGAGGAAAACATTCAGCTGATTAATCAGTTAAACCTGAACAATATAAATCCTTAAACTGAATTTAATTTTATTCTTCATACAAATGTATTGAAAGTCAGTTGCAAAAACTGACAATTGAATATGGAGGCAAACAAAAGGCTCAGTGAACTTTAATATGTTAGACATCAACATCCCTTTCAAGATTGCAATTAACTAAAACTGTACAACTCTGAAAGTCTATGATCTGAAAATGGTTGGAAAATTAGAAAATTAAAGTTTGGGAATGGCCCAATAAAGTCCAGACTTCAATTCCATTAAAATGCTGTAGAAGGACTTGAAACACAGCTCATGTTGGAAAGCCTACAAATGTCACTGAGCTGAAGCAGCTTTGCAAGGATGAGTGAGACCAGGGGCGCAACTACCCAGGTGCTCTAAGATGGTGCAGTCAGTGGAATGGGCTCTTTAAATTTTCGCGCTGATGTGACCGCGCATGTTACGTGACAATACCAACCGTAATACCAGTACGTCCGGACTCCATTCATACTACCCGTATTCATACTATATAGAGCGTACTTTTTTAACGGTCGCGAAGTACGTTCTAATTTAAATGTAGTACCTACTCCCATAGTACGCGATTTCGGACGCAGCTTTAGTCCATATATGGAACACATGAAAAAGTGCCATAATCATGTGACATTCTGGAGATTTTTCAAAAGTGGGGTTGCAGCTTAATAGTTTAATTGACTGTTTAATTTTATTACTTTAAATTGTTCTGGCTCTGTGTGAATGAGGGAAAAACTGCTAAAAAGTAATATAATAAATAAATGAGCAATACTCACGTCAGTGTGTTGAGTTGACAGTGTTTATCCTGCAGTAGAGCAGCGATCTGAGTCACTCGTGTGTCTCCTAGTTCATGTCCTCTCAGCTTCAACTCTCTCTGGAGTAACGGGTTTATACCCACAACTCTATTCACATACTGACAGGCTTCCTCTGCAGCAGGACTCACAAACCTGCAGAAGAGGCAATTCAGGTATCAACTAAATGTCCACTGCATAACAAAAAATTATTGATATGATAAAAAACTTAATTATTGTTTTAAAGACAAGCTTAAGTTAGTTATTTAGATGTCAAATTTTTCTTTAAACATTTAAATACACAAATAAATATATATTTTAAAGAAACTAGAGCAACACTCAGTCCTAAAGCAAACATAAGCATAAGAACAGAAACGTCTCACAGAGCAGAAGGGCAAAAGCTCACTAGATCATGATTTTCAGTATGAATACAGAGTGTGAAATTAAGATTTTTCTGTCTTTAAAGCAGGAGGAGTGAGAAACTTCAGCACAGATAAAACTGGCTTGTGAAACTGCATGTTTGAGAACATCTGGAGACTCATAGACCTGGTGTAGAGAGATGCAGTGAATCTGGGCTTGATGGAAAACTATTATTGTTAATTATCAAGGTATACTCCTGAATGTCAGCACACATATACTGACCCATAATGTTTATTTGACCTGTAGCTCGTATCACAACTAAACTGTGTTGACGGTTATCATCATCATCATGACAGAACCTGCAGCATCTGATCTGATCTTGATCATTTTGATGCAACAAATTGTACAGCTTATTATATAACTAAAATAATATATTAGTTATGAATATTTAGCCTGCATATAGCTAATTTAGTTAATTATTTGATCCCGTCTCACCTCAGTGTCTTCAGTTGACAGTCTGGATCCTGCAGTAAATCATTGAGCTCCTTCACTCCTGATTGTCCAGGATCATTTCCTGTGAGATCCAGCTCTATCAGGTGTGAAGGGTTTGATCTCAGAGCTGAAGCCAGAGCTTTATAACCTTCTTCTGTCACACTGCAGTTAGAGAGTCTAGAACAGAGAGGAAAACATTCAGCTGATTAATCAGTTAAACCTGAACAATATACAGTGAGGAAAATAAGTATTTGAACACCCTGCTATTTTGCAAGTTCTCTTTTATTTTGCAACTTTTTGGTCATAATTCCACTAAACGTGTTTGGAGGAAGAAGAATGATGAGTACCATCCCAAGAACACCATCCCTACTTTGAAGCATGGGGGTGGTAGCATCATGCTTTGGGGGTGTTTTTCTGCACATGGGACAGGGCGACTGCACTGTATTAAGGAGAGGATGACCGGGGCCATGTATTGCGAGATTTTGGGGAACAACCTCCTTCCCTCAGTTAGGGACCCATTGAAGATGGGTCGAGGCTGGGTCTTCCAACATGACAATGACCCGAATCACACAGCCAGGATAACCAAGGAGTGGCTCTGTAAGAAGCATATCAAGGTTCTGGCGTGGCTTAGCCAGTCTCCAGACCTAAACCCAATAGAGAATCTTTGGAGGGAGCTCAAACTCCGTGATTCTCAGCGACAGCCCAGAAACCTGACTGATCTAGAGAAGATCTGTGTGGAGGAGTGGGCCAAAATCCCTCCTGCAGTGTGTGCAAACCTGGTGAAAAACTACAGGAAACGTTTGACCTCTGTAATTGCAAACAAAGGCTACTGTAACAAATATTAAAATTGATTTTCTCAGGTGTTCAAATATTTATTTGCAGCTGTATCTTACAAATAAATAGTTAAAAAATCATACATTGTGATTTCTGGATTTTTTTTTTTTTAGATTATGTCTCTCACAGTGGACATGCACCTACGATGACAATTTCAGACCCCTCCATGATTTCCAAGTGGGAGAACTTGCAAAATAGCAGGGTGTTCAAATACTTATTTTCCTCACTGTAAATCCTTAAACTGAATTTAATTTTATTCTTTATACAAATGTATTGAAAGTAGGGCTGAACGATTAATTGCATTTGCAATAATATCGCAATTTGATGAAATGCGATTTTTTTTATCGCAAAGCCGCGATTACACTCTGGTCACGTGACACGCGAGAGTAAACCAGTCTTGCAGATGAAGCATCAACTTGTCACGCTGCGCATAGGCCTGGCATAGGTAGGCTACAGGAAATAACAGTTTATGTTTAATTTATGTGATATTGTGTTATAGATTCTCTCCAACGATTCTGTATTGATTAAGATAATTTCAGATTTATGTCTGAGCTTAGTTCTCAACACAGATACGTGATGACACTACGTGTGCTTTATAAACAACCGTATTCTGCTTGCTTCTAATTCCTTTGTCTCACACACATACACACACACACGACACCACTCGAACCTTCCAAAAAATAATCTTTCATAAAGTTCGGAAAAGTTGAAGCGAATTACAAGAACATTCGCGTGCTTCATTGCACATGATATGAGATACGCGCGGTCTGCTTGATGTTACTTTTGTAGTGCGCGGTCTCGCCCGCCGGTATTTTGCTTACAAATGCTCTACGAAGGCATCATATGTCTTTTGGAATGCAGTTGGCTTATATATTACAAATATGAAAATTACAGACAGAAGCTGCTTTCAATTTCAAATACTCACGCGCGCTTTGCGAAGAGCGTTTGAGCATGCGGCTGTGAGCGACTCCGTCTACGTGGTTAAATGTACTTGCATCTCAAAATGCTTTTATGACGCAAAATTAATGTGACAGTTAGTTATATCTTACGTTATTAAACAGATAGGACAAACCACATTTTATAATTTCAAAAGAGATGAAAATGTTCAGACAGCCGACTCTTAAATACTGAAAGCACTTTGTTTATTGCTTGTAATATTTTTTCCCCTCTTTGTTATTTGTTTTGAAGCTATATTAGTTAAAATTATTAACATGTAATTGTATTAATTTAGTTTTTTAATGTGTAATTGTTTATAAAAGTAGGCCTACTTATAATTACATATGTAATTAAATATTTTAAGTTTTATTAATAAGATTAATTAATCAGAAAAAAATTTGATCGGCTCATGAGGTGCCTTAAGATTCCCTTCCCTATTTTACAATGATTTATTGCTTGTTTTTGTTGATTCTTGGTGTTTATGTTTTTGTATTTTTTCTCTTTGTATGTGAAGGGGAACTTTGTTTGTTCTTATTTCATGTTCAAAATTTAATAAAGAGATTGATGAAAAAAAAAGTATATACTGTATATATATAAACTGTAGTGACTGACAAATCAGACACAATTATTTGCCATATGCACACACAAATCTTTAAAAACTTCCATCCGAGAGCAGGGTCCCAACCCCCCAGGCGGGGCGAAAGGGGCCTGGTTGCCATGGCCGCGATCAGATAGGATGTTTTTATGACTCTCAGGAATGCTAACAAGTAACTAATTCTGCCACAGATATCAGAACAAACTCTCCTGCATTCATTTATTGATGAACTGACTAACATGAAATGAACATGCATTCCAGAACATTTTGAGAATGATTTACTGTTGTGTGTTTTGTCTTTTAATAATTCTGTTGATACTATGATCTCTTTGATACTATGTAGTTATTACAGGACCAACTGTCAATGTAACCCCACTTATACCATGTTTGGTCTCGATAAATTGGTACTTTGAAGATCGAAATGATTGTGTACATGATATGCCAATAGCTGTGCAACACATTAGTATTACTAAGAATCTTCCTTAGTAGTGTCATTAAACACCAATCCAGCATGCCAGTCCGAGTGAGCACGCTTAAGACAAAGGCTTGTAAATCCTGGTGACAGAAGAAACTCCCGCCAGAAATTCTACCCTTCTCATTGGGTGAACGAGCCTGCATAGGGCTGTCCTTTGTCAAGCTTTAAAAGTCACTGACCACAAGATCCGGCTCTCTTAGCTCTTGTCCTCGGACCTAAACTGCAGCTCCAAGTGAATCCTGTGGGGGGGGAGGGGACCCCCTTCCCCCCCCCACTGGGCCCTGCAGGCCGAGTCAAACTGCCTTTCTTAAATCCAACCAAGAAGGAAACGCTGTGTGTTCCAGCATGGCCTCAACAGGCCCAGGGCAGGAGGCTTCGAAGCATCCAGGACATGTGCTCACTCCAGCATTAAGGACAACTTCAGAAGTTCAGTGACGTCATTCAACACGGACGAAGTCCCTCGCAACTCTCACCATGTGCTCTTCGTGTCCTGCCGGCCCAGAGCGTGCAGGCCACAATCTGCATTCCAGCCATTAGAACAGCGACAATACAATCTTCTTCATCCAACAGAGAAGAAACGATTGCAACTTGCACCATGACTTTTGACCCTCACGGACCCACCAACGGACTAATTTTTCAACCACTTCAAGAATTGTATCCATGCAAGTATTTAAATTTAATGAATTGCTCTGAATATGATCAGCTGATGGTTCTTCTCATACAAAAATAGATCTTGCTCCATAGTTCTATTTCCTGTTTCCGGTTCCACATCACTCACCCCTTTACCTATGCATGTATGTATGGATGGATGAATGTATTTATGTTTGTTTAGTGTTAATTATGTTTGTGATTTAGTTAATAAAACTTTTGCACAATTATGAATTTGATTTCTTGATTTCTTGATCCTCTGTTTGCATACAAAGTCCCTTTTACGATTTTGATTTCGTTACAGTATGCTCTAATTTCTGTACATGCTAAGGAATAATTATTTTTCAGTGACGATGAAAGATACACTTTTCTTAGAATAAATGAATAATCAAAGAGTTCATTGGAACTGATTAATTGATTGTAATATTAATTAGCTTACCTAAAAGTTAATCTAATTAACTGACCCAAATATTAATAATTAATCATAATTGGTAATTATGGATTATTATTAATATTTCCCCTTAGAGCTAATATTGTTACATATGGTGGAGAATCGTAGGCATCGTATTAAACATTGTATGCAAGCAGACAGTAATCAATCATGTCCCATAAGTTTTATTAACATCTCATACATGCACATACAAGTTTCTGATTAAATCAGCAAAACTATGCCTTCCTACGAATGGCAGAAAGTTTCTCAATGCTATAATGCATGTTTAAATCGTATGATAACCTCTGATTTTAGCGAAGAAATCCTAATCTCAATTTTAAATCGAGTGTAAGCCTTCTCTGACGAATAAATCTCAGATTAGCCGCGCGTATAAATGGTTCCTGATATTAGCAAAGCAACCCTAATTTCAGTTCTAAAGCGTAAGCCTTCTCTGACGAAGAAATCTCAGATTAGCCGCGCGTATAGATGGTACCAGAACAAATAAAATGAGATGGGCGAAGAAATCCCCATTTTCAGCAATTTTTAAGGTGATTGAGCGATGTTCCTCCTCACCGATTTAAAGGAGCATTTCACCCATGGGAACATTGATCTTTATTGAAAGTGGGTCATATACTATGTAGTCGAAATGTAAAATAAATTTTGAATTTGGTGCCTTCTTGACCGAGGAAAGAAAGTATCTTCAGGACGCATTTGTATGAAAGACAACAACTCCCACAATGCACCACATTGCACAGCTGCGCAAGCCACTCCCACTAATCCAGAACAGCATATGAATCACTCATCCGTCTATAAGGCTAGCTACCACCGGAGCTTGAAAATTCATTTCACACAAAATGTCTAACGTTAGTTAGTTGGCGAACTCATTAGTGAATTACTCCTCATTTGTATTTCTTTCGAAGTGGTGAATTATTGCATGGTAACGTTACCGGGATGTTCAGTCAGATGCGGTGCGAAACTAGGATGGTTCACAACACAAACGTCCGTGTCCTCGTCTGATTCAGAGATTTCATCCAGGAGAAATTGGCATCGTTTAAATTCTTTGCCGCAGACGGACTCTATCTCTGTGTTCGTAGTTGCATAGTGAGATCACCGGCGCCACCAGTCCGCCCCCAGCTCGAGCCAGTCTGGGCCAGTCTCATCTGCGACAGGCAGGTCTTCTGCCTCGGCTGCTCTTCGCTATGCGGCTTGTAAAGGTAGCCACAAACACCTGATTCAAGCATCAGACTTCCGAAATCCTCTTCTTCTACATCATATTGAGTAACGTTACCCTCCGCTATTGTCATATCTTCACATCTGTCTCCACAGCGCCTGTTAGCTTAGCTTCAAACAAGATGGAGGATATTGCTTTCAGTTTCAGAAAGTGAAGTCCCACCCACTGATCTGTAATAGGCCTGAAGCGTGAGCGGGTCCCGCCCCCTGGAATAATGAGGAGCTAGTGTTTGTAGTCTCTACACTTTTCAATGAAATGGGACTTCCTGCTTATTATGACGCAAAATGATGATTTTTACGTCATAATAAGCAGGAAGTAAAACACTTAAATCCTTATTTCTCCCATCTCAGGGAAAAATGAATGAAAAATCCACGTTTATTATAATATATGACTGGGTTTCTAACAATACAAAGCTTAATGCAAATGAGTGAAGTGTCCCTTTAAGGCCTTATTATTATTCGTCACGTCATTGTATTCATATTAAACCGCTGAACGCTCATATGAAACAATCACGTCGAATTAGTGGAATAAATTCTAGCCTAGCTAACTAGGAATTTGCCATTGTCTGTGAAAGAACGGTGCTGTTTGATTTGTGAAAGAATAACTTACATGCAACGTCATGTGTCTAAACTAGACAATCTCTGACTCAGTGCAAACCTTCAGCACAATACGAACGCTGCTCCGTTCGACTTGTGTTGCTGATTGGCAGTGGGTCTGAAGTGTGAGCAGACACTTCGGTTTACCTGAGAACAGCACCAATCTCACAGACCCTTGTGTAAACAAGTGAATGCGTGTAGCCAAAGCCAGCTCGCTAGCAACCCTACGCGCATACAAGTAAAGCCCTTTTACCTCGAGTGGTAGTTTTAGCACAGACTAAAACTTAGACACGTGCGAGCGTAAAGTGTTACCTTTAAACCAAAGACTATAGACTTTGAACCTTGGCCCTTGAAACAAAGGGATAGTGATTTGAACACAAGAGTCAAAGCTCCTCGAGGCGTTGAATCAAAGGAGTCAATTGCGTCACAAATGATTCTTTGTTTTGAAGCGCCCTCGTTGGCGACCCCTGCTGGTCAGAACTGTGTAAGTGTAGAGAACTCAGCTTAATGAAACACCTTTAACAAACCAATCGCAAAGGTTTGATCAAAGGTGTAAGCACGATAACTTCGTAAACTGTAGGGCTCGTGTTATGATTGCCTGGTCAATCAGACCAATAAGAGACTATTAAATTCGCCTCTTCCTTTATCAAACGCAGCATTAAATGTGTACAAATCTGTAAAGTGATACAAAATCACATAGAGATCAAATACACACTGGTTCACAAACCGTTGAAATTTAGAATGATGTCGAAACAGCTCTGACTCGCAACGAAGCCCGTTTACTGAAATCCCGTGACTTTAGCAGTCTGATACACGATCAGAATCACTGATTTGAGACAAATGATTTACACTGGTGTCAGAGCTACATGGAGCATGTCTCAGAGGCGGTTTAAACTCTCTGTCTCTGTCTTTCTCTCTCGACCCTCTCTCTTTTGGTTTCACTTTTAATTGAAATCCATACCCTGTTTTTTTTATTTTGTGTTTCATTTATCGCGACTTAATTCTACCCTTGTTTTATTTTGTGTATTCACACCTGTTGAGCCTGAATATTCCTATTCATTTAAGTTGAATTTAATTAAATTTGAAATTTAATTAAATCAATTTGCTTATTCAATTTCCCTCTTTTAGTTACCGGGGCTATGAGGAGAATCCCTGTTCACTTTTGGTTTTGATTTTATTTCAATTTATTTACTTACCTTATTTCAGCCTGAATTTCCATATTCAGCTAAATAAAGTTTAACTAAATTTGAAGTTTAACTAAATCAATTGTTTTTTTCCTTTCCTTTAGTTTTGAGCTATAAGGATATTCTACCTTTACTTATACCTTATCTTAGGTACTTCCTATCAACATCTTCCCTCTCTCTCTATAGGATTACAGTAGTTCTTGTAACTGTTGTTTCTGTAACGACCCAGGTCATTAGAATCCTAACCCCTAAGGAAGTACGGTTAACGTAAACGCACAGTAGGCCCAAGACAGAACGGGAGACACTTCCCGCTGTTTCTTCTTCTTTTGAACTTTTGTCTGATGTTTGATGTGTACTTGCTAGCTTCGTCTAACAGCAGCTTAACCCATACGTGACACCTGTTTACCTATGTCTCCTAGCTAAACTTAAATAGGTAAAACACTCATTCCTTCCCTTTCCTTTCGGATTTCTATTGTTTCTATTTTGTTTTTTCTCTCTATTTGCTACTCTCGTAGTAAAACGTGAAAAGAACCATCAGTTTTGAGTAATAGTTTTAGGACATGTAAAAGGCCAGTCATCGGTCGATGCTGCTTAGAGCACATCAACTTGAATACTCAAACCCCTTTTGTTGTGTGCTCACCAACACTAAATTTAATGGCCCACATAGCTGTTCTCCCACAGAGTTTACCACCTCTGTAGAAACTTGCATTGGCCTTTCTCACTCCTCTCTTGTGTTCCCACAAGTATGCCAGTAGGCCTCAGACATCCAGCCCTGCCACCCACCAGAACCACCTGGAAACCGGCAGAGCCACGTCCTCAACATCCTCCAGCCTGAAGCAGACAACGACCTGCCGAGGCAGAGAAGGGAACCGTTAGACGACAACGAAAGCGGACGTCTGACACCCAGCCTGAGCCACCAAGAGCTGACCAGCATCATCTTCTCCTTGGCCACGCTCCCGCAGGCCTCAAACAGGAGGTAAATGAACTTAAAAGAACTGGTTGAGCTCAAAGAGAGACGCTAAAGCCATCAGTGTCCAGCCAGAGCTGAAGTCCAAACACTGACTCAGCAATGCTGCAACATTATAGACAAACGCAGTGTAGTCCTGAACAGAACTGAAACAGTCCAACCACCTGCAAATAGACCCCGCAAGAAAGATGTATCCTGCTAAACTTCACATCAGCCGTGTAAGCTCCCTCAGCCCTGCACAAAGGGGGGGAGGGGGCCAAACCCTCGGCTTGACAGTCACCCGCCAGTGTCCTGAGAGCCTCTGCAGGCACAGAGGAAAAGGTTTAATTCAGACAAACCCTGAAACGACACATGAAGTGATGCTCCAAGAACCTTTTCCTCCAAAACCAGTTGGTCACCATTTCTCTCACTCACACCTAAGGCAGTTATTGTAATTGTCGGGTCCCCGTTTTGATAACAGTAACTTTCTCAAATGTTTACAGAACAAACGGGAACCCAGTGTGCCTGTATCTTCCTCTATTGCTGTTCTATTACAAGATAGAAAGTCTAAGGCCTTCAATAGCCGTACAGCAACCCAACTAATCTGGTGCCTCTTACACGTCAAACTAATATTGCTGTGGGGAAAAGAAAGACTGTTAAGTTAGCACTCCTTAACATCCGCTCACTTAAAAATAAATCACTTCTAGTCAACGACTTAATAACCACAAACAATCTGGATTTTATGCTTCTAAATGAAACCTGGCTAGAAGCCAGCTGCAGTGCAACAATCCTCAATGAAGCAGCCCCTCCTAACTTTACTTTTATGAGTGTCTGCAGAGCTGTTAAGAGAGGTGGGGGTCTAGCTGCTCTTTTTAAAGATATCTATCAATGTAAGCAAATATCATTTGGGAATTACTTGTCTTTTGAATATCTGGGTATTGTGTTGAAAGGTGCTCCACGCATTTTACTTATCATTATTTACAGGCCTCCAAAATACTCTCCAGCCTTTGCTGAGGACTTTACAGAACTGTTATCAACAATTACCTCAGAGTTTGACTGTTTTGCCATTGCTGGAGATTTTAACATCCACATGGATAGTGCAGAAACCAATATGGCAAAAGAAATCAATACTGTTTTAAAAACTTTTGATCTGTCTCAGCATGTACATGGACCCACACACAATCGTGGACACACTCTAGATTTACTCATCAGTAAGGATCTAAACATTTCATCGATTGTTATTAAGGATGTAGCACTGTCTGATCATTTCTGTATTTTCTTTGATATATTGATCTCTCCTGCCACTGAAGCTAGGTCTGTGTCTGTCAAGAAGAGATGCTTAAATGAGAACACTAGTGTACTATTTATGAAGGCTATATCCTTAACACCAAGCATATCTGCAGACTCTGTTGATTTTCTCCTTGATTCCTTTAACTCAAAAGTTAAAACTGTAATTGATGATATTGCTCCTGTTAAAGTCAGGAAGAAGAGTGGCAGACAAAAAGCACCTTGGAGAAACTCAACAGCAGTGCAAAATATGAAAAGACAATGCAGAAAAGTAGAGCGCATGTGGCGGAAGACAAAACTTGTAGTCCATTATAACATCTACAAAGACTGCATCCATGCTTTTAATATGGAACTAGGCAAAGCTAGACAGACTTTCTTCTCAAATATTATAAACAGTAATTTAAACAACACACGCACTCTTTTTGCTACTGTAGAGAGACTGACAAACCCCCCAAGCCAGATTCCCAGTGAAATGCTCTCAGACAACAAGTGCAGTGAGTTTGCCTCTTACTTCTCTGAGAAAATCAATAATATCAGAAAGGTGATCAGCACATCCTTGAGTTGCCCTGAGGTTAGACAGACCATCAAACCACCTGAGAAATTAGTTGCTATGTCTGACTTCAAAGAAATTGATGGCAAAATTTTGGAAGAAACCGTACAGCACCTTAAAACATCAACCTGTGCTCTTGATACACTTCCCACATCATTTTTCAAAAGTGTGCTAAACAGTTTAGAAGCAGATCTTCTAGAAGTGGTAAATGCCTCACTACTCTCTGGGAGTTTTCCAAACTCCCTGAAAACTGCAGTTGTCAAGCCCCTCCTGAAAAAGAACAATCTGGATAAGACCATATTAAGCAACTATAGGCCGATCTCAAATCTTCCTTTCATAGGCAAGATCGTTGAAAAAGTTGTCTTCAATCAGCTGAACAAATTCTTATGCTCGAATGGATACTTTGACAATTTTCAATCTGGTTTCCGACCGCACCACAGCACAGAGACAGCGCTCATAAAGATAATAAACGATATTCGCTTAAATACTGATTCAGGCAAATTATCAGTGCTGGTACTACTCGACCTCAGTGCTGCATTTGACACTGTCGATCATAACATACTTCTTGACAGGCTGGAAAACTGGGTGGGGCTTTCTGGGATAGTCCTAAAATGGTTCAGGTCATACTTGAATGGGAGAGGTTATTATGTGAGTATAGGAGATCATAAGTCTGAGTTGACATCCATGACATGCGGAGTCCCTCAAGGCTCAATTCTTGCGCCACTCCTGTTCAACCTGTATATGCTCCCAATGAGCCAAATAATGAGAAAGAACCAAATTGCTTACCACAGCTATGCAGACGACACACAGATCTACTTAGCCCTATCGCCTAACGATTACAGCCCCATTGACTCCCTGTGCCAATGCATTGATGAAGTCAACAGTTGGATGTGTCAAAACTTTCTTCAGTTAAACAAAGAAAAAACTGAAGTCATTGCATTTGGAAACAAAGATGAAGTTCTCAAGGTGAACGCATACCTTCACTCTAGGGGTCAAACAACTAAACATCAAGTCAGGAATCTTGGTGTGACACTAGAGTCAGACCTTAGTTTCAGTAGTCATGTCAAAGCAATAACTAAATCAGCATACTATCATCTGAAAAATATTACAAGAATTAGATGCTTTGTTTCCAGACAAGACTTAGAGAAACTTGTTCATGCTTTCATCACCAGCAGGGTGGATTATTGTAATGGACTCCTCACTGGCCTTCCCAAAAAAAACCATAAGACAGTTGCAGCTCATACAGAACGCTGCTGCCAGAATTCTGAGCAGAACCAGAAAATATGAACATATCACACCAGTCCTCAGGTCTTTACACTGGCTCCCAGTTAAATTTAGGATTGATTTTAAAGTATTATTACTAGTATATAAATCATTTAATGGCCTAGGACCTCAATACATTGCAGATATGCTCACAGAATATAAACCCAACAGATCACTCAGATCATTAGGATCATATCAGCTAGAGATACCAAGGGTTCACTCTAAGCATGGCGAGTCCGCTTTTAGCTATTATGCCAGCCGCAGCTGGAACCAGCTTCCAGAGGAGATCAGACGTGCTCCTACAGTAGTCGCATTCAAATCCAGACTAAAAACACATCTGTTTAACTATGCATTTAATGAATGAGCACTGTGCCTATGTTTGTCCGACTGTCTGTACTGTATTTTATTTTTTTCTAAACTGTTTTAATTATTCTTATTTCTTTTTCTTTTAATTTCTTCTATGTAAAGCACTTTGAATTGCCACTGTGTATGAAATGTGCTATATAAATAAACTTGCCTTGCCTTGCCTAAATGAAATAGTCACAGATAATAGCTTCGATGTACTTTGCCTTACTGAAACTTGGCTTAAACCTAATGATTATTTCGGTCTAAATGAGTCTACTCCATCAGGATACTCCTATAAGCACGAACCCCGTCTGATTGGTCGTGGTGGCGGTGTTGCAGCGGTCTATAGAGATATTCTCAATGTTACTCAGAAAACGGGTTATAAGTTTATTTCGTTTGAAATACTTGTACTAAATGTTACGCTCTTAGATGTTAGAAAAAAATCCATATTATCTCTAGCCTTGGCTACCGTATATAGACCGCCTGGGCCTTACGCTGATTTCCTAAAAGAGTTTGCAGATTTTCTCTCAGATCTATTGGTCAATGTAGATAAAGCACTAATTGTTGGAGATTTTAACATACACGTAGATAATTCAAATGATGCGTTAGGGGCTGCGTTTATAGATTTATTAAATTCATTTGGGGTCAAGCAAAACGTCACCGGACCAACTCATCGTCTTAATCACACACTCGATTTAATTATATCATATGGAACCGATCCAACCGATATAGATATCATTCCACAAAGTGATGATGTCACTGACCATTACTTGCATAACTTGCATATTACGTACTGCTGTAATATGTCATGCGGCGCCGCGTTATCGACCAGGCAGAACAATCCTTCCATCCACCATAGATAATTTCTCAAATTGCTTATCTAATCTGTCTCAGCTGCTGCCTGAACCCAAACAAACAGATGAACTAGAAGAACTAACTAGCACTATGAGCACCATTCTCTCTAGAACATTGGATGTTGTTGCACCCATTAAATTAAAAAAGGTCAGAGAGAAAATTAAAGCACCATGGTACAATAATACTACGCATGTTCTAAAGAAAGAAACCCGTAATTTAGAGCGTAAATGGAAACAAACTAAACAAACCTTTAGAGGTCTTTAGAATCGCGTGGAAAGACAGTAAGTCACGTTATAAAAAGGCCCTAAAAGCGTCCAGGGCTGAGCACCTCCGCAAACTAATAGAAAACAACCAAAACAATCCTAGGTTTTTATTTAACACCGTGGCTAGACTAACAAATAAACAGACGTCACCCGAACAAAATATCCCGTTACAGTTTAGTAGTAATGATTTCATGAACTTCTTCACTGAGAAAATAGAAAACATCAGAACCACAATTGTAAACGTTCAATCCTCAATCGCACCTTATAATTCAGCCTCAATTATCCCCCCGCAAGAACAATTACAGTGCTTTACAACTATAGAACAAAAAGAGTTAAATAAACTTATCACTTCATCTAAAACAACAACATGTTTATTACAGGCCGTGCAGAATTATTAGGCACGTTGATTTTCTGATCATATTTTATTCCCAGGAACATTTTGCCAATTCCAAACCATATTAATCTTAATAACTACTATTAATTTTGTATTTAATCATTTTTAAGTGATATATAATTGTTCATGAAGGCTGGAAATGAAAAATGCCTTATTTTCAGGTGTGCAGAATTATTAGGCAAGTTTTCTTTTACAGATAAAATAAGCCAAAAAAGAGATTTAACAAAGACTGAAAAGTCAAAAATTATTAAATCCCCATGATAAGAATGCAATTCTAATGCAATACTAGAGATTGCAGTTAAGGCATGACCATTGGACAGTGAAATGCTCATTGGGTCAGCAGGGTCAGACAAATACAGGTGGAGAAGAAAAGACACATGTTAACTGCAAAAGAATAAAGAATTATGGTGAAGAATTAAGTGTGAAACCATCAGGACCCCTTTAGTATCCAGCGCCACCTTTTTCCAGAACTGCAACCTACCTGGAGTCTCCAGAAGAGCAAGCCGTCAGGGTCTCAGAGACTTGGGTTAGGTAAAGAATCCTAAAAAATGACCTCTCCTAATAAGAATCACAAGCTGAAGTGTTGTGAAATACATGAAGACTGTTTTTTTATAGGCTTTATAGACAGACAGATTGAGAGTGACTCTTGAAGGACCAGCACCATATCCTCTTCTACCACTATTTGAAGAATTCATCTTCTAGAATACGTTTTAATAAGTTTTGGGAGTTCATTTTTAGTCCATCTTCTACCCTGAAGTCCGTTTTGCAGAGATGGACTAAAAATTAACTCCCAAAACTTATTAAAACGTATTCTGGAAGATGAATTCTTCAAATAGTGGTAGAAGAGGATATGGTGCTGGTCCTTCAAGAGTCACTCTCAGGGCCCTATCTTGCACCCAGTGCAATTGACTTTGTACACCGACGCATGTATCATTCCTATTTTGCACCCGCGCAAAGCGCGCTTTTCCCTCCACAGAAGCACGTCACTAAACTAGGGAATGAACTTGCGCTCCCTGGGCGGTTCAGCGCAAAAAAGGAGGCGTGTTCCGGCGCAAACGTTCCTTCATGCTATTTTGCAGGTTTAGAAAACAATTGCGCCACTAACCAGGAAAAAATAGTTTAAAGTCAGTGGCGCGTTGCGCATGTTATTCATATGCCATTTTAAGGGCGCATGCTTGGCCATAATCAATGTAGCGTGTGCACAACGCGCATACACTTTGATTCTCTCATCTACACAGAAGCAGCAGTTTTCATTTTTGCAAATCATACATTATTACGATAGATAGATAGATAGATAGATAGATAGACAATTTATTATAAAAGCATACATCTAGCTTACACATTTACCCAAATTATCATACGCCTTTTAAACCGAAGTTAATTTGGGTGGGTTTCTCCATCCCCAACGTCCCTGACGAGAACGTCGGTCTCCTCGGCTGTGAACCGCTCCTGGCGCGCGCCTGGCAAATCCGCCGTTATGATAGGAATCCGCTTTAGAACAAGCGCGCCTGCTCTTAAAGGGAATGTGAGATGACGCTCTGATTGGTTTATTTCACGTTACGCCCAAACCACACCTATGAATAATGAAGCTCTTCAGACCAACCCATTTTAGATTTGCGCCTGGCGCAAGAGTCATTTATCCCGCCGGGAAAATAGCAACAGCGCCAAGACCCGCCCACAAAGTTACTTGCGCTTTGCGCTTTGACACTTGCGTTTCAGATCGTTAAAATAGGGCCCTCTATCTGTCTGTCTATAAAGACTATAAAAAAACAGTCTTCATGTATTTCACAACACTTCAGCTTGTGATTCTTATTAAGAGGGGGTCATTTTTTAGGATTCTTTACCTAACCCACGTCTCTGAGACCTTGACACCTTGCTCTTCTGGAGACTCCAGGTAGGTTGCAGGTCTGGAAAATGGTGGCGCTGGAGAATAAAGGGTTCCTGATGGTTTCACACTTAATTCTTCACCTTAATTCTTCATTCTTTTGCAGTTAACATGTGTCTTTTCTTCTCCACCTGTTTTTGTCTGACCCTGCTGACCCAATGAGCATTTCACTGTCCAATGGTCATGCCTTAACTGCAGTCTCTAGTATTGCAATAGTATTACATTCTTATCATGGGGATTTAATAATTTTTGACTTTTCAGTGTTTGTTAAATCTCTTTTTTGGCTTATTTTATCTGTAAAAGAAAACTTGCCTAATAATTCTGCACACCTGAAAATAAGACATTTTTTATTTCCAGCCTTCATGAACAATTATATATCACTTATAAATGATTAAATACAAAATTAATAGTAGTTATTAAGATTAATATGGTTTGGAATTGGCAAAATGTTCCTGGAAATAAAATATGATCAGAAAATCAACGTGCCTAATAATTCTGCACGCACTGTAGATCCTATACCAACTAAACTACTGAAGGAAGTGTTACCTGTAGTGGAAGAGCCTCTCCTCAATATTATTAACTCGTCTTTATCTTTAAGTTCAAGTTCAAAGTTCAAAGAGTTTATTGTCATATGCACAGACAGAAAACATGTTTCCCTGTACAATGAAATTCTTACTTTGCCGTCCACATTAAATGTCATAAAATAAATACAATAAATACAATGTCATACAAAAATAAAAATAGCAAAAAGTAGAATTTCTTAAAAGTGAATTTCTTAATAAAAGCAATAAAAATGAGATAGTGCAGTTAAATAGAGCAATAAAATTAAACAGTTATGTCCATGGTTGCAAACTCCTATCAACTGTTTAGGAGTCTAATGGCAGAAGGAAAAAAAGAGTTCTTCAGTCTTGAAGTCCTGCATTTCACACTTCTATACCTCCGTCCTGAGGGTAGGAGTGTGAACAGTCCGTGCTGGGGGTGGGAGGGGTCTTTGAGGATGGAAGCAGCTCTCCTGGTGACCCTGCGGTGGTAAATGCTCTCTAGAGAGGGCAATGGAGTCCTGGTAATCTTCTGTGCAGTCTTCACCACTCTCTGCAGGCGTTTACGGTCCATGACAGTAGTGCTGCCGTACCACACAGTGATGCAATTAGTCAGGACGCTCTCGATAACGCAACTGTAGAAGTTGTTGAGGATATTAGACGACATGCCAAACCTCCTCAGCCTCCTCAGAAAATACAGCCGCTGTTGGGCCTTCTTAACCAGCTGCGTGACGTGTGGTTTCCAAGTGAAGTCCTCACTAATGTGGACACCCAAGTATTTAAAATTGCTCACCCTCTCCACTTCAAGCTCCCGGATGAACAGTGGCTGATGCATACTCCTCTCCTTTCTCATGTCCACTATCATTTCCTTCGTCTTCTCCGTGTTGAGGATGAGATTATTGTCGCCACACCATGACACCAGACTGGCCACCTCCCTCCTGTAAGCTGCCTCATCGCCGCCAGCAATAGGTCATGTTCCAAGAACATTTAAACTGGCAGTTATAAAACCTCTCATTAAGAAACCACAATTAGATCATAATAATCTAGCAAATTATAGACCCATTTCAAATCTACCTTTTATGTCTAAAATACTAGAAAAAGTTGTGTCCACTCAACTGGGCTCTTTCTTGCAAGAAAATGATATCTATGAAAAGTTTCAGTCAGGATTCAGACCGCATCATAGCACTGAAACTGCGCTCGTTAAAATCACAAATGATTTACTCTTAGCTTCTGACCAAGGCTGCATCTCAATACTAGTTTTACTTGATCTAAGTGCTGCGTTCGATACTATAGATCATACAATACTCTTAGATCGACTACAAAATTATACTGGTGTTCAAGGACAAGCATTAAGCTGGTTTAGATCATACTTATCAGACCGCTACCATTTTGTCTATTTAAATGGAGAAAAATCGATCATAATTCCAGTAAACTATGGAGTGCCGCAGGGATCTGTGTTGGGCCCTCTGTTATTCTCAATATATATGATACCACTTGGAAATATTATAAGGAAACATGGAATTAGTTTCCATTGTTATGCTGATGACACTCAAATATATATTTCATCACGGCCGGATGAAAACGCTAAATTATCCAAATTGACAGAGTGTGTTAAAGATATAAAAGATTGGATGACGCGTAATTTTCTTTTATTAAATCCAGACAAGACAGAGGTAATACTAATCGGTTCAAAAAACCGCCCACAGAACCTCTCACAATACAACTTTGACATCGTAGGATGTCCTGTTACTTTATCCTCTACAGTAAAAGACCTGGGTGTTATACTCGATTGTAACCTGTCTTTTGAAAATCATATTTCGTATGTTACAAAAACAGCCTTTTTCCACCTTAGAAACATTGCTAAGCTACGTAATATGCTATCAGTTTCTGATGCAGAAAAGTTAGTTCATGCATTCATGACCTCGAGACTAGATTACTGTAATGCTTTATTAGCCGGTTGTCCTGCATCCTCAATAAACAAGCTACAGTTAGTCCAAAATGCCGCTGCTAGAGTTCTTACTAGATCAAGAAAATATGATCATATAACACCGATTTTATCATCACTACATTGGCTACCTATAAAGTTCCGTATTAATTATAAGGTATTGCTACTGACTTATAAAGCCCTAAACGGCTTAGCTCCAGTCTATTTAACGGATCTTCTATCACCCTATAATCCATCGCGCTCTTTAAGATCAATAAATTCAAGGCTTTTGGTCATACTTAGGATATCCAGATCAACCAAAGGAGGGAGAGCATTTTCACATTTGGCTCCAAAACTCTGGAATAGCTTTCCTGATACTGTTCGTTGCTCGGACTCACTCTCCCAGTTTAAAACTAGATTAAAGACGCATCTTTTCAGCCAGGCATCCATATAATATTGTTAATCTCACAGTTTCAAACTACAATCCGGCCTCTAGTTCATAAATGCCAGAGGAGAACTGGCCCCCGACTGAGCCTGGGCTCTCCCAAGGTTTTTTTTTTCTCCATTAGGTCACCTGATGGAGTTTTAAGACACCATTAGGTCACTTGATGGAGTTTTTCGGTTCCTTGCCACTGTTGCCTTTGGCTTGCTCAGTTGGGGATATTTTGGGATATTTAATTTTATTCTATCAATCAATAAATTCCACTAGAAACAAACTTTGTTGTATTATTTTATTTTAATACTGTGAAGCTGCTTTGATACAATCTGTATTGTGAAAAGCGCTATACAAATATACTTGATTGATTGATTGATTGATTGATTGATTGATTGATTTCTGGCAGCTCCATGCAATGCCCACTCAACAATGTGTGACTTGACGCAGAATGCCTTTAACACAAGAGGCCTTCTCAGAAAGGGTTCCTAAAGCAAGGACCAGCGAGCAGCACGCAAGAGACACTACAAGAGCGCGCAAGTGGTTTTTTCTAGAATACTCTGTTCTCCTGTTATTTCAGTGCTGTATTTTAATCGAGGTAAGGCCATCTTCGATTCTCTGCTTAGTTTGTATTTTTAACTTCACATAATTCTGTATTTTAGTTAGACGCGCTGCTTTATTTAACATAAAGCTGCGAGTGCTATTAATTATTATTGCAGTCTAATTTGCACTTAAGCCTCTGCTCCTATTGCAGTTTCGGCTTGGCACATTTTCGTGTTATTCAGACTTAATTGCCCGACCGAAACAGCTGTACTCACTCAAGCGGTGAAAGCATTATCTGTATATCTGTGTAATTTGCGCGCTGTCGCGGAAGCGTCAGCGGAAGCGTTCAGCTCTCGTGTTCAGCCTCCTCGTGTGAAGACCGACTCGGGTAAAGACCATCGACTCTACCTGCGCGACTCCACCGAGCAAGGACATCAGAAAGGCACTTAAGTACCTCCTTTTCCCTTTTCCTTCACTCTTTTTATCTTATTGTTCACCTTAACCAACATGTGCTTTCAATACATTACTGTTATCACTCGGCAACGCCCTTTCACCACGCTCAAAAGGCAGCGCAATACTGCCAATCTGCGTCCCATTCTCTCATCCGCACACACTCCTCTCTCTCTTTCCGTGGGTCTATGGAATTGCCAGTCGGCAGTCAATAAAGCTGACTTCATTCCAGCCTTTGCTTCTCATTCTACTCTTAATATCTTGGGCTTGACTGAGACCTGGATTCGTCCAGAAGACTCAGCAACCCCCGCTGCTCTCTTAAGCAATTTCTCCTTCTCTCACTCCCCTCGCCAGTCTGGGAGAGGTGGGGGTACAGGGCTCCTCGTTTCTAACAATTACAAATACTCTACGCTCTCTTCTATATGCAACAACAACTCATTTGAATATCATGCTATTACACTCACAACTCCCATTAAGATCTATATTGTAGTCATTTTTTGTTCCCCAAGGTCAGCTAGGTAATTTTGTGGATGAGCTGGATGTGCTGCTGTCCACTTTCCCTGAGGACGGCACCCCACTCCTAGTCTTTGGTGACTTCAACATCCATCTCGACAAGCCGTATGCAGCAGACTTCATGTCTCTCCTAGCCTCTTTCGATCTCACACAACTCATCACCACAGGTACTCACAAATCAGGCAACCAACTGGACCTGGTTTACACACGCAACTGCACCACAGACAACATCTTGGTGAGACCTCTCCATGTCTCAGATCATTTCCTCATTACTGTCAGTCTACAACTCTCTACCCCTGCACCACCAACCACACCACCAGTCACTTTCAGGCGAAACCTGCGCTCACTTTCCCCCTCCCATCTTTCCTCTGCCGTCTCATCTTCTCTTCCCCCACCCTCACAATTCTCATCTCTGGATGTGAATACCGCAACGGATACCCTATGCTCCACTCTAACCTCTTCTCTAGACATTATCTGCCCTCTCTCCTCCAGGCCAGCACGCGCCACTCCCTCTTACCCCTGGTTGTCTGAGGTTCTTCTTGAACACCGGACCGAACTCAGGGCAGCGGAGAGGAAATGGCACAAATCAAAAGACGCATCTGACCCGAGTACGTATCAATCTCTCCTCTCTTCCTTTTCTGTTGATGTTCATGCTGCAAAATCTTCATACTTCCACAACAAGATCAACAGCTCCTCCAAAACACGATTACTCTTCAAGACATTCAACTCTCTCCTCTGTCCACCTCCACCACCACCCGCCTCCTCCTTAACTGCTGACGATTTTGCGATCTTCTTCACCAACAAAACAACATCTATCAGCAGTCAGTTCTCAGCTTCTCACACACAGGAACCCAGACCGACCCCTTCTACAGCCAACATCCCTCTGTCCTCCTTTTCTCCGCTAACTGAGGAAGAAGTATCTACACTTCTCCTCTCCAGTCACCCTACCACCTGCCCTCTAGATCCCATCCCCTCACACCTTTTACAAGCCATCTCTCCCACACTTCTACCAGCACTCACACACATCATCAACTCATCCCTCCATACTGGCATTTTCCCTACAGCATTCAAGCAGGCTCGGGTTACTCCACTGCTTAAAAAACCAACGCTAAACACATCATTTGTAGAACATTACAGACCTATCTCTCTCTACCATTCATTGCGAAGACACTTGAAAGAGCTGTTTTCAACCAAGTAACATCCTTTCTGTCTCTCAACAACCAGCTGGATGTCAACCAATCCGGCTTCAAGAAAAGGCATTCTACTGAGACTGCATTACTGTCTGTCACAGAAGCCCTACGGATCGCAAAAGCTGCTTCCAAATCCTCAGTCCTCATCCTCCTGGATCTGTCTGCTGCCTTCGACACTGTGAATCATCAAATCCTTCTGTCCAGCCTCTCATCACTGGGCATCACAGGAACTTCACTCCACTGGTTTGAGTCCTATCTCACAGGTAGGTCATTCAAGGTCGCATGGAGAGGCGAGGTATCCAGAGCACATCAACTGACCACAGGGGTTCCCCAGGGTCAGTTCTTGGTCCCCTCCTCTTCTCCATCTACACCACATCACTGGGACACATCATACAAGCACACGGCTTCTCCTACCACTGCTATGCTGATGACACACAGCTCTTCCTCTCGTTTCAACCAGATGACCCCACAGTAGCTGCACAGATCTCAAGCTGCCTGGCAGACATCTCGACGTGGATGAAGGAACATCACCTGCAGCTCAACTTGGCAAAGACTGAGCTTCTCGTCCTCCCTGCCAATCCGTTTCTACAGCACAACTTCACTATCCAGCTAGAGTCATCATCAATCACCCCATCAAAGTCGGTGAGAAATCTTGGAGTAACGTTTGATGACCAGCTGACCTTCACAGATCACACTTCAAAGACAGCTCGACCATGCAGGTTTGCACTGCACAACATCAGGAAGATCAGGCCTTTCCTAACTGAGCATGCAACACAACTTCTCGTCCAGGCCCTGGTCATTTCTAGGCTTGACTACTGCAATGCTCTTCTGGCCGGACTTCCAGCATGTGCAACTAAACCCCTACAGATGATCCAAAATGCTGCAGCCCGTCTTGTCTTCAACGAGCCAAAGAGGGCCCACGTCACTCCTCTATTCAGCTCACTGCACTGGCTACCTCTCACTGCTCGCATCAAGTTCAAGGCATTGACGCTTGCTTACAGATCTATCACAGGCTCAGCTCCCTCCTACTTTCACTCACTCCTACGAGTCTACATCCCTACCAGAAGCCTACGATCGGCCAACGAGCGACGTCTCGTGGTTCCATCCCAGAAAGCCACAAAATCACTTTCCAGAACATTCTCATTCACATTTCCATGCTGGTGGAACGCTCTCCCCTCCCTCATCCGGAATGCAGAATCCCTGACAACCTTCAAAAAACATCTGAAAACCCATCTCTTCCGTGAGCACTTAACCTCATAAAAAAAAAATAATAATAATAAAAAAAAAACTCCCCTTTCCTTCTAAACCTCACTTATCGGGCTTATGCTACTCTGAATAATGCCTGAACTTTGTATCTTGAGCACTTCTTGCGCTGCTTTTTGTTTTTTGCCTCTTCATGATGACTCGCTTAATCTAGTCCTACTTTGTAAGTCGCTTTGGATAAAAGCGTCTGCTAAATGACTAAATGTAAATGTAAAATGTAAACCCCACTGACTCTGAACTGCAAAGATCAGAAGACACACAGCACGACCATAATGCAAGCCGCTGCTACAAAGTTCATAGTCAGCATAGGACATAGGATTTTTAAAGTAGATGAAAATGTGTGCTCAAAAGAAGCAGGAAGCGGCATTAGTAAAATTAGAATTTTACTGACTTAAAGAAAATCTTGAATGCATACGTAAGCCCCACGTGCCAACAGACTATGCACTGCGTTCGAACCATACAGACATTCGCCACCATCTGGTTGAAATTGGCCCTGCTGCATATTAGTTTACATGACAATGACTTGTTAAAGGAAATTCTAACCTCAAATAGGGCATGCGTCACCCCGACGCCAGAAAGTAATCAAACCACATGAGCTGCATAAACTAACATAGCGGCCCTTCGTTTAACTACTTTTATCCTAAAGTGCGCATTTGATCATTCCGATCCAAATAGGACGCAACATGCGATACGCATCTTGATCACTGGTTACTGGCTTGTTTAAATGCAGATAAAATGATAGCTGAAATTGACATCTCTACTAAAAGTGAAAAAGTCTTAGATTTTTAACTAGTATCGGTAATTCCAGCATTAAAGCGTAAGTCTGTTTGACAAAGAAGCTCAACTCAGCGGCATGCTGTACCGGCATTTATTATTCTGCTTTGACTGGAGGAATCCAAATTGCAGTATTGTTCAATCTGTTTCTGACAAAGAAATCTCAGTACAGTGTTTTATACACGTAGACTTGGGTGATGCCCCCTTTCTGCAATGTAAAGGCCTTACAAATTATTGTTAGATTGATGTAATTCATCTAAATTTTGGCTGCAACTACAAGCAGAGCTACTTAGTGATCAAAATCATTTCACTCGCTGAAAAGTCAATATATATGCATGAGATGGACGTAACCTTGTATGCTTAGACAAGCTTTAACTTACAGCAAATCTATTTCCTTACCTTTTAAACAAGTAGAAGAAGTTGTTTAAAGTAAAGGAAAGAGTTACTCGAGTAAAACTGGCAAATGCCAAACCACAGTTGCATTTCACTGAATGTAACATCAAGTTTTGGAAGACTCAAATGTATAGGCGCCATATTTTAACTCGTTTAAACATGTATAACTCATTTCAAATGTGCAGACGTTCTTCATAGACTGTTGAATTGCTCTGACATGGTTCCCTTGACAACGAATAGTCACAGGAAGTGCAAACTCGTAACGTCATATTGTAAACAAACCAGCCTAGATAGCTAAGCTAACCTAACCTAGCGTCCATTCAGCTTAGACCAAGCTAAATAATAACTGCTACAGTTAGCGGTTAGCATCATTTACTTGAAGCCTTTAAGTACAGCTTGTGCTGTGCACAGTTCAAGTGATCTAAAATACCTTTCCTTTAACCCAGTTAGGGTTCTGATTTTTCACTTTCTCTTTCCTTATTTTCAATTCTTCCCAGCTGAATTTCACCGCCACTGTCGGCTAAAATTTGCAGTTACCTTGTAAATTAAATCTACAATTACACGTAAACTGTATCTAGAGAAGAATTCTTATAGTCATGAGGATTGATAATAAGCATAATCTGAATAGGAAAACTGTCCTTTTCCTCCTATCATTCACTTCGTCAAGCCCGTTGTGAACCACCAGTTAAGTCCAGAGAAATAATTTAGCCATAAGAACCATCTTAAGTCATTTATTTCCTCTCGGCTTATGCCCTTTCCAGAAAAAAAGTCTTAGCCTGCCAACACCCACAGCTAAGATGATAAGGATACAAGACACACTTGACAAGCTACACATAAACACCTAGCTTTATGCTACATACCTAGCTAACCTATCAACCCTTAGCTCTGAACTCTTTAGGGTCATGCATTAGTCTCTCACCCCTAGTGTGCCAAAATGTCGCAGATCCTCAGTTTACCCTGACCCTAACCAGACAGGAGACCAAAAGGACTGACAAGCCATCGTGAGGAACACTGTTCCACCCAGGCTGCTGACATCCTACAGCACCAAAGCCAAACGTAACTGCACCTTGAGAGAAGAGGACCAACGACCCCTGACCCAAGCCAGAGTTATAGCCTCACCAGGCTGATCAAGAGTATCATCTCCTTACTCCACCTCATGGGTGTGAAACAGAAGGTACACAACCTTACATAAAGATCGCAGCATCCCACAAAGAGCGGACCTGTGCTCAAAGCCTCACACACCAGCTAGAGACTGAGTTTCAAACCAGATTCAACGCAGCTGGACTGAGCATGCCCAGCACCAGCGCAGAACTGTCACCATGGCAACAACCCAGGTACCAGCCAAGCCCCTTGGAGAAGCCATGGAGGACAGCACCCTCCACCTGCAAACACCACAGGATGACCAACGGCTGTCAACGACAATATCCTCCTCCACACCATTCACACAGGTGTCAGTCGGAGGCTCCACAAGGACAGCTGGACACACCGGACGCAGAGCTACAGGAGCTGCTGACACACACAAACCAGCTTCCTGAACAGGACTCACCAGAGGAGTCCCGTAAAGTACAAGCATACAACTTCAGCACTTTGGTCAACAGTGTTGTTTTTAAGGTGCTTTATAAATAAAGGTGGATTGGATTGGATTGGAACTCCTTGCCTACCCCAGCTTAGGCAAGCTCACATCGGCACTGCTATAAGGACAGAGCAACACTCCAATCCTTCAGACCTCTCGTGACTGAGAGGTTAACAACTACCTTCTGACCTCCTGCCACCAGCACTAGGTCGGCATGAAAATCTCTCTATGCTACATTGAGCCCTAACAACTTCCTGCAACCACAAGCAAACACCAGCCCCAAAACTAATGGGCTTCAGAATGACAGGTGACACTCCGTCAAGGCACCTGCTGCCTCGACACCTGCTGCACCAACTCAAAGACCTGTACTTGGCTACTGTCTACATCACCTGGTGGAACGACCACCGCTCCAGGAAACACCAGCAACCAGAGGCCACCATGGCCTTCCAGCCTTGTATGACAGTGTCTGATCTGTCTGCACTTTCAACATCGTTCGTGGTTGTCCTTGAGAGGAACAACAACGACCGAGAGGGGGGAATCTGTAGCAACTGAGACAAATCAGACACAATTATTTGCACACACAAATCTTTAAAAACTACCATCCGAGAGCAGGGTCCCAACCCCCCAGGCGGGGCGAAAGGGGCCTGGTTGCCATGGCCGCGATCAGATAGGATGTTTTTATGACTCTCAGGAATGCTAACAAGTAACTAACTCTGCCACAGATATCAAAACAAACTCTCCTGCATTCATTTATTGATGAACTGACTAACATGAAATGAACATGCATTCCAGAACATTTTGAGAATGATTTACTGTTGTGTGTTTTGTCTTTTAATAATTCTGTTGATACTATGATCTCTTTGATACTATGTAGTTATTACAGGACCAACTGTCAATGTAACCCCACTTATACCATGTTTGGTCTCGATAAATTGGTACTTTGAAGATCGAAATGATTGTGTACATGATATGCCAATAGCTGTGCAACACATTAGTATTACTAAGAATCTTCCTTAGTAGTGTCATTAAAAACCAATCCAACATGCCAGTCCGAGTGAGCACGCTTAAGACAAAGGCTTGTAAATCCTGGTGACAGAAGAAACTCCCGCCAGAAATTCTACCCTTCTCATTGGGTGAACGAGCCTGCATAGGGCTGTCCTTTGTCAAGCTTTAAAAGTCACTGACCACAAGATCCGGCTCTCTTAGCTCTTGTCCTCGGACCTAAACTGCAGCTCCAAGTGAATCCTGTGGGGGGGGGGAGGGGACCCCCTTCCCCCCCCCCACTGGGTCCTGCAGGCCGGGCCCTGCAGGCCGAGTCAAACTGCCTTTCTTAAATCCAACCAAGAAGGAAACGCCGTGTGTTCCAGCATGGCCTCAACAGGCCCAGGGCAGGAGGCTTCGAAGCATCCAGGACATGTGCTCACTCCAGCATCAAGGACAACTTCAGAAGTTCAGTGACGTCATTCAACACGGACGAAGTCCCTCGCAACTCTCACCATGTGCTCTTCGTGTCCTGCCGGCCCAGAGCGTGCAGGCCACAATCTGCATTCCAGCCATTAGAACAGCGACAATACAATCTTCTTCATCCAACAGAGAAGAAACGATTGCAACTTGCACCATGACTTTTGACCATCACGGACCCACCAACGGACTCATTTTTCAACCACTTCAAGAATTGTATCCATGCAAGTATTTCAATTTAATGAATTGCTCTGAATATGATCAGCTGATGGTTCTTCTCATACAAAAATAGATCTTGCTCCATAGTTCTATTTCCTGTTTCCGGTTCCACATCACTCACCCCTTTACCTATGCATGTATGTATGTATGGATGAATGTATTTATGTTTGTTTAGTGTTAATTATGTTTGTGATTTAGTTAATAAAACTTGTGCACAATTATGAATTTGATTTCTTGATCCTCTGTTTGCATACAAAGTCCCTTTTACGATTTTGATTTCGTTACAGTATGCTCTAATTTCTGTACATGCTAAGGAATAATTATTTTTCAGTGATGATGAAAGATACACTTTTCTTAGAATAAATGAATAATCAAAGAGTTCATTGGAACTGATTAATTGATTGTAATATTAATTAGCTTACCTAAAGGCAAGGCAAGGCAAGGCAAGTTTATTTATATAGCACATTTCATACACAGTGGTAATTCAAAGTGCTTTACATAGAAGAAATTAAAATAAAAAGAAATAAGAATAATTAAAACAGTTTAGAAAAAAATAAAAAATAAAATACAGTACAGTACAAACAGTCGGACGAACATTGGCACAGTGCTCATTCATTAAATGCATAGTTAAACAGATGTGTTTTGAGTCTGGATTTGAATGTGACTACTGTAGGAGCACGTCTGATCTCCTCTGGAAGCTGGTTCCAGCTGCGGCTGGCATAATAGCTAAAAGCGGACTCGCCATGCTTAGAGTGAACCCTTGGTATTTCTAGCTGATATGATCCTAATGATCTGAGTGATCTGTTGGGTTTATATTCTGTGAGCATATCGGCAATGTATTGAGGTCCTAGGCCATTAAATGATTTATATACCAGTAATAATACTTTAAAATCAATCCTAAATTTAACTGGGAGCCAGTGTAAAGACCTGAGGACTGGTGTGATATGTTCATATTTTCTGGTTTTGCTCAGAATACTGGCGGCAGCGTTCTGTATGAGCTGCAACTGTCTTATGGTTTTTTTGGGAAGGCCAGTGAGGAGTCCATTACAATAATCCACTCTGCTAGTGATGAAAGCATGCACAAGTTTCTCTAAGTCTTGTCTGGAAACAAAGCATCTAATTCTTGCAATATTTTTCAGATGATAGTATGCTGATTTAGTTATTGCTTTGACATGACTACTGAAACTAAGGTCTGACTCTAGTGTCACACCAAGATTCCTGACTTGATTTTTAGTTGTTTGACCCCTAGAGTGAAGGTATGCGTTCACCTTGAGAACTTCATCTTTGTTTCCAAATGCAATGACTTCAGTTTTGTCTTTGTTTAACTGAAGAAAGTTTTGACACATCCAACTGTTAACTTCATCGATGCATTGGCACAGGGAGTCAATGGGGCTGTAATCGTTAGGCGATAGGGCTAAGTAGATCTGTGTGTCGTCTGCATAGCTGTGGTAAGCAATTTGGTTCTTTCTCATTATTTGGCTCATTGGGAGCATATACAGGTTGAACAGGAGTGGCGCAAGAATTGAGCCTTGAGGGACTCCGCATGTCATGGATGTCCACTCAGACTTATGATCTCCTATACTCACATAATAACCTCTCCCATCTAAGTATGACCTGAACCATTTTAGGACTATCCCAGAAAGCCCCACCCAGTTTTCCAGCCTGTCAAGAAGTATGTTATGATCGACAGTGTCAAATGCAGCACTGAGGTCGAGTAGTACCAGCACTGATAATTTGCCTGAATCAGTATTTAAGCGAATATCGTTTATTATCTTTATGAGCGCTGTCTCTGTGCTGTGGTGCGGTCGGAAACCAGATTGAAAATTGTCAAAGTATCCATTCGAGCATAAGAATTTGTTCAGCTGATTGAAGACAACTTTTTCAACGATCTTGCCTATGAAAGGAAGATTTGAGATCGGCCTATAGTTGCTTAATATGGTCTTATCCAGATTGCTCTTTTTCAGGAGGGGCTTGACAATTGCAGTTTTCAGGGAGTTTGGAAAACTCCCAGAGAGAAGTGAGGCATTTACCACTTCTAGAAGATCTGCTTCTAAAAGTTAATCTAATTAACTGACCCAAATATTAATAATTAATCATAATTGGTAATTATGGATTATTATTAATATTTCCCCTTAGAGCTAATATTGTTACAAAACCAAAATACAGCGAATAGTCTTATTGGCGCGCCTACTTTTGAAAGTCAACATTTAGATTATGTGAACTAAGTTAAATGCATTGTAAAGGCCTAGGGTCACTCTGGAATAAATCACAACGTGTTTCATGATAAAAACGTGACTTTAGTTTACAGTCCGGAAAATACAGTAGGTTATAGTAAATTATTTCACGGACCCCCTGGCACTTGAGAACTGAAAGCCTCATAAGAAAGCCCTGTCGAGGCTCTTTCCCGGTGCGGGTCGTGTCGAGCCATTAGTCTGGGTGTTTGATGAGAAAAAGATGAAATGTAGTAGTTGCAATAAACGCGTTCAGAATCCGCACAACTGCAGCAGCGGAGGACTTTTATTCTGCTGAGCGGAGCTGAGGAAGAACTGATGAAGGGACAGTTTGATCTTCGGCTGACAAATCAGAGGAAAGGAGCGTTTCATTCCCGCCTATACGTGTAGAAATCAAATATTCAAGCTGTTTATAAATGTTTCTACCTGAGAACAAAAAGTGAAAAATCAAAGCTGAATACTTGTTTTTTTTTTTCTGAAAAAATAAAAAGACGAAAAAGGAAGTGTTTTCTCGTTTTTCTACTTTCAATATTAAATCAAAAAACGAATGAACACACGACACGGTCCGTGTATCATCTGATCATTTCATTTCCTGTTTGGAATGGAATAACCAGAAATGAAAAGACGGATCGTTTATTCGGTGTTTCGTTTAGTTTAATAAACAGAAAATGAGATTTCAGCTCGATTTCTAATTTTTCGTTTGTGGTTTACAAATCGGTTTATGGCTTTGGTATTTCGTTTGCACATGTGGGCGGGGCTGAAACGCCCCTTTCATCTGATTGGTCAAACCGCTTCGTCTTCAGTACAGCCAGAATAAGAGTTCGTACGGCACACTCACATCCCACTTTAACCCCCTGTGAGCAATAGGGGAAACCCAGAAAGTGCACTGCTATAAACAATGAAACATAAGCCCTGCTGTCTTCAAATAAATAAACTTCAGTCACACTGTAATTGCTGTACAGTATAATGATACTAACTGTAGTTTCTCCAGCTTGAATTGTGGGTTCATCAGTAGATCACTGAGGTTTTTCACTCCAGAGTCTCCTAGTTTATTCCAGCTCAGGTCCAGCTCTCTCAGGTGTGACGGGTTTGATTTCAGAGCTGAAGTCACATCAGAACAACCTTCATCTGTCATATCACAGCCTCTTAAACTACATTAGCAGAGAGAGAGAAGAAAATAAGACAGAAGAAAAGAAAACTCTTTATTCTGTAAAGTCACATCATCTTCATAAGCAAATAAAACAGAGAGAGGAAGAGAGATCTTCATCTTTATTTCACCAGATCACAAAATACTAAGTTTGCACAAATACAGTGTTAAAGTGTTTTAGTTTAAACTGTTGAAGTGATTTTAGGCATTTTTATTCTTGTATGTGAATGTGACTGACCTCAATCTCTCCAGTTTACAGTGTGAATCCTTCAGTACGGCACATAAGTGCTTCACTCCTGAGTCTCCTAGTTTATTCCAGCTCAGGTCCAGCTCTCTCAGGTGTGACGGGTTTGATTTCAGAGCTGAAGTCAGGATGAGACTCTGTTCCTCTGTAATACTGCATCTATTCAGACTGAAGACAGAAAGAGAAAATGACTCAGATCTATGATGATCAACTAACGTGTTCATCTTCATCCAGCAGACTTTTGCTGACAAATAAACAGGGATTTCAAGGTAAAGGTAACATGGAGAAAGACTACACATTGTTCATTTAAATATACTACCAACATTGTAACAATACAAAGGTTGAAAGCGTTGATCTATTTATGTTAGTTCACACATTCATTTCATTTAATCTTTAAGGTTCTTTCATGTCAATGTTACCCTTGGTTTGCTCACTGGGTCAAATGTGTTTATGTCGGTTGTTTTCAGACACATTGTCTACTTGCTAAAACTTACAGTAAGGTTTAATTTGTTAACATTAACTACATTAGTTAACATGAACCCATGATGGACAATACTATACAGCATTTAATAACCTTAAGTTTAAACATTTACTAATACATTTTTAAATACAAAAGTTTTCTGTTAACATTAGTAAATCCCCTGTGAACTAACATGAACAAAGAATAAATGTATAAACTAACATGATCAGATTAAGGAATAAAAGTATTTCCGTAAGCAGAAGACAATCAAACAAGTTTTGTAAAAGGTAGTTCATCTGCTTTAGTGCTGCACTGTGAGGCAGTGTCAGTGTATTTTATGGATGGTTCAGCTAAACAGACCAATAAGAGACTATTAACTACTATTATTGCTTTTAATTATACTAATGTCTAATTAAAATGTCTACAAATGTATAAAACTGATCAGAGATCAGGTAAAACCCACAGACACTTGTTCAATCTCAGTGAATCTGCATGATTCATGGGTTGACAGAGATCATCGCCCCCCCAGTGGTGAACCATTGACATTTTTAAACGTTTTGAAACAGTTATGACGTAACAAAGCCTCGTTTACTGAAATCATGTGACTTTGGCAGTTTGATACACACTCCGAACCACTGATCCGAAACAAAACATTCGTAAAGGTTTCACAGCTTCATGAAGCGTGTTTCGAAAGCGCCCATCACCAGCGTTCAGTCAACTTACCTTCAGTGGATCTTATTACAGGCAGATACTGATCACAGACTTTTAAAATGCACTTATTCGGTTTTTACAAGTTACAGTATATGTTGCACCAAAATTAGATATTTGTGAAATACAAAGATTAAATTGAAAGTTATGAGTATGTAAAATATTGCAATGAGACATTTTAATTGTTTAAATTAAAACCTGTTAACCTTCGCCAGTGCGTCAGCGCACTGAAGCGATTTTTTTTTATTTATTTAGTTCAAAGTTACTATCAGATTTAATGTTATACCTTGGCAAACTATACATCATTAAAAAGATATAAAACTCAAGTTTCAGTATTTGACCACTATTGTATTCTGAGAAACTTATAGTGACAGTTATGTCTTAATTTGTGTCAGGAGTTATGTAATGAAAAAATGTGACCAGTCACGGAAAGTAAGGACACATGTCGGTTCTGGGGCATTTTGAGTTATTCACATATTCTGAAAGTGTAGTCTCCAAGCTTTCCAACGATGTGTAACACAAGGAAATCTGATAATATTTGGAGAAGTTATGGCCATTTAAAGGTAGGCACTCAAAAACGCACAAAGGGGAGAAAACAGCGTCTGAAGATTCTCACCTTTCTCCTGCTGGGAGTGACAATAGGGCTCATTTACATCTCATTTAGATAAGCCATACCCCCCTGTAAAGCTGTAAGCACGGGGGGAGCAGAAAGGCCAGGAAAATGTGCCATCAAAGAAAAAATAAAAAATAAAGTTTGCAGGTAATATATAAATAAATGTCTCTTAGCATCTACCGATAAAACTGTATAGGCAACTCTTGTGTACACTGAATAAAAATAAGATAAACTCTAGACAATGTTCAAATCAAAAACAAGCTATGTGATAGATAGGTAAACTCTCTATTCGTTCTGTTTAATATCACAAAACATAATGCAAACGTTTGCGTGTCCCTGCTTGATATACAACCACTGCTGAACATAATCGTTTTGATGAGAGAAAAAAACTATACGAAAAAAAAAAACCTATACGAGGTTATATAGGTATAATAACCTATACCTATACCTTATCATTGACCCTCCGACACGGCTGGCGAAAGCTCTACCACTGGACCATTAAGATACATGTTAGATAAATTGGCGGATCTATATTGGCACTGACAACATGTATTAGGCTACATCTCATTAAACGACAAATTAAACCCCATGTAACCTACTATTTAAATCGATTGCTGGACATTGTAATGTTATTGGCGTCCATCTTCATTGAATTTTGAAATCAGATAGAGCCGGCCAGGACGCTGCATAATAAGTAGCCACGCCGGCTTATTCAGTATGGAAATACACACCGACAATGACACGCCCCTACTGCGTGCTAGAATCTCCGAAAAACAAGCCGATTTCAACCTCAAAATGTACGCTTTTAAATATACCAATACTGCTATCTCAAACATGCAGAGGCTTCTTCGTGATCTCAACTAAAAGATTCTGCAAAAAAACGAAAATCACAAATTTTGAAAAAAAAAGCTTCTTTCTCATTTTGCTCGAAAGTCGTGCTGCCGACTTGAGTCCCTGGTTTCCGTGACGGGTCACAAATGAGTCAATACCTTTAATATGAATTATGAGCGTCAGCCGCTCCCATTCAGAAAAAAACTCCTGTGTTGTCGTCATGACAACTCTTGACAAAACAACGTCCCTCAGGTCTTTAGCTCAAAAATGATTTCTATAGACAGGAATAATATTTATTGAATTTATACCCAAATGCGTCAATGTAATCATTATGAGCGCTGGATACTCTGATGTACTGTGTTTTCAATCCATACCAGCAGCCTGAGGGCGCCCTATGCACATTTAAGCTGCGCCCGAAATCAAATACTTCCCTACTATATTGTATGCGAAAAAGCAGAGTGATATGTGGATATGAGCAGAGTGGTATGTCCGAAATCATAGAATTCGAAAAACAGT
This sequence comes from Abramis brama, assembly GCA_022829085.1. Taxonomy (NCBI): domain Eukaryota; kingdom Metazoa; phylum Chordata; class Actinopteri; order Cypriniformes; family Leuciscidae; genus Abramis; species Abramis brama. The sequence continues at coordinate 66,813,782 of CM040766.1, read as the reverse complement.
AGGCGAAAAGTACCCGGATGACCTACTACTTCCGGACAGATTCTGAAGTGCGCATATGATGGAAGCCCCTGCCCCTTTTGTCTCAAAATGTATTGTGCCCCTCTCTGATAAATGTAAATAATAATAATTATTAAAATAAATATTATAATAAATAACAATACACTTATACACCATTGCCACGAACAATAATAATACAAACAAATATTATTATTATTATTTATTTATTTTTTGGCAGAAGCATTTGGCGGAGGTGAAGTGGCAGTAGGCGGAGTTTTTTTTTGCAGTGCTGTGTACGCAGCAGTTTGCCGCGAGCCTTCAAACTGCACGGGCAGCAGGTGACATTAAAGGGTCCAACACCCAGCTCAAGTCTAGCTCACAATCTTTTTGAAAAATGCAACTTAAATGGGCGTGGTGGCTGTGAGAAGAAGGGAGGGGAGAGGGTGTGGTATGGCATGGCAGGGGAGAGGGGAGGGGGGGAAACTGTGATCGACTGTCACAAAAAATCAGTGGTTAAACGTGAGGAAATGCTAGATTTTTTTATAGCTGTCAAAGTTATAGTCTAATGAAATACACTGACACCTTATAATTGTATTTAAAACATATAAATGCACATGTATATGTATAATTATGTCATTATAAAATATATATTTGTTTATATACACACTATAAATGCATATATTTAAAGGTGGGGTGAAATGCTCATTTTCACTCAATCTCCTGATAATCTTGAGTACCTATAGAGTAGTATTGCATCCTTCATATCTCCAAAACGTCTTTAGTTTTATTATATTTATAAAAGAAAGATAGGCTGTACCGAGTCTTTCCGGAAAAAAACGAGCGGCTGGGGGCGGGCCGTGTGGGCGGTGTGCTATAGCTGTGCTAACCGAGCTAAAAACAACACAGAGAGACATTGGAAGCAGTTTACTCACCGCATGCGACAGCGAACCTTTATCATTGTGACTGCTCGATCCTTAGGCATTAGACGATCTGCAAATCCGTCGATCTGGGCTTTGTTTATAAAACAATCATCGTCGAAATGCAGGGAACAAAGAGTCTTGCACAACCTCTGTTGATGCTTCGAAAAAACAAACTCCATCCACTGTTCCCATAACGCTGGGTTCTTTGGGAATCTGTGCAGGGTTGTCTTGCCCTGGCAACCAAAAACCCACTTCTTTGGTGACATTGACTTCCCTAAAAGCCGAGCATAGCGCTTTGAGGTAACGTACTGCTTTCGCTCTCTTCTCTCTCTGGTCTACGAGTGCGCGCGCGCCCGCGGAGAAGTGCCCTGAGGACCCATATAAGGAAATTCCGCCCTATCTTATGTAAGACAGAGCCATACTCGAAAAAAACTTTCCGAAACTTGCGACAAACCGGACGGAGTATTTTTGGAACAAAAATACTCCTTCAAACGTACAACTTAACTTTTGAAACTTTGTCCATGTTTAGCATGGGAATCCAACTCTTTAACAGTGTAAAAAACTCAGTATGCATGAAACAGCAATTCACCCCCCCTTTAAAAAAAAAAAACGTTCATTAGCCTACATATCCTAGATCTACGCACCCCCTAAACCCACATAATAAAGATGTACAGTGACATAGAAATTTGCACAAATTAAGTATACGTTCCATACAATTGAGGTATTATCGAAATATCTCAATTTTAATAACGAGTGATTTAACAGAAGGCAAGTAAAACGGTCAGGGTTACATTTTAGACACACACACACACACCTCTGAAGCGATAGAAAAGTCCTTGGGACCGCATCACTCGCAAGACGAAACCTGCATTGGTGTACAAGGCCGAAGGCCACCATTCTCCCGTTGAATGGTTGCTACACACACATAGTTTAGAAGTGTCCGTGGTTGATGGCCAACCATTGCCCGCAGTTAGAGTCCATCCCGGGCAGCATCGCGGGGAAAGATGCACTGGAACTTTTGCACCACGAAAACAAACACGCGTCCCATCATTGCCTCTCTCATCTACTACGCGATATCAAAGTTTGACATGTCTGTCATTGGAAAGTTCCACGTGGTGTCATGAATAATTAAGAGAAAGTGTCTTCTCATTGGATAAAAAACTCAGTCTCATTAATAATTATGAGACACCTATGAGTCATCAGAGTACTATAGTGCTCTGCCACGTCACAGCCTGTGACGTGGACACAATGAAGATTTTAAACCCGGAAGACGAAAATAGCGGAAAAAAACTCAAATTTAACCATTTTCCCCCTACTATTAAATCTAACAGATGCTAACATTGTCTTCAATGGTGTTCAACACACATACCTCTGTTAAAATCTCAGAAATTTTGGTTTAGGGTTTCATGACCCTTTAAGCTAATACAGAAAAGTTACATTTATCCTACCATGCTACTGTAAAAGTTGCGGCAGCATGTGAGTTATGCTTAACAATCATAAAAGTATAACTCAATTTCAGCCGCATTCTGAGTCTGACAATGTCATTCGTTTTTGTCCAGGCCATAGCAAGTGTTATTAGCTTGGGGAAATACATCTAGTGAAAGGAAATTTTAATGTCCATGTCCAGCTCTAAATTGTAAGGAATTTATATCTTTGATTTCATAGTACACTTTACAATAAGGTTAATTTGTTTATTATTCATATTAACTAACATTAACTAATCATGAGCAAAACAAAGGGAGCCAACAAACTCCCTTTTTATTGAACTAAAGGCTCTAAAGTTTAAAGAATTAGTAGAACTAAAAACATTACAGATCATGTACAAAGTAAAAAATCATCAACTGCCAGAAAGTATCCAAGGGTTGTTCACAGAAAGAGAATGCCAACATGACTTAAGGGGAACTTGTATAATTCAAAAAGAACCAAGTAAGGACCAATGCAAAATACCATTGTATTTCAGTTAAAGGTGTAAATCTATGGAATAGCTGTCATGAGGAACTAAAAATATGTGGGACACTTAATAAGTTAAAGAAACTATTTAAAAATAATGCACTGAAACTGTATGAAACCATTTAAAGAATGATAAATGAACAAGCTGCTTTTGATGTATTTGGATTGTGCAATGGTATTGCATAGGAAATACTAATGTTTTTGTATTCTGTTTATATTTGTTTGTCAACATTATAATGATGTAAGACAATAATAATAATTTTTATTTTTTATTAAAATATGAGATGTTTTAAAAAGGTAGGCATTATAAGCAAGAGCTTCAGCCTACACCTGTTTCAGACTGTGCTGTTGTTTGTTAGCTCAACTGTGTCTGAAACTAAACTAAACATTTGTTAGGCTACTGTAGGCCTATTTGTTAATCTTAGTTAATAATAATACAACTTTTAATTGTTTGTTCATGTTATGTCACAGTCAGTGCATTAACTAATGGTAAAAAAATACAACTTTTGATTTTAATGTTTTAGTAAATGCTGAAATTAATATTAACTAAGATTAATACATGGTGTAGAAGTGCAGTTCATTATTAGTTCATGTTAACAAACTTAACTAATGAAACCTTATTGTAAAGTGTTATTGATTTCATGATAGTTAACACTTTATCGAATACATACATAGGCCTACAATTTATAACATCAACATAACTAAACATGAATTTCTCATAATTACCGACTTGATTCTCTGTTTTGTTTGGTAAAGTAAATAATATTTAGTTATATTATCATCATTTCCGAGAGAGGCACTCTGACTGACTGCTGCTCTCCATCGAGTGAGATATTCCAAATAATTGTGAGGAAGTCATTAAAATATATAAAACACAACAGACAGACGGGTACTGCTTTAAATACAGGTGATTTATTTTAAAAATAAATGTTTTTTTTTTTTAAAAAGTGCCCTTTTTGGTCCTTCCGCCCCTGCCCCTGAGGAGGTCTGTGCACGCCACTGTTTGTAGGGCATCACTTTAAAATAATTCAAAATCTGTTTCTTTAAAAGCATGTGTACAAGATAGTAATTTTTGGATTTCCACTTGAATTTTTCCTACCCAAATTTAAAGTAAATAATTTGTAACAAATTAAGCTCAAGAAGCTAGAACACCAGCACCTCGATGTCCTTTTTTTCCACCCATGGTCGCAATCAGTGACTGGATGGACTACCGTGAAAGTCGGAGGTCGGGGCGGAGGTCAGCTCCATCTTTAAAATATAGATGAAGAATTGGCGCAGTAGGTTGTAGGGCTCACAATCTGTAAACGTGTTTATAGTTTTTTTGTTTTCTGTGTTGGCTTATTTATAAATATAATATGCATGTATGTATTATACGTATATGATCCATTTCTTATGTGTGTGTATATATATATGTATATATATATATATATATATATATATATATATATATATATATATATATATATATATATATACAGTGTTGGTGTAATGCGTTACTGTAATAATATTACTTTTTTCAGTAACTGGTAGTGTAAGGCATTACTCGTCTGAAAATGGTAATATTATTACAGTTTTCCCGAGCTAGTTACTTGCGTTACATTTGCCAGTAGCACCTTCATCACACACAAGGCACACAACACAGAGAACAGAAGGGAAGGGGAGAAGGGCGTGAATGGAACAGTGATTGGTCTGGGTTTGGCACGAGGTATCATTTACCATCACCGATTGGTCGACACCCGGCAGCCAGCAGCAGAGCAGCACCCTCAAAGACAGATGGGGAAAAATGGAAGCGTCAACAACGGCAAGCTCTTTTTCAGAGGAAGGTTCCCAGCAACAGAAAGCTAGTTTCGACGGGTGGAGATTCAGTAATTATTTTGAATATGTTCAACGGAAGGAAAATAACTTGACGGTGAAGTGCACACTCTGCCCGGGGAGAAAGCTGCTCTCCACCGCTTGTAACTCTATCTCCAACTTGAAGAAGCACCTGCAGCGACAGCACGGACACATCAAGCTCGTTGCGAAGCGACAGAGTGACATGAACGAGCAGCCCCACAAGCAGCAAAAACTTTCATTTGAACATAAAGTACTACCAACATCAAAATCCGAGATAAATAAGCTTGTTGCCTCGTACGTAGTAGAAGAAATGTTACCTCTTTCTACCGTCGAATCGCTGTCTTTTAGAAAGACAATCTGCAAAATACCGATAGCAGGGACAGACCAGCCGTTTTCCGACAGGAAAACCTTCGCAATGTACCTAGATAAATGTTACGCCATGATGGAAAGTGAGCTGAAGAAAACGTTTGAGAGCACTGAGTATGTGTCAACGACCGCTGACATCTGGACTTGTCACAACAAAAGCTACATAGGCATGACTGCCCATTGGATTGATCCAAGCAACTTCCATCATGAAAAAGCAGCCCTTGCCTGCAAAAGAATCAAAGGACGACACACATATGACATTGTGGCCACTGAAATTGAGCAGGTTCACTCATCTTATGGACTGTCAGAGAAGGTCACAGCAACAGTCACAGACAATGGATCGAATTATGTTAAGGCTTTCAGGTCAGTTGAATAATAGTTTACTTACTTGTACTTATTTGCAAATGTATAAGTTAATGAATTGTTTAATTTGATTGCATTAATCAAGAAGACACATGATATGATTACATTTGAATTGAATAGGCCACACATTATAGTTTTTTTTTTCTTCTTGCACTTCTCACATTCAGGGAGTATGAGCCCAAGCCAGCAGCAGCAGCAGCATCCGATTCAGAGGACGAGGGATCAGGGGAGGATGAAGAAGTGTCATTTACCGATGTACAAGAAGTGCTCTCCACGGAACAAGAAGACCCAGGACACTTTACTCTCCCCCCTCACTTGTGCCACTGCAAAGTGCTCTGCCCTCTGGACTAAGGCCAGCCGGTCTACAGTAGCTGCAGAGCTAGTGGAAAGCCTTTGTGGAAAAAAGCTCATGGTGCCTACAGTGACGAGATGGAACTCTTTCCACAATGCAGTTGCACGAATAACTGAGATATCCAGACCACAGTTGACAACTCTCTGCAGTCAGTTAGGTGTACGAGCCTTTTCCGAGCAAGAGTACAAATTCCTTGTAGAGTATTGCACAGTCACAAAACCGCTTAGAAAAGCTTTGGACCGTTTACAAGGTGAGATAAAGTATAGGTTAATGTAAACCTGTGCCTTCTTGCCTTTCCTTTTTTTGAATGTTAAACATTTGAATCAAACAAGTAATTCATTCATTGATTCATATTCATTCATTCCAGGGTAAAATGATTGTTATTATGGCAATCTATTACCGACACTGGAGTCTCTGATGTCAAAGACCTTGGCATTGCGTCCCGGCCTCTCCGAGATGATGGCAAATCTGCCTGATGTCATAGTGCAGGTAGGCTGTGAGTGTGTATTTAAGACTTACTGACTGTAACTTTGTGTGATATGAGAGAAGCCTGTCATATGCACAATTGCACATCCCTCCACTATCACAGATGCTTCCATTATCACAGTCTTCTAAATTTCACACTGAAATAGGCTCTTAGAGAATGTAAGAATTGTATACTGGTACTGTGTTTCTGAAGACCTGGTATAGTCAATATGCCTGTTGCATCATTTACATGTCAACTCCTTCCACAGGAAGGTAAGTTTTTTTCTCTTTAAGAGAAATATCTAATTTTAGAAATCTCTTTCTTACAGGCCATCAAAACCCGCTTTGCCTATGTTTTGGACAGTAGGGAGGGTCTCCTGGCTGCTGTCACTCTGCCGAAGTTCAAGATGAGGTGGTTGAGGGAAGAGACCAGGAGAGAGGCCCTAAAGACTCTGCTGATAACAGAGTGTCGTGCTTCACCCCTGGCTGCCCCCCACAATGAGGAGCATGAGGTCAGGCCTCCACAGATAAGTCCAGTATCCAGCAGTAGTGAGGATGACTTTTCTGTGTTTGAGGAAGAGCAGGATTCAGGATCTTTTGATGGAGTACCTGAAGTCTGGGTCAGAGATGGGGGTCCTAGACAACTTCCCCAGAATTAAGAACTTATCTTTAAAATACAATACAGCACCAGCATCCAGTGCTCCAGTGGAGAGGCTATTCAGCCTGGGAAGCCTTGTTCTCACTCCAAGGAGGAACAGGTTAGGAGACAAGCGCTTTGAGAGACTCCTCCTTATGAGGTATAACCACTACTTTGTCAAATAAGCTGACACATTCAGAAGCTCATATTTTGCACCAGAAAAATGTATTACAGTAAATGCCAACTGTATTTTTCCTTTTATTTACTTTGAGTCTTCTGTATTTGCTTTAACTCATTTCAACAACCTACCTCTCCTCTGCACTGTGTTTTGCTTTTTAACAATTTACCTCTCCTCTACACAGTGCTGGTAAGGCCAGTCTTTTTTATTTATGGATATATTTTTTTGAGGAAGTTAATATTTTTTTTTGTTTGTACTTGTTAATCGACAATCAAATTGATTTTTTGCACTAGATCGGTTTTGTTAAACATTGAGGAAGTTAATATGTTCTTGTACTTGTTATAAATTGACAATCAAATTGATTGTTTGCACTAGACAGTGTTTGTTAAACATTGAGGAAGTTAATATATGTTTGGACTTGTTATAAATTGACAATCAAATTTATTGATTGTTTGCACCAGACGGTGTTTGTTAAACATTGAGGAAGTTAATACTTGTTTGTACTTGATTGCACAAGTACAGTTGTTTGTAATTATTTGTGCTAGACAGTGCCAGTCTGTTGTTGGCGTAATAAAGACCCTAAAGAACACTCCTCCTTTGTATGTTCTCCCTTCATCTGATGCATCTCAGGCAATTATAGAGTAATTAAGAAAAAAAATGTAACTAGTAATATAACTAGTAATATAACTAGTTACTTTCTCCAGGGAGTAATAAAGTAAAGTAAGGCATTACTATTTTTGAGAGTAATATGTAATATGTAATATATTACTTTTTTGAGTAACTAGCCCCAACACTGTATATATATATATATATATATATATATATATATATATATATATATATATATATATATATATATATATATATTTATATTTATATATATATATATATATATATATATATATATATATATACACACACACACACACACACACACACACACACACACATTTATGAATACTTAAGATGTAAAAGCCTCTAAAGCCCTATTCGGACGGGACTAGTTTTCCAAACGACGTTTGAGTTACAATTCTTATCAGCCTACGTCTGTGATTTCATGTACGGATTCGGACGGGACTAACATATCCGTGTTTATTACCGAGGTAGGAGTGTCTGTGTTTTACATGTGGGCATTGCAGAAGATCACGTGTTCAGAATGCGTGGATTGCGTATGATCAAATGTATCAAATGTATTTTGAAATTAAGTACTTTTAAAATTAAGCACTTTGAAATATTTAAAGTAAAACGTCCTAACGTATTTAGTGTTTTGTAAACATTTTATAAAAATTGTAGTATAAAAAAAGTAAACATACATTATCATCATGATTTTATAGAACTGGGTTCTTATAATAAACCCACTGGAATAAAAAGTTTTAACTTATATAATTTACACGTTATGTAATTAAGTGCAGAAATGAAAGTAATCTTGCTTGAAACTGATATTACAGTAGCCAGTCTTAACAGTTTACGCGATTTGGCTCTTTCTTGTTGATTTCATTTTTTTATTTCTTCGCAGTGTAACGAACACATCTACATCCATTATCGGTGCGCATAAAGCAGAAACGTGAATACCGGCGCGATAGCGAGAGATTGTATGGCAGTTCACGTTGACCAAAACACAAAAGAAAAAGCGTTTTGGAAAAAAACATTTTCGGCAATCACAGACATTCGCATTCGGACGGGATTAGATTTCTCGGAGGACCGCCGAGTTTGACGAAAAACAGTAGGTAATTTGCTCTGGAATTTTTACAGAGGTTGTGTGAGAAAAAGACAGACATGGCAGATTCTGACAGGATTAAAATCTCAAAGTACGTCTGTGAAACAGAAATTTCTCTAACGTCCCCCTGTGAAACTAGTCCCGTCCGAATAGGGCTTAAGTGCCATCTGAAATTTTCTTCTAGTTTGATCATTTTACCATTGTTGCCCAGCATGAGTATACCAGCTCAGTAGGGCTACTGCAAACAGAAGTCTACTACTGAGAAATTTCACGTTATTGGAGCGGACTTTGCTTTTTCAGTGCGTGATCAGTACATGATTCGAGCGTTTGGGCCGTTAACGACAGAGCAGAACGTGCAGCGCAAACACGGCCGACACACACGGAATGGAGAGCACTGCGCGGAAAAGACCCGCTCATGAAAGCTGCAAGAGAATGAAACCTGATCGCCGAACACGGAGGGGCGGGACAGGATATTTTCAGTATTTTCAATAGCAGCCTCTTGAATTCCTCAAATCAAACGGGTGCGCGCGCATATGGGCAGATCCTGTGTGGCAAAAGGGTGGTTGCCATGGTTGTGAGAGAGTGACAGTCGCCTAAGCCAATCCTTTGTTTCCTCCCGAATGGAAATAATGAGCTGTGTTTAATACAGATTAAACGGTCTAGAGTCACTCGATTTTTATACTCTTTTTATCAGAGTACTTACATTTTAATTATGCATTGATATATATAAAAAGTTTAAACAAATTTGGAAAAAAGTTTTTTATAACAATCCTACCTACACTACCTTTAAAGGGGGGGTGAAATGCTCATTTTCACTCAATCTCCTGTTAATCTTGAGTACCTATAGAGTAATATTGCATCCTTCATATCTCCAAAAAGTCTTTTGTTTTATTATATTTTTTAAAGAAAGATAGGCTGTAACGAGTCTTTCCGGAAAAAAACAAGCGACTGGGGGCGGGCCGTGCGGGCGGAGCTAAAGCTGTGCTAACGCGCCGAGCTAGTGACAACACACAGAGACAATAGAAGCAGTTTTACTCACCGTCCGGTTCCAACGCACGACCACGAACCTTTATCATTGTGACTGCTCGATCCTTAAGCATTTAGACGATCTGCAAATCCGTCGATCTGGGCTTTGTTTATAAAACAATCATCGTCGAAATGCAGGGAACAACAGTCTTACACAACTTATGCTCAGGAAAACAAACTCCATCCACGGGTTCCTTAACGCTGGGTTCTTTGGGAATCTGTGCAGGGTTGTCTTGCCCTGGCAACCAAAAACACACTTCTTTGGTGACATTGACTTCCCAAAAGCCGGGCAGGGCGCTTTGATGGCGAACTACTTTCACTCTCTTGCTCTGGTCTCGAGTGCGCGCGCCCGCGATCTTACCGGAGAAGTGCCCTTAGGACCCATATAAGGAAATTCCGCTCTATCTTACGTAAGACAGAGCCATACTCGAAAAAAAATTTCCGAAACTTGTGACAAACCGAAAGGAGTATTTTTGGAACAAAAATACTCCTTCAAACGTACAACTTAGTTTTTGAAACTTTGTCCATCTTTAGCATGGGAATCCAACTCTTTACCAGTGTAAAAAACTCAGTATGCATGAAATAGCATTTCACCCCCCCTTTAATAGTTTAATTGACTGTTTAATTTTATTACTTTAAATTGTTCTGGCTCTGTGTGACTGAGGGAAAAACTGCTTAAAAGTAATATAATAAATAAATGAGCAATACTCACGTCAGTGTGTTGAGTTGACAGTGTTTATCCTGCAGTAGAGCAGCGATCTGATTCACTCGTGTGTCTCCTAGTTTATGTTCACTCAGATTCAGCTCTCTCTGGAGTAACGGGTTTATACCCACAACTCTATTCACATACTGACAGGCTTCCTCAGCAGCAGGACTCACAAATCTGCAGAAGAGGCAATTCAGGTATCAACTAAATGTCCACTGCATTACAAAAAATGATTGATACGATAAAAAACGTAATTATTGTTTTAAAGACAAGCTTAAGGTAGTTATTTAGATGTCAATTTTTTCTTTAAACATTTAAATACACAAATAAATGTATATTTAAAAGAAACTAGAGCAACACTCAGTCCTAAAGCAAACATAAGCATAAGAACAGAAAGGTCTCACAGAGCAGAAGGGCAAAAGCTCACTAGATCATGATTTTCAGTATGAATACAAAGTGTGAAATTAAGATCTTTCTGTCTTTAAAGCAGGAGGAGTGAGAAACGTCAGCACAGAGATGCATGTTTATGAACATCTGGAGACTCATAGACCTGCTGTAGAGAGATGCAGTGAATCTGGGCTTGATGGAAAACTATTATTGTTAATTATCAAGGTATACTCCTGAATGTCAGCACACATATACTGACCCATAATGTCTATTTGACCTGTAGCTCGTATCACAACTAAACTGTGTTGACGGTTATCATCATCATCATGACAGAACCTGCAGCATCTGATCTGATCTTGATCATTCTGATGCAACAAATTGTACAGCTTATTATATAACTAAAATAATATATTAGTTATGAATATTTAGCCTGCATATAGCTAATTTAGTTAATTATTTGATCCCGTCTCACCTCAGTGTCTTCAGTTGACAGTCTGGATCCTGCAGTAAATCACTGAGCTCCTTCACTCCTGATTGTCCAGGATCATTTCCTGTGAGATCCAGCTCTATCAGGTGTGAAGGGTTTGATCTCAGAGCTGAAGCCAGAGCTTTATAACCTTCTTCTGTCACACTGCAGTTAGAGAGTCTAGAACAGAGAGGAAAACATTCAGCTGATTAATCAGTTAAACCTGAACAATATAAATCCTTAAACTGAATTTAATTTTATTCTTCATACAAATGTATTAAAAGTCAGTTGCAAAAACTGACAATTAAATATGGAGGCAAACAAAAGGCTCAGTGAACTTTAATATGTTAGACATCAACATCCCTTTCAAGATTGCAATTAACTAAAACTGTACAACTCTGAAAGTATATGATCTGAAAATTAGAAAATTAAAGTTTGGGAATGGCCCAATAAAATCCAGACTTCAATTCCATAAAAATGCTGTGGAAGGACTTGAAACACAGCTCATGTTGGAAAGCCTACAAATGTCACTGAGCTGAAGCAGCTTTGCAAGGATGAGTGAGACCAGGGGCGCAACTACCCAGTGTCAGAGGGGTATGAAGCAACAAAGTTGGCGAACAATTTAACAATTCTTTGAGTGGTGGAGTTGAAACGTGTTACATGCTTATTTCACAGATAAGAATACAATTTTAATTTGATTCAATGGTTATTTAAAGTTTTACTTGGCTTTTTAAGCCACACTTCAGAGAACTTTAGAGCGCTAATGTCTGTTAACATGAATATTTGAAAGCACAGACATCACACTTTAAATTAGGGCTGCACGATATTGGGAAAAAATTACATTGTGGTATTTTTTTTCCCAACGATATATATATTGCGATATTGCGAGCCATCAATCCGGACTATAAGACTGCTTTAAAACTTTCACAGAGACCTCAAACAGAAAGCACAAAGCCTTTCTTTAAAACGAATTTCGTTTTGTATTAATTGTATCTTAATTTTAATCAGTGTTTCATTATTCAATTTCCTAGATTTAATAAATAAAAAGTAAGTTTTGCTGGTTCTTTGTGACAGCTTTTAGGTGCCGTTTACATGATGCGTCACTGCATCAGCAACGAAAACATAGAGAGAGAGAGAGAGAGAGAGAGAGAGAGAGAGAGAGAGAGAGAGAGAATAAGATTTTTTTTACTTATTTTGAGGAATTATAGCCTAATGAACAAACAAACATCTGTTAAGATGTGAATGTTGGCTGTGAGTGGTGAGCAGCGGCACATCGAATCAATCACTGTGCAGGCATGCGGAACGTGCATGTCACCCAAGCAACAAGACGTACAACAAACTCGTGTTTACTGTGTGCTACACTGGTGCTACCGTTCTCTTAATACACCATGGGTGCTGCTACCCATGAAAGCAAGATGGCGCGAAGGCAAGATGGCGCATGCAGCTCACTCGCGTGGAGCTGGTGACAGGAAAGTTTGCTCACGTACAAAGCCTGAGATCTTTAAAACTGTTGATGGCAAACTGATAGTGGAAGACGAATTTCTAAACTTTGTTGTTACTAAAATGAGGACACTAAACCAGGATGAAATCGTAATGCTGGCCTCCACTAATTTTCCGTCTGAGTGGATTGAGGAGTCAAAGAAGCTACTCTTTGAAGTTTGTCCGAAAACAACTCAACGATGTGTTTCGTACAAAGGTCCTCAGAAGGATATTAACAACGTTAAAGCGTGCCTAAAGGTCCTTAACGAGTGTGGGGAAGATATCCCAAGATTTGTTTTGTTTTATCTGGATGAGCTTCCACCTGTTACATTTAGCAGTATTGATGTGCCACTAGATTTGCTCCTGATCTTAGAGCTGACACCTTAAGTAACTATCTGTCTAAAAAAACTGAGCAGATCAGTCAAGTGTCGGAAGATTGTATCGTCAAGAATCAGGTTCAGCTCGTTTCATGTCTCTGCTGAATGCAATGAAGTAAATGAAATGTATGATCCACAACTTTGGCCAGCAGGAGTTTATGTTCGGCGTTACTATGAAGCTCGTCTGCACCGCCTCACGTCAGCTGATGGAGGGCATGGAGCGGAGGGAGACAGAGACAGGTCAGCGGCTAGAACAAGCAGCTGCAGTCCCTTCTGGTGGTCGCAACTGGGTGATTACTACGACTCAAGACAATGGGCAAGTGAGCACAGCGCAGTTATTATAAAAAGCCTAATATGAAATTTCGGGTTGGGTCATATAATGCGCGTGGCCTGCATCTTTGTGGTTGATAAGCTTCTTGACAATTGTGATGTTGTGTGTATTCAAGAGACTTTTTTAGCTAAACAGGATCTGGAGGGTCTAAATACAATACATAATGGATTTTATGGGGCTGGGGAATCTACCACTGATTTAAATACAAAAATTGTTAAAGGTGGGATATCTGGGGGCGTGGCTATCCTCTGGAATAAGAACTATGATTCACTAATATCAGTGGTAAGATTGGGTGTGGATTGGGCTGTTGGTATCGAGTTTAATTGTCATGATACAAAGTTTATTATCTTGAATATATACACTCCGTATGAGTGTTATCAAAATGAAGCTGAATACTTAAATAGATTAGCATTTGTTGGCTCTTTTATTCAGGATAATGCCTCAACCTGTATTTTTATTGTAGGAGACATGAATGCTGATATTTCTGATGCAAACTCTCTGTTTGCTAATCACTTAACGCATTTTTGCACTGATATTGGTTTGATAATGTCAAGCAAGGTCCTTTTGCCTAATAATAGTTATACTTACATCAGTGAGGCATGGCATACCACCTCGTGGTTAGATCATTGTGTATGTACAACTGATGCACACACTTCTTTGGATGCTATGATGATTCATTATGATTTTGCCATTGCCGATCATATACCGTTTTCTCTGTCTTTAAATGTTAAAAACTTACCAATGTTAACTTCGGTGGCTAACAGCATTAACACAGGAAGACTAGACTGGACTAAATTAACCATGGAAGATTTCCAGAAGTATTATGTCAGGACTGATGGGTTGCTGGGAAATATTGCACTGCCCAAAGACGCCATAAGATGTGGTGATATTAATTGTAAGAATCCACAGCATAGTAAAGATTTATGTGTTTTATATGACTCAATTGTGGAAACACTTAATATTGCCAGCAGGCATTTTTATAAACCTCAGCAAATGGCATATAGCATCAAGCCTGGTTGGAACGAACATGTAGCAGAACTTCATGCCAAAGCTCGGTGTGCATTTAAAGACTGGATAGAGTCCGGTAGAGATAGACAGGGCCCTTTATTTGAAGAGAAGAAACGGGCAAATGCAAATTTTAAATATGCACTAAGATTTGTCTGACTCTTTGGCATGTAAGATGCATAACAGAAGTTATAATGACTTTTGGAAAGAGGTTAGAGCCATTATTAAAATGTCTTTACCCTCAAATATTAAGGGGGTCAGTGGCTCTGATGTAATTTGCAAGATGTGGCGGCAACATTATCATGAGCTGTTTAACTGTTGTCACGGGGTGAAGAATCACTCGACAAGGCAGGCTTAGTGAAAAGGCCCCGGAGGGTGGATTTATTTACAGTGATGAAATAAAAGGTGAAGGAAGACGGTGATCCGGTGAGTGATGGCTGGTGCTCCAAGTGCTCTGCAGTGTTCAATCCAAAACGAAAGTGGGTGTCCAAACGTGCTCCAAACGTGATGGGCTGTCGGTCACTCGCTGCTTTCTGAAGGGAACAGAGAGAAAGGTTAGTCCAGCAATACATTCAGCTCGAGACCAGAGTCTGTCTGTCTGCTCAGCGCGTGCTGCTTTTGTGGCAGTGGGTTGATGCGGTGCAGCTGTGACCGATCAGCCCGCTGTGAGGACGTGCAGGTGTTTTGTGTTTGTTACCAGGGCGACGCTGATTCCTTTGAGGACGCTCGTCACATCCCCCCCCCCTAAGCGTCGTTCTGGTCCTGTGAACGTATGGAGATAGTAGGGGTGAAACAAGGGGAGGGTGGGGAATGACCCCTGACAGACCTGCATAAGCTGTCCATATCCGTGAGAGGCCATCAGCGTTCGCGTTGGGGGCCCCGGCCCGATGTCATACCTCGAAGTGGAAGTCCTGGAGCGCTAGGAACCAGCGAGTCACCCTGGCGTTGGTGTCCTTGGCACGGGCCATCCACTGAAGAGGCGCATGGTCTGTGACCAGGGTGAACTTGCGGCCTAGGAGGTAGTACCGGAGCTCCAGGACTGCCCACTTGATGGCCAGGGCCTCCCTCTCGACGGCGGCGTACATCCTCTCGGCCGGGGACAGCTTCCTGCTGATGTAAATGATCGGTGTATGTAAATGATCTGCAGCAGGAAGGGGCAGCCAAAGTCTGGAGCGCGGAGTACCGGTGACGACGTCAGTGCCGCTTTGACCCGGGCGAAGGCCTCTTCAACAGCTGGGGTCCAGCATACTTTCTCCGGCTGCCCCTTCCTGGTCAGGTCTGTCAGAGGGGCGGCTAAAGAGGAGAAGTTGGGGATAAAACACCGGTAATACCCTGCCAACCCCAAGAAAGCTCGTACCTGGGTCTTTGTCTGGGGTCTCGGGGCGGAGTGGATGGCCTCTACTTTCTTCTCCTGGGGTTGTATAAGGCCCCGTCCGACACGGAAACCCAGGTACTTGGCTTCGGAGAGAGCTAGATGACATTTTCGGGGGTTGGCGGTGAGTCCAGCCCGCCGGAGCTCCGAAAGCACCCTCCGCAGACGCTCCAGATGTTCTCCCCATGCCTCGGAGTGGATCACGACGTCATCGATGTAGGCGGCTGCGTAGGCTTGATGGGGCCGCAGGATGATGTCCATCATTCTTTGGAAGGTCGCGGGGGCCCCGTGCAGGCCGAAGGGAAGGGTCCGGTATTGCCAGTGGCCACTGGGGGTCGAGAAAGCAGTTTTTGGTTTAGCAGTTTCGGAAAGTGGTACCTGCCAATAGCCTTTGGTGAGGTCCAAGGTGCTGATATACCGGGCCCTTCCCAAACGGTCCAGCAGCTCATCGACCCGAGGCATGGGGTACCCGTCGAATTCGGAGACTTCGTTCAGGCGGCGGAAGTCGTTGCAGAAGCGGAGGGTGCCATCCGGCTTTGGAACCATTACAATGGGGCTGGACCACGGGCTCCGGGATGGTTCTATTACCCCCAACTTTAGGCAAGGCAAGGCAAGGCAAGGCAAGTTTATTTATATAGCACATTTCATACACAGTGGCAATTCAAAGTGCTTTACATAGAAGAAATTAAAATAAAAAGAAATAAGAATAATTAAAACAGTTTAGAAAAAAATAAAAAAATAAAATACAGTACAGTACAAACAGTCGGACGAACATTGGCACAGTGCTCATTCATTAAATGCATAGTTAAACAGATGTGTTTTTAGTCTGGATTTGAATGTGACTACAGTAGGAGCACATCTGATCTCCTCTGGAAGCTGGTTCCAGCTGCGGCTGGCATAATAGCTAAAAGCGGACTCGCCATGCTTAGAGTGAACCCTTGGTAATTCTAGCTGATATGATCCTAATGATCTGAGTGATCTGTTGGGTTTATATTCTGTGAGCATATCTGCAATGTATTGAGGTCCTAGGCCATTAAATGATTTATATACTAGTAATAATACTTTAAAATCAATCCTAAATTTAACTGGGAGCCAGTGTAAAGACCTGAGGACTGGTGTGATATGTTCATATTTTCTGGTTCTGCTCAGAATCCTGGCGGCAGCGTTCTGTATGAGCTGCAACTGTCTTATGTTTTTTTTGTGAAGGCCAGTGAGGAGTCCATTACAATAATCCACCCTGCTGGTGATGAAAGCATGAACAAGTTTCTCTAAGTCTTGTCTGGAAACAAAGCATCTAATTCTTGCAATATTTTTTAGATGATAGTATGCTGATTTAGTTATTGCTTTGACATGACTACTGAAACTAAGGTCTGACTCTAGTGTCACACCAAGATTCCTGACTTGATGTTTAGTTGTTTGACCCCTAGAGTGAAGGTATGCGTTCACCTTGAGAACTTCATCTTTGTTTCCAAATGCAATGACTTCAGTTTTGTCTTTGTTTAACTGAAGAAAGTTTTGACACATCCAACTGTTGACTTCATCAATGCATTGGCACAGGGAGTCAATGGGGCTGTAATCGTTAGGCGATAGGGCTAAGTAGATCTGTGTGTCGTCTGCATAGCTGTGGTAAGCAATTTTGTTCTTTCTCATTATTTGGCTCATTGGGAGCATATACAGGTTGAACAGGAGTGGCGCAAGAATTGAGCCTTGAGGGACTCCGCATGTCATGGATGTCCACTCAGACTTATGATCTCCTATACTCACATAATAACCTCTCCCATCTAAGTATGACCTGAACCATTTTAGGACTATCCCAGAAAGCCCCACCCAGTTTTCCAGCCTGTCAAGAAGTATGTTATGATCGACAGTGTCAAATGCAGCACTGAGGTCGAGTAGTACCAGCACTGATAATTTGCCTGAATCAGTATTTAAGCGAATATCGTTTATTATCTTTATGAGCGCTGTCTCTGTGCTGTGGTGCGGTCGGAAACCAGATTGAAAATTGTCAAAGTATCCATTCGAGCATAAGAATTTGTTCAGCTGATTGAAGACAACTTTTTCAACGATCTTGCCTATGAAAGGAAGATTTGAGATCGGCCTATAGTTGCTTAATATGGTCTTATCCAGATTGTTCTTTTTCAGGAGGGGCTTGACAACTGCAGTTTTCAGGGAGTTTGGAAAACTCCCAGAGAGTAGTGAGGCATTTACCACTTCTAGAAGATCTGCTTCTAAACTGTTTAACACACTTTTGAAAAATGATGTGGGAAGTGTGTCAAGAGCACAGGTAGATGTTTTAAGGTGCTGTACGGTTTCTTCCAAAATTTTGCCATCAATTTCTTTGAAGTCAGACATAGTAACTACTTTCTCAGGTGGTTTGATGGTCTGTCTAACCTCAGGGCAACTCAAGGATGTGCTGATCACCTTTCTGATATTATTGATTTTCTCAGAGAAGTAAGAGGCAAACTCACTGCACTTGTTGTCTGAGAGCATTTCACTGGGAATCTGGCTTGGGGGGTTTGTCAGTCTCTCTACAGTAGCAAAAAGAGTGCGTGTGTTGTTTAAATTACTGTTTATAATATTTGAGAAGAAAGTCTGTCTAGCTTTGCCTAGTTCCATATTAAAAGCATGGATGCAGTCTTTGTAGATGTTATAATGGACTACAAGTTTTGTCTTCCGCCACATGCGCTCTACTTTTCTGCATTGTCTTTTCATATTTTGCACTGCTGTTGAGTTTCTCCAAGGTGCTTTTTGTCTGCCACTCTTCTTCCTGACTTTAACAGGAGCAATATCATCAATTACAGTTTTAACTTTTGAGTTAAAGGAATCAAGGAGAAAATCAACAGAGTCTGCAGATATGCTTGGTGTTAAGGATATAGCCTTCATAAATAGTACACTAGTGTTCTCGTTTAAGCATCTCTTCTTGACAGACACAGATCTAGCTTCAGTGGCAGGAGAGATCAATATATCAAAGAAAATACAGAAATGATCGGACAGTGCTACATCCTTAATAACAATCAATGAAATGTTTAGACCCTTACTGATAAGTAAATCTAGAATGTGTCCACGATTGTGTGTGGGTCCATGTACATGCTGAGTCAGATCAAAAGTTTTTAAAACAGTATTGATTTCTTTTGCCATATTGGTTTCTGCATTATCTATGTGGATGTTAAAATCGCCAGCAATGGCAAAACAGTCAAACTCTGAGGTAATTGCTGATAACAGTTCTGTAAAGTCCTCACCGAAGGCTGGAGAGTATTTTGGAGGCCTATAAATAATGATAAGTAAAATGCGTGGAGCACCTTTCAACACAATACCCAGATATTCGAAAGAAGGGTAATTCCCAAATGATGTTTGCTTACATTGATAGATATCTTTAAAAAGAGCAGCTAGACCCCCACCTCTCTTAACAGCTCTGCAGACACTCATAAAAGTAAAGTTAGGAGGGGCTGCTTCATTGAGGATTGTTGCACTGCAGCTGGCTTCTAGCCAGGTTTCATTTAGAAGCATAAAATCCAGGTTGTTTGTGGTTATTAAATCGTTGACTAGAAGTGATTTATTTTTAAGTGAACGAATGTTTAAAAGTGCTAACTTAACAGTCTTACTTTTTGTCCCCACGTCAATCTTACTTTGACGTGTAATAGGCACCAGATTAGTTAGGTTTGCTGCACGGCTATTGAAGGCCTTAGATTTTCTATCTTGTAATAAAACAGCAATAGAGAAAGATACAGGCACACTGGGTTCCCGCTTGTTCTGTAAACATTTGAGAAAGTTACTGTTATCAGAGCGGGGACCCAAAACACATCACTGAGAGCTGGTATCAGTTGTTTTTGGTTCACCTCGAGCTGATGGAGGAGGGTGTGGGCCCTGGCGTTGTGGTAGAGGCCGAAGAGCTCTCACAGGAGGAGGGGGAGGGCGAGCTGGGCCCGCAGGCTTGGGTGGTAACGGTGCCCGTTTTTTGGTTGGTATCTGGGGGCTTGCAGCAAAAGAGTGGGATAGTCTGGTTCCAGCATGCACCAGTTCTTCCATTTTCTGTGAGAAGCACAGAAGTGGCGATGCTGATGCTGGAGAGAGGGATAGCGTGTCTGGTGAAAGGGGCTGTTGCTCTGGTGTTATAGGAGGTTGTGATATGCTGTCCTGGCTTCCCTGGCTGTTTTCCAGGAAGTCGTCCTTGGGTGCTGAATCTTCAAGCAGTTCTGATAAGTCTCTCTGTGGGCAGGGCTCAGCTGAGATTGTGTCCGTGAGCAGAGGTTGTTGTGGCGGGGTGGTGTTATCATTGTCCTTGTGTGATATGTCAACCGCATGTCCATTTTGCTTCTGAAGTGAAGTCCCGTGGTCATTCATACTGTGTCCAGGTGTGTGTGTGCCGTTCAGATTGACTGGATTGGCACAAACTGCAGAAGGATGTATGAGGGAGAAGTAGAAATTGTCCTTTAACACTCTTGAACCAAGTTTGTTTGGGTGATGGCCATCCCGATGAAAAAGTTGTCTCTGACTCCAGAAAAGATTGAAATTGTCAATGAAGTTTACTCCGTTTATATTGCAGGTTTTTTGCAGCCATGTATTTAGCCCAAGCAACCGTGAAAACCTGTTTGTTCCTCTTGCTGGGAGAGGTCCACTGATGAATGTTTGAACTTTCAGTCTTTTAAGTGTTTCAAAAAGTTCATTGAAATCCTTCTTAAGGAGTTCTGACTGCTCTTTATGAATATCATTCTTCCCCACATGTATGATGAGTCGATTTGCAGTCTTATGTTTCATCAGAATGTTCTGAAGTTCCCTGTTTACATCAGAAGTTGTTGCTTGTGGAAGGCAGCATGTAGTTGTATCCCTGCCGCTAATGTTTCTGATTATGGAGTCCCCCACTATCAGAGTCCTGGGCTCGGCTGCGCTCTGAGCTGAGTGCCGCTGTCTGCTCGACCTTGAGCACCAGTTAGCATCAGTGTTAGCCACTGGCCCATTCAGTCTGTGTTCGATCACATTCATCACATTTGGGGATTCCTCATTTACATTCATTAGTACTTCAAATCTGTTCTCAAGATGTATAGGCGGTGGTAGGAGACCAGTGTTTGCAATACTTGTCAGAGCTGTATCTGGGGTAGAGGATGCTACTGCGGCAATATGTGATGCTCGTGACAATCTGATGTCTCGAGTGCCTTTGGGTCTCGCTCCCTGTTTGTGCCATCGATTAGTAAGTCGATCGGCTTGTTTCTCTACCTGTCGAGGAGCACTAGTTTCATGGGACTCACCGGTATGCTGAGGGTGTCCATGACGAAGCTCTGTTGTGTGCTCCGTCTGGTTTGGTGGTCCCGTAAGTAACTTTGTTTCGAGAACTGCAATCCTTTGTAAAAGTCTGTGGCAGTTAGTGCAGCAAGTAGATTCTTGAACCTGAAGAGGCATTTTCTCTCTTATCCGTATGAATGTAGGCAGTTGTGTTTTCCTTTCCCGGAATGTAAGCTGGTCGGGTAAAAGAATTCTGCGTTTTTGTAGTAATCCAAAACTTTGTTGTCTGAGCACTGTGCTGTTTGCTGAAGTTAAAATTAGGTGATAAAAGGAAATAAAATATAAAAATATAGGAGATAAAATGTAAAAGCGATAGAGCAAAGCGCGGAGCAGTAAGCAAGAGCGTCCGAACAGTAGCTGATCAGGAAGTAAAAAAAGTTGCTGATCAGGATCAGGAAGTAAAAAAACTTTAGCATTTGCTGATCAGGAAGTAAAAAAACTTTAGCATTTGTTGGATTTCCTCCTCAATAGCCTGCCGACGAGCTTCCGGGACACGGTAGGGCCGTTGCCGGACGACGACTCCTGGGGGTGTCCTGACGTCATGCTGGACCACGTTGGTCTGCCCGGGCTGGGTCGAGAACACATCCTGGAACTGACTGTCCAGGTGCTGCAGCTCCGCCTTCTGGGCAGCCGAAAGATGGGGGTTGACGTCTACAACCACGGGATCGGTGAGACTTAGGGCCGCCACTTGGTCCCGGGTCCCCACCCACTTCTTTAGGAGGTTAATATGGTAGAGTTGCTCTGTCTGGCGTCGACCAGGTTGCCTTAGACGGTATGTGACTGGCCCAATCCTTTCCAACACCGTGTATGGACCCTTCCAGGAAGCCAGGAACTTACAGGCAGAGCTGGGGACCAGGACCATGACGCGGTCTCCCGGCTGGAACTCCCGTGGTTGGGCTGCCCGGTCGTAATGGCGTTGCTGCGCTTGTTGGGCTTTGCTGAGGTGTTCCCGGACTAATGGCATCACTCGATCGATTCTCTCTCTCTCATTTGTCGTACATGCTCGATGACGGTGCGATGAGGGGCAGGCTGCTGCTCCCAAGCTTCCCTGGCGATGTCGAGGAGCCCACGTGGTTGGCGGCCGAACAGGAGCTCAAAGGGGGTGAAGCCAGTTGAGGCCTGGGGTACTTCGCGGATCCCGAAGAGCACGTAGGGAATCATAAGGTCCCAATCCCGCTTATCCTCCGCCGCCACGCGTCTCAGCATCTGCTTAAGGGTCTGGTTGAACCTCTCCACGAGCCCTTCCATCTGGGGATGATAAACCGTGGTCCTCAACTGCTTCACCCGCAGCAGCCTGCAGAGATCTGCCATTAGCCGGGACATGAACGGTGTTCCCTGGTCAGTCAGTATCTCCGCGGGGATGCCGACTCGGCTGGCCAACAGAAACAGCTCCTGGGCGATGGACTTCGCGGTGGCTTTGCGTAGGGGAACTGCTTCTGGGTACCGGGTGGCGTAGTCGACGATCACCAGGATGTGCTCGTGTCCCCGGGCAGACTTTGGCAACGGCCCCACTATGTCCATTCTGATCCACTCGAAGGGCACCTCGATGATGGGCAGCGGGATGAGCGGGCTGGGGGGAGGAGTCCTGGGCGACGTGACCTGGCAGGTCGGGCAGGCTTGACAAAACCGCTTTACTTCGGCCTCCAGGCCCGGCCAGAGGAAACGTTCGCGGATGCGCTGGGTGGTGTTGGCTGCCCCGAGGTGTCCTGCCATGGGGTGGGAATGGGCCAGCTCCAGGATAGTTTCGGTCTTGGCTCGGGGTACCACCAGTAGTTTTTTCTCCACCCCCCTCCGCTGTGCGACACAGTACAGCAGGCCATTCTCGACGACAAAATGCGGGAGAGGATGGGGCCGTGGGAGGACGTCGTTTCCATCGATTATCCGCACCTGGGACCAACAGTGCTTTAAACGTTCGTCCTCCCGTTGTTCCTTGGCGAATGAGCCCCCTCCTGCAGCCTGTTGGTAAACATCAAAGAAAGGATTAGAAGACTGGGAGGGGGACTCACCATCTCTCCCGCTGTCGGAGGCAAGTAGGGCTGGTCTGCGGCGGGGTCCACGCGGCCGCCTCCGTCTTCGACGGGTCCCCTCTGGGCTGGCAGGCTGAGTAGCGGCGGTGAGCAGTCTGTCGAAGCCCGGCCAGTCTCTCCCAAGCAGTACGGCCACCGGCAGGTCCTTCACCAAGCCAGCCTCCACCGGCCAGGTGCCTTGGGGTGACGATATGGTGACTCTGCGGGCCGGTACTTGGTGAGTGTCTCCGTGTACGCAGGTAATCGGCAGAAAACTCTTCTCACAACCCCGAGGGGCACACAATCGCGACTGGATAAGGGTGACCGCACTGCCTGAGTCTAGCAGGGCCCGGAAACGTTTCCCCTCCACGACCACGTCCGCTTCAGGGGCTCCCGATGGTACACGCTGGTGGACGATGCAGCCTGCCAGCCACGCACGCGGTGGTGTTATGGGTTCAGCGCTGGGTATGGGCTCGTCTCGCGGCGGGGGAACCGTCGGCCTGCTGACTGGTCGTGAGGTGCCTTCGAGCGGGCGCCGCTCCTGGACCACCCTCCGGGGAAACGGCAACGCTCGATCCCCGGCCTCGCGGTGATGGATGGCATCCGCCAGCTCGATCGCCTCCACGAGTTCCAGAGTGTTGCAGGGGTTTCTCATTCCAACCGCTTGCCGAATTGGACGGGGAAGAGCACGGAGGAGGCGATCGACCACCACCCGTTCCGCTACCTGAGCTGCAGAGGGATTTCCTTCCAATAGCCAATGATGCGCGATGCGGGTGAGTTCGGCGGCTTGGGCACGGGCAGGCACGCGGGACTTGAACTCCCATTCGTGAAACTGTTGGGCGGCGCAGATGGATGAGAGGCCGAGCTTCGCCAGGATTTCACGCTTGACTTCGTTATAATCTTCGGCGATCTCACGGGGAAGTGAAAAATAAGCCCGTTGGGCTTCTCCGGTGAGAAGAGGTGCCAACGCGCGTGCCCAATCGTCCTCCGGCCATGCTTCACATCGGGCTGTAGTTTCAAAGACTTGCAGAAAAGCTTCTACATCATCATCAGCCGTCATCTTCGGCAGCAGGCGGGTGGCTTGAGCTCGAGGGTCAGGTAGCGGAACGCGCTGAGCGGGGGTGGTACGGATGGCGGTTAGTTCTTCCTCCGTCCTGCCCTGGTGAGTGGCGAGATGTTCTACAATTTGCTGCTGGCGGATGCTCACCTCCGCGAGGCGTTGTAGAATCTTCTCCATCATGGGGACCAAGCGCGCCGCTTTCCGTGTCCTGCAGTGCAAAAAGGGAAAAAAAGGAAAAAATTAGGATTTGGGGCGGTGAACTTGCCGGTGATTCCTCACGCACTTGCCCGCATTCTCCACCACTGTCACGGGGTGAAGAATCACTTGACAAGGCAGGCTTAGTGAAAAGGCCCTGGAGGGTGGATTTATTTACAGTGATGAAATAAAAGGTGAAGGAAGATGGTGATCCGGTGAGTGATGGCTGGTGCTCCAAGTGCTCTGCAGTGTTCAATCCAAAACGAAAGTGGGTGTCCAAACGTGCTCCAAACGTGATGGGCTGTCGGTCACTCGCTGCTTTCTGAAGGGAACAGAGAGAAAGGTTAGTCCAGCAATACATTCAGCTCGAGACCAGAGTCTGTCTGTCTGCTCAGCGCGTGCTGCTTTTGTGGCAGTGGGTTGATGCGGTGCAGCTGTGACCGATCAGCCCGCTGTGAGGACGTGCAGGTGTTTTGTGTTTGTTACCAGGGCGACGCTGATTCCTTTGAGGACGCTCGTCACACTGTATTGGGAGGAATACTTCTGAGGTGGAAAATATTGACAATTATGAAAATGTGGTTATTCATTCAGAAGAGGTATAATCTGCAGTATTGGGATTAGATGACAATAAAGCGTGTGGGACCGATAAAATAACAGCTGAACATCTAAAATATGCAATCAAGAAACTTGTTCCTCTGTTTGCTATTTGTATGACAGGTTTCTTAGTTCATGGGACTGTGCCTGAATCTATTTTGCCTGTTTTATTAGTGCCCGTCATTAAAGAAAAAACTGGCAAAATAAACAGCATGGACAATTATAGACCTATATAGCCCTAGCTAGCATTGTATCTAAAGTGTTGGAGAGAATTCTTCTTAACAGGTTGGAACAGTATATTCTCACGACTGACAACCAATTTGGCTTTAAACGTCAACACAGTACAGATATGTGTATATTTGCCTTAAAGGAAATTTTAGATCATTATAATAGCCAGAATTCCACAACTTTTATGTGTTTTATAGATGCCTTGAAGGCATTTGATCGTGTAAACCATGAAAAATTGTTTCTTAAATTGCAACATAGAGGAATACCAAAAGTAATTATAAGAATTCTAGTCTTCTGGTACTCACACCAGTCTATGCAGGTGAAATGGGGGGGTTCCGTATCAGAACCATTTACTGTTGGTAACGGAGTTCGTCAGGGTGGTATTTTGTCACCTTTTCTTTTTAACATGTATATGGATGACTTGTCACAACAATTAAATAAATCTAATACAGGATGTATGATAGGCAATACTCTCACTAATCACCTTATGTATGCAGATGATTTGGTAATATCCTATTTTTCAGGGGTGAATGTCTGTCTTTTGAATGTATTTGAATGTCTCTGAATGTCTTTACATTTGTAAAATTATACATTTATGGTAGAATCAAATGTTGTTTTGTTTGTCTTGTGTATTGCCTTATCTACAACACATAAGTGTAATACGGTAAAGGTAGTACAGGAGAGAGACTTGGATTTCTCTTCAGTAAAATTAAAGTGAAATATATCAGGGGTAAAATGTGTATATATCGGTATCGGCATCGGACAAAATCAGTTTGAAAATATCGGCATATCGAATATCGGCCAAAATGCAATATCGTGCATCCCTACTTAATAGTGGTGTAAAACACTCATACACTACCGGAAGTGTTTAGTCGAGACTAGCTGCAAAGCTGAAAGCAGAATCAAAGATACACAGCTTCCTTCAAATCACTAAAATACATTAATCCTGTTATATACAATCTTAAGATAAGTGATTTCTACTAGATCTCACCCTCTTTTCTGTGGCAGATTTACCAGCTCTAACAGAATCATCTGAATTCTGACTCAACACTAGGTATGCAAACAAGGATTAAATCACTAAATTATGAATTACTATAAACAAAAACAGCCCAATTTAAGTGTTAACTTATAAGAAGTAGAATATACATATATGGAAAATACATTATCCATTAAATATTATAATCCCCTGCAATTATTTGCATTACAGTGCAGCACCAAATGAATGCAGCACAAAATGAACGCTTAATGTCACTTCAGTATTACTCACTGAAAAAAAACACAACAACAGTAAAATGGCACAATGAAAACCTCGCTTATATTGAACATCAAACTTTTATCAACAAAACAAATAGGACAGATGGCATAGTATACCCCCATTGTAACACTGATAAATGAAGGTCTTAGTGTTTTCCCCTAAATTTAAAACAAATGCTTAGTTTGTGGTTCATTAGTATTAATGAAAATACATCAATAATAAAATAGTACAATGATAAATTCACTTATATTAAACATTGGACTTTTATTAACAAAATTGATAAGAAGGATGATATGCTATACCCACATTGTAACAAATAAATAAAAGATCTTTGGACTGCTTAGTTTGTGGCTCATTATTATTTTTAATGAAAAACACAACAACAATTAAACAAAGACAAACTTACTTAAATTAAACAAAGAAATGCAACTTTTATTTATAACTTTTAGCCTCTGGGATCATCCCGTCAGTCATTGCACCTTACTTTAGTCATGTGACTCATGTGGCTCAACTTACCTCAGTATCTCCAATTTACAATTTATATTCTTCAGTCCAGTGCAGAGCAGCTTCACTCCCGAATCCTGCAGATTATTATTGTTCATGTTCAGCACTTTCAGATTGGTATCTGATCCAAGAACTGCAGCCAGAGCTGAACAGCTTTTTTCTGTTAAATTACAATCATTTAACCTACAATAAAATCACAACACAGAATTAGATGGCACACATACAATACATTTTCTATATACAAATATTAAATACATTTTCCTTTTTTTTTTTTTAAACAGGATACAATGCATTCAAACAGCATTCATCTACAAAAAAAAACTATTTCCAGTACATTAGTATTTTATATTCAGTGACAAATTTCCTACACTGTAAAAAAAATCCTAATTTTACAGAAAATAACTGATTTTTTGACGATCATTTTCTTTCATTTTAAATTGTTAAACACTGTAAAATTACAAATAATATCTGTAAAATAAAAATTCAGCTGTTATTTTAGGTATTGTGACATTAATGACAAATTCTAGTAATTCACATTTTTTATACAGAAAATTGATCGTATTTTTAATACAGTATTTTTTCTCTTTTCTTAAATTACATAAAAATGTATGTAAAATTACAAATATAATCTGTAAATAAACAGTAACAAAACAGTTAAATGATAAAATGGTCAAATGACTGTAAAACTGTAAAAAACTGTAAAACATCCTAAATTAAATAAACTGAAAAACACTGGTATACAGGTATTTCCTGAATAATCACGATCATATACCTTCATTGTAAAAAAAAATCGTAAAAAAAGGGTCAAATGACTGGCAGCTGCGGCTGCCAAACAAAAACCATCAAATTAAAGTAAAATATGCTAATTTAAATAAAGTGTAAAAAACTTTAACCCCTGGTTTCACAGACAGGGCTTAAGACTAGTCCTAGACTAAAATGTAAGTCTGAGCTGTTTCCACTGAAATAAACTTGCACTGACTGATCTTAAAAATATATCAGTGCCTTTTTAGTTTTAAGATACACATCGGTAATGTTTTTTTCTAAGCATGTTTATAAAAGTTACTTTTTGTGTCCTAATTGATCTATGGTCTAATCCTGGCTTAGTCTAAGCCCTGTCTGTGAAACCGGGCCTAAAAGAATTTTGATGTCACCATGATTGAGATCAGTGTCTGCTTTAGTTGGGCTCATGACCCTTGAGTTTTTAACATTATTTTTCTCTGGTTGCTTTAACTGTGTATTTGATACACATTTGTTATAGCAATAAATGCTGGATAAACTATCAGATGATCTTGGTCATTCATTGGTGATATTATATTTATCATATGATGATCTGATTCACTGATATGTCAGTAAAATCTCTAAATGAATTAGCTTAGATTAAATAATATGTACAGGGTTCGTACACTTTTTCCAAGGTCAAATTCAAGCACTTTTCAAGCACTTTCCAGGTCCATTTTAAAGCTTTTTCCAGCACCTTACACTACCGTAAATTACATACCAATACATAGTTAAAATTATTATTTAGTGTTTTTATCACATCAAAAGAGATAAACAGCCAAATGTTTCATAATAGCAGAGGGCTGCACGATATTGAAGAAAAATTAGATATGCGATAACTCATTAAATAATGCGATATTCAATATGCGATACAATAATGCTTAAAGTGTGTCAAATTAACTTAAATTATCTTTAAAATATCTTTAAAAATGATATAACCTACACATACATGTTCCACATTCTTTTTGTGATAAGAAAATATCCCTACAACTTTAAGACAGTGAACATCAGTGTTCTGTAGCATAATAAGTGTTATTTTAACATCACTGGGGTTTAGGGGTTCAGGTTATCCTACATTAGGTTTATTTAACAACAGAAACTGATTAATCAAATGTAAAAATAAACACTGTTTAGTTATAAATATACTGATTCTTATTAAAGCTACAAAAGTTAGCCAATTAATGATTTTTTGTCTTTTGTTCATGATCCCAGTTATTGCAAGCCGTTGCGATATGCAATTATGCATATTGTAATATATACAGTTGCAATATTTTGATATATTGTGCAGCCCTAATATTTAAGCCAATCACAAGTTTTATTCTTCAAAATGTATCACTAAGTATATAGCCTAAATGATTAATATACTTTTCATTATATTAATGTCCAAATATTGCTTACCAGATTATGTGATTTATAGGCTGTAAAACTGAAATAATTTCAAATATGAAGACTTAGGATTTGAACAGAAATATTTGATAGGCCTTCCCGTTTTGGGACACATTCTTGATATAGACAAGGTTTGAACAATATCTGAGTGCACAGGCTTGGGCCAAGACATAACGTTAGCTAATACATTTACTGGAATAGAGCAGTGTAAATATTGCATAGGGCAGGGGCGTAGAATTTAGTAGGGACGCTAGGGACGTGTCCCTACCAATATCCAGTGACACTGATATATCCCTAGCAATAATTTCAATCAAAACTTAAAATGTATGTCCCCGTCCCCACCAATTTCAAAATCAAACCTATGCCACTGGCATAGGGCCATCCTAAACCTTACAGTTAACAGTATACTACTTATGACACTGACTGATTTCAGTTCAGCAATCAACGACTGTTATATGCACTGGGCTAACGTTTGCAGGTTAATTTGCACGTTACACTCCTGAATTTTGGCAATGTTCACTGCATATTCCACAAATGAACGTGACATAACGGACATGCAATACTTACATTACATTATCACACAAGTACTCTGTCACTAATGGCCCATTCAGATAGGACGCGGACCGCGCTGCACTATGAAATGAAACCGATATATTTCAATGACTTGCGCCGCGCGACTCGGACCAAAGCGGAGCTCAGCGAGCTCGCGCGCACGCCGCGGTCAAAGTTTAAAATAGTTCAACTGTTGCCGCTGCGTGGCCAATAAAAACGGTGCATCCAAACAACCGCGGAAATCAAAATGAAAACTCCGCCTACTTTTGCTCTGGCCAGCGTAACGCAAATCAATCTGTATCTGATTCTGAAGGGCTACATTTTTTTTCTCCGTTTAATAAAGAACTATTTCGTCAGAAAGATATTTCTTGTGAAAGAAATACAGTTACAAATTCAAGCATTTTCAAGCATTTTATCCAAAATTCAAGCACTTTTCAAACCTTGAAAACACAACATCAAAATTCAAGCACTTTCAAGGATTTCAAGCACCCGTACGAACCCTGTATGTAGATGGAATCTAGATTTATACAAAGTCTAAGTTAATGTCATATTTTTTCACATGACCTTCGAAATATTGTGGCATCAGTATTATAACAATCTTAAATTTTAAAAAATATATTTTATACAAAAAAAGTTTTGAGCTGGTTCATTATTTTTTAGTAGTATAGAGACATCAATAATCAACATATGAATCTAAACAATGGTGACAACCAACAAAGCCTTTTTGTGACTTTATAGTAGTTCAGAGTTGATCAGATTTTTTTTTCATTGTCACCATTGTTGCGATTCATACGCCGATTCTTGATGTCTGAGTGAGTCTATATGATCCTGTCAAAACATTTTCTGTATAATGACTTCATAAAATCTGAGTATCACAGCACTGCAGGCTCTTCTATAGCAGTTTTGTCATGCAAAATTAACAACTAATATTTAATGACTTAATCAGATATTACACTTCAGATGGTATCAATGAAGCAGGACACTACATGATAACTATTATCACTAATAAGTGGCCAACATCATCTGATCTGAGTCTCTCTTGGATTCCTACCATAACAAATATGCATTAGAGACACACAGTTAAAGCAACCAGAGAAAAACTCATGTTAAAAAATTAAAGTTCAAGAGCCCAACTAAAGCAAACACTGATCTCCATCATGGTGACATCAAACTTTAATCTTTTAAATAAAACTTAAACTTCTAAACCTCTGTTAATTCTCAATAAGAATGTTAGTATGAAATAAATAAAGTCTGGATTGTAATAAGTGAAGATGCTGAGATCCTGAGAGATCTGGTAGTGTTTAATGTTCTGTTGGGGTTTAAAGTGTTTCTGTATGGTGTGTTTCGTGTGTCAACGTTGTGTTGAAGAGTAGAGCCTGAGCTTCAGTCCAAGATGAGCAGAGAAACACTGATGATATGCTGCATGTTGCTTTATTTAACTGACAGTAACTGTGTAGTTGCTGATGCAGTGACGTATAGTCACAGCAAATCATGCATGTAATTAACTGCATGTTTTTCAGTAAAAAAATCTGAAAATAAATGTGAAATAACTGTGTTTCTGTTAAAAAAGATTAATGAAGATTTCTGTAAAAGTATTTTGTGAAGGTGTCATAATTTAGGAAATAGCAGTAAAATAACAGTGTTTTTCTGTAAAACATTTAAGGAAAATTTCTGTAAAAGTTTTTTGCACTTCATTTAAATTAGGATTTTTTACTTTATTTTTATGGTTTTTGTTTGGCAGCCGTAGCTGACAGTCATTGACCGTTTTTTTAAGATTTTATTTTTTACAGTGTAGATAAAATTAAGCATGTTTGAAAAAAAATATTTGCGTTAAGGCTAAAGGATATATAGCTATAGCTATAGGATTTCTTCTCTATTTCTGTCACCTGATGGAGTTTGGGTTCTTGCCACTGTTGCCTCTGGCTTCCTTAGTTGGAGACACTTAATATTCAGCAATATTATTGACTTGACTGCACTGACACTATTAGATGAGACAGTTCACACTTTTATGGCAAGTTAAAGGCATTTCACTATAATTCTAAAAATGCCTTCATTCACATGTACACATGTCTTTTTGTTATAAAATCTGGCTTTTGATAAATGTTTATTTGTAAATCTCTCAATCTTCATATTACATTACATTATTATTACATTAAACAACAGAATTACTGATAAAAATAAGCATTTAAAATGTCTAATTACTGGGAGGTCCAGAGGGACTGTCACGATAGAACAATAGAACAATAGAACAAAGACAAACTTACTTATATTAACCTGTTAAGCTGCAACCCCACTTTTGAAAAATCCCTAGAAATGACATACCCAAACTGAAACAGATGCAGTTCATGAACCCTTTGTACTAAAAGCACAAGTATGATCTCATTTGAAAGCTGACACCTGGCAGTTTATTGTAAATGTAGAATTAATTATTTTCATAATGACAAAAATATAAATAGCTTCAAAGTTTTGTAAAGTTATTAGTAATTAATTTTTATGAAACATCCTCATGAAAATAAAATTGAAGTTGGCACTGTAGCAATCTAGAAATTCACTACAGCTAAAGCCACATGTCTAAACATTTTTGCCCAGTTTCACAGACAAGGCTTAAGCTAGTCCTAGACTAAAATGCAAGTTTGAGCTGTTTTAACTGAAATCAACTTGCACTGACATATCTTAAATTATGTCAGTGCCGTTGTTTTGTCTCAAGATGAACATAAGTAATGTTTTTTTTCTAAGGCCGTTTATAAAAGCTACTTAAATGTCCTAATTGAACTAAGGCCTAATCCTGGCTTAATCTAAGCCCTGTCTGTGAAACCAGGCCTTAATGTTTAAAATCTGAAGATAATAAGTCCAAAACTCTGTATTTAGTTAAATGTTTTTCAAGACCATGTCAAATGACTTTATTTTGATTTGACGCTAAAATGCTTCTGATGTTTATTGTCATCTTCTAACCATCTATCCAGTATATTGTCTCTATTGTTTTGTGGTGCAAACGATCCCCATTCAGTCTCAGTCTCCCCCAGCACACATTCACACCTCTCCAGCATGGTTATGGCTCTAAATATGCATTTCTTTTGTCTGCATTATAGTTACTAACGACTGGCTATTCACAGGCTATTCATAGGGTTTCAGTCCCTAATTTCTTTTCTCAAAGTTCACCTCACATTTTAAACTGTATCAAATGCATTTCCTGAATAAAGAAACATTTCAGTAAGCATTCAAAAAATTATAAAAGTATAACTGCTAGTGGCAGGTGCACCTAGCTAGCATGTTATCTTAGCACACCATCAATACACGACAATGTATGAGATTAAAACCATGTTTGTGCTCCAAACTTACTTTATAACGCAAGTCGAGTATTTTAAATAATCTTCTGTGATCTAATTTGGCTTCAGATAAAAAAATCAGACAGAAAATATACTATTGGTATATTATTCTGCGCAATGATAGTCTATATAGATTAGCATTACATTATAATTATAATCTATTATTATGAAAATACCTGGCATGGCTTGAAAAACACAGGTAACTCAAATATCATTGCAATCATGTTTATTGTCTTCAAAACGTCTGTATCTGCATGTTACAGTGCGATCTCTGTAGCTTTGTGTGTATCAGTGACGTCCTGGAATGTCACATGATCATGGCTCTTCTTCATGTTCTATGGACTATTATTGTGCATGTAGCGCCCTCAGGCTATTGGTATGAATTGAAAACACAGTAAATCAGATTACCAAACGCTCATAAAGATTACATCGACGCATTTGGGTATAAATTCAATAAATATTATTCCTGTCTATAGAAATATGATGTAAATCTATGAGAATCTATCAATATTTCTCCAAATCTGCACATTTTTGAGCTAAAAGCCCTGAAGGACGTTGTTTTGTGAATCGCTGTCATGACGACAGCACATGAGTTTTTTATGAATGACAGCGGCTGACGTGCATAATTCATATTAAAGGTATCGACTCGTTTTTTCATTTCATAACTCCTGACACAAATTAAGACATAACTGTCACTATGAGTTTCTCAGAATACAATAGTGGTCAAATACTGAAACTTGAGTATTATATCTTTTTAATTATGTATAGTTTGTCAAGGTATAACATTAAATCTGATAGTAATTTTGAATTAACCCTCTGGAGTCTAAGGGGTTTTTGGTGTCCTTGAGATGTTCTGACATGCCCTGACATTTGTGCTTTTTTCAGTTGCTTATAAACATATTAATGGCAAAGGTGTAAATTCACTCTATTTAGCACAAACAGGGCTACCATAATATGTGAACAACTTGCATGTACATGTTTGTATTTTTGATAGAATAATGTTTATGCATGGTTTTTTAAAAAACAAAAAACTAAAGTTTCTGAAATAAGGCCATAAAACACATTCTAAATATATGTAAATAAGACTTTTGACTAATGGATGTCGTTGCCCAGAATTTTTTCTTCAAAATTATGTGAAAATCATCCTGCCTAATCATTCACATAACACAATACATTGATTTAAATCTTGTAAAACACTTTTTGTTTGGAAAGGCCATATGCGGGTGGGCATGATTCACACCTGAGGAGTCTTTGGGGCCCGCATAATGAGGCTGCATACGTAATGAGCCTTTCATTCAGGTGTGTGACTGAGCCACAAGAATGCAAGGACAATATATAACTGGTTTGTTGTTTTTTCCACAAATTTTGCTTGCAAATTGTACAATATCCAAGGTAAACATTTCTAGTAATTGTGCAGTTAATTGTTCTCATACTGTATTTTCAGATTTGGAATATATTCTCTTCCCAAATGTGACACTAATAAAGCATAATAAAATTATTTAAAGATAAGGCTTATAATGACCTTTTAAGATTTTGTTTACATCTATCCTTATATATATATATATATATATATATATATATATATATATTTTTTTTTTTTTTTTTTTTTTTTAAGGTTATACAATTACAACAACATTTAAAATTGTAACAATATTTCCAGTGTAATCTTTCTTTGTATTCGCGATTCATATTAAAACAGTATTTTTGCCAGCTGTAGTAGCTCCACAACAGCACGCATCTTTGCGTTCATTCATTCATAGTAACGCGATTCATATTTAAACAGTATTTTTGCCAGCTGTAGTAGCTCCACAACAGCATGCATCTTTGCGTTCATTCATTCATAGTAACGCGATTCATATTAAAACAGTATTTTTGCCAGCTGTAGTAGCTCCACAACAGCACGCTCTTTGCATTCATTCATTCAGATTAGAACAAAGCAAACAGAACTGACCTAATTCCTCAGCGGGATCCGTTTGCTCCTCGAAATGATACTTCCAGAACTTCTGAGGTAAATTTTTGCAGGATTATTATCAAGATAGTATTATTCCTCACAGCATCGTAAAGTACATAAGTCTGAAAGTGAACTCGCGGTGTGTGTTATCCAGCTGATGTGGGCGTTTTACAGGTTTGTTTGGATCGGCTCACATTTGCGTTTGAATAGCGCGTGCTCTCCGTGGGCGGAGCACATTAAAACTTAATTAGCTGAGATGAGAACGACTGACATCTCTCTCTTTGCATACATATTACATAAACTGTGAATATTTGTTTTTTATAAAAATTACTTCGTTTAAAAGAAGAGAATTCAAGCTTCATGCCTGTATGTCTGAATGCCTGTTTGACTGAGTATTCGCTGAGTTATGGTTCATTTTCGGACGCGTTTCAGAATGGACTACACTGACAGAGAGGAGGCAGAACTCGCTTCGTGTTTATTTTTCTTTATTTGGCAAAAAGCACAACACTTTGTTTTTATTGTGAGTATACACAAAAATAATACACATTTAACAGAATCGATTGATGTATGAAACTCCAATGGAAAATCAAAGTCAACCGAGTATTTTTGAGTTTCTTTTACACTGCTAAAAAAAAAGCGAGCTGGTATCGCCGGCGATACCGCCGACCTCAGGGGGTTAAATAAATAAAAAACGCTTGAGTGCGCGGGCGCACTGGCAACGGTTAACAGGTTAAACAAAAAAATGCAACTTTTATTTATAACTTTTAGCCTCTGGGATCAGTCATTGCACCTTACTTTAGTCATGTGACTCATGTGGCTCAACTTACCTCAGTATCTCCAATTTACAATTTATATTCTTCAGTCCAGTGCAGAGCAGCTTCACTCCCGAATCCTGCAGATTATTATTGTTCATGTTCAGCTCTTTCAGATTGGTATCTGATCCAAGAACTGCAGCCAGAGCTGAACAGCTTTTTTCTGTTAAGTTACAATCATTTAACCTACAATAAATCACAACACAGAATTAGATGGCACACATACAATACATTTTCTATATACAAATATTAAATACATTTTCCATCTTTTTTTTTTTACATAAACAGCATACAATGCATTCAAACAGCATTCATCTACAAAAAATACTATTTCCAGTACATTAGCATTTTTTATTCAGTGACAAATTTCCTAGATAAAATTAAGCATGTTTGAAAAAAAATGTTGCATTAAGGCTATAGGATATATAGCTATAGCTATAGGATTTCTTCTCTATTTCTGTCACCTGATGGAGTTTGGGTTCTTGCCACTGTTGCCTCTGGCTTCCTTAGTTGGAGACACTTAATATTCAACAATATACTTGACTGCACTGACACTATTAGATGAGACAGTTCACACTTTATGGCAAGTTAAAGGCATTTCACTATAATTCTAAAAATGCCTTCATTCACATGTACACGTCTTTTTGTTATAAAATCTGGCTTTTGATAAATGTTTATTTGTATTTCTCTCAATCTACATATTACATTACATTATTCTTACATTAAACAACAGAATTACTGATAAAAATAAGCATTTAAAATGTCTAATTACTGGGAGAGTCAGAGGGACTGTCACAGTGTGGTGCAGGCAGAAGAAATGAAGGAGAATCGAAAAGTTCCAATGCAAACTTTTGCTCACAATATAAATAATACAGGTAAATAGAAGACGGGCAGAAGGTTCACACAAACTAAATACGACGGAGATCGGACAAGGACTGACTGATCAGAATGGAACTTAAATACAAACACAGATTACACTGATTAACAGAACACAGGTGAGATAGATGACGATTAGTGGTAGACCGTTACTGGTTTTTTGATGGCCGATGCCGATATCTTAGAGAGCAGGATGGCCGAAGGCCGATGTAAAGCCGATATTATTATTATATACTTTATATTTATTTTAATCAATATTTAATAAATTATATATAACCTAGAAAACAAATCTTTTTCATGCTTATACTTTAGATGGCAACTTCTTGTATCTGCAAACCTATTACAGTATTTTTCACCAATAAAGTAATTGTTTAAAAATATATGAATATGTGAATAAAAAGGAAGCAAACACTGTAACAGGGCACTCAGTAATTGGTAATATTGTGCGCACTGGTAATCATATATTTTTTTTCAATAATTTCAAATAAAACAAGGTAACGCTAATATTGCATACAGCACACAGTGAAAACAATATGAATATGACACAGTGGCCAACTGGATATAGCAGAGCATATTTTAAAATTAAGGATTTAAAGTTTTTCGATCGCTTCTCCTGTGAAGCTGATCTTCTGTTCGCATTCACTCACTTCGCACGGACCGACCGTCACTCGCAGTCACACGTTTATCAGGATACAAATGTACACCTTACAAGATATCACAGCTGGATTCCATTAAGTCTTCAAGGTTTGTGATATTAAATGTTTATTAGATATTCAGAGATTTGTTTAAATGAGAAAGATGCGCACTTGCTGAATGTTGACAGTAAATGAGAAAGTATTTTAGCCTGATTGTTTGCCTTTTCTGTTAGCCTGGGTGCCAGCCCGAACCCCGCCCACAACATTTTTTGGTCGGGAAGTTCGGTCTGGACTCAATCCGTTGAGGAGTAATTATGCTCGGCTCCCAGAAGGCCGAGCCAATCAAATTGCCAGGGCGGGCTTTAATCGATGATGGACAGATGATCTGCAGTTACGTAATCACCCACGTCACCAAAGAGCACTTGATTTGAATTAGTTTATAACAAAGATGACTACCGCTGGAGAATTGAGATTTCACGAGTTCACACTTACAAATAAGTCAGATAGAATAAATGCATATATGAGATTTCACGAGTTCACACAAATAAGTCAGATAGAATAAATGTGTATATGACGTGCTGTCCGAGGAGAGGGCTGTGGGCTCGGTAGCCATACTCCCCCCCGTATTCCTGGTTGTGAGAGAACAAGCCAAGACAAGAGTGAGGATTCGGGGTGGTGGAGGGATGCTGAAAAACTGTCAAAGAGTGTTAGGTAAGTTGACAGAGTGAATATGCTTCCTCATGCTGATATAGGGTAGCCTGATTACGTCAGACTTCCTACTTCCGCTCAATTTCATTTCGCTTCTGTAGTCAGTCTGAGATAGCAGCCTATCTTTCAGTTTTCCAGCGGCCTTCGGACGGCCGGGCCAATCAACGAACAGAAGGCGGGCTGAGAGCCATGACGTAGATGCTGATTGTACCGTGGATGCGTAGATTTACTTCACATAATCTGCAAAAGTCGTTCACAGCCATGTTTACTCCGGTATTTCGCTCGATGGTTTTGTTTTCGCATCATACATGTGTTTACAGTGGAAGTTAGATGCGGCTGAGCATACGCATAACACATGCCATAACCAAACGTCATGTGATTGGCTTAACCAATGATTTTAAACTTCAGACAAGCGCCCCCCGCGAGAAAGAAAACGCTTTTCAATTGTGCCATGCCAGACTCTGTCTACAAAGCAAAGCGAAGTAGCAGAGTTTGGTATTACCAGGCTAGATATAGGGTAACGTTAGAAATGGTATTGTTTGATGACAAGTTGATATCGGATTGATTATTTGTACGTGTTCCTCCCGAACTTTGTTTATGAAACATCATGTGTAGATTTCGCCATCGCATCTGTTAGAGAAGATATCCACAGCGCATTCATTTTAAAAGAGGAACAGAGAGCCGCGACATTATGTTGGTTGGAAATATGAATGAAGAACATGCGTCAATTACTCCTTTGCTCTGATTGGTTGCAGGTCTATCCAATTGAAAAATCCATTAATATCCAATCCAATGAAATATCCAATCCAAGTGCAGAGTTTTTTTTTTCCTGGTTCAGTTGAGACATGCCCCATAATCAAAGCCCTATGGAGCAGTATCAGACTCACATTCTGACTAGAATATGAGTATGACGAAGTCAGGCTACTTTTCTGTTACAAATAATATAAAAGCAGCACTTTACTTTTTCGCATACCATTTACTTTCTTTGTTTACCAGTTCTGTCTAACAAAGTATTAGATATGACTGACAGAGATTGTAAACTAATGAAGACGGAGAATGTGAGTGAGCGCTGTGTGATCAGGCACTGGTGTTCTCTTCTCAGGCGCTGGTGCTCTCAGCGCCGCCCGTCAAAATAAAAGTCCCGCTTCCAACACATCAGCCAATCAGAAAAACTTATCTGCCGATGCCGATATTTTATAAATGCCAAATATCATATCGGTCAACCACTAATGACTATGATGACTAAACAGGTGATACAACTGAACTGATAACCATAGAAACAAAGTAGTGGTGGGAAAAGAACAATGGCAAACAGGAACCAAGCAAAACTCGAACTGAAAGTCCAAACAAACACAGACATGTGACAGGGACCACTATTATATGATGTGGTAATATATATGTACTTTATTTAAGAAGCCTGTTTTATAAAAATCTCAATGTTTTATAATATAACCTTGCAGAATTGCATCTTACTTGTTGGCAATATAAATAACATCTGTACCAAATTACATTATTTCCCCCCAGTTTGGGTATATCAATAAAATATGTCTTAAAAAAAAAAAAATCTGACTATTATTTCATATGTCAGGCTTTACAGGGATAAGGTCATGTTCATCAATGAACTAAATATAGAGTAATGATGATATAGAGTAATGATATAGAGTAATGATGATGATGAACTCTATATTCAGTTCATCATCAACTGAATATAGAGTAATGTAAATAAAGACAAGTGCTGCGAGCCCACATAGCATGGGTTTCCCTTCAGGTTCTCCAGTTAAACTTTCATTTCTCACTGCCGCAGCAGTGCTTTCTCCCCTCATCAAAATATATTTCTCTCATTACCGCAGTAGTGATTTCACCTACTGGTCTAACACCAGCTTTCAGAGTAAACTTCGTTTCTCACTGCCACAGCAGTGATTTCGGCCAGCTTTCAGGGTACATCCAGGCACGTCGCCATATATATGTATTATGTTTTGTCAAAAATAAAGTCATCAACTAAGATGTTATTATGGTGTTTGTTCCAATGTAGGCTATATTCAAACTGAATCCTTAATGAATCCTTAATGAATCCTTAACTTTGAAATACGTATGATAAAATGTATACTTTAGTTTTTACAAAGAAAGATTACACTTGAAATATTGTTAAAATTCTTAAAAAAATACAAACATGTATACATGTTGCTCACATATTGAGGCACTGGTCTCGTATCTCTCACGGAGGAGCGGGAATCTTCTTAGCAATGGTAAAACGCACATCAACCGATCACTTGTTTACCGTTCATGTAAACACTACATTCAGATTCACCAATCTGAATGAATTCAGTTAGATTGAAACAAAAGGTGAGCATGTAAACAATCATGGCGACCGCAGAAAGCAAAAGCTGAATCCCGGACATTTTTGTTGATCTCGACGGCCGGACATGTCCGGGAAAAAGTGTATGGTAACCCCTACTACTCAGCTTTCTTCGTCCATGTTTTCTGCAGGTTTCTGCTGGTGAAATCAAACGCACTGGTACTGATCTGTGATAGGTCTGTTAGCGCATTAGCTCCAACCCCCTATGGGCGGGTTTGAAAGGGTGGGAACTAGTGCTTGCAGTCTTAACAGAAATCCCCCCCTCTTACACTTCCTCCTACAATGACGCAAAATGACGATTTTTGCATCATTGTAGGAGGAAGTGTAAAGAGGTAAATACAGTTCCCTTTCGAGGGAACTCGCGATGCGTCAATGACGCTTTGGGAACGCTTCTGCATGATTGCGTCTGAAGCACTTGTATCAACTAGTCCAATGGCGAGAGTGGGCGTCACGGGCGGGTGACATGACGACCAGGAAAGGATAAAGGACATCCGGTTTAGAACCGCGCTAGCTTCTGTGCCTCAGCAAGCGCTCTGTGTTATACTGTCTGTGTTATTTATTGTTGTCTGTCACAAACATAGATATTATGGCGAACAAAACAACCTTAGATCGTGTGTTCCTCCATGCCCTCTGTCTTTACGGGTGGGGATACACACAATGTATGTGTTGTTTGTTTGGAACGGAGCATGTTCTGTCAGCGCTCGAGGGTGCTGACTACGAGCATTGCGAGTTACTATCATAACCGCTCCGTTCCCGCTTGTCACTCTTTGAGGAGGGTGTTCAGGCCCGCGTTCCTCGCAGTACTAACCCTGTGTTGCCGAGGCAGCACGGAAGTTGGTATTGTGGGTTCGCAAAATGGATCTCGTGGAGAGGTTAGAGACGGGCTCCGCCTTTTCTCTGCTTTTATCCGAGGGATCCAGCGCTCTCTCTCTGGGATCGGAAGACTGCGCCGCGGCTTCTTCCGTCCTAGTTAGAGAGCACGGTGTTTCAGCAGTCTATCTCTGAGGAGGTAGAGTGCTGAGCATCGATGCATGTTCACAACCACAAGCATATATATATATATATATATATATATATATATATATATATATATATATATATATATATATATATAGACAGGAGTATGGGGAGCAAACAGCTTTGGATTGTGTGTTCCTCCCTGCCCTCGCTTCATTACGAGTGGGGACGCGATTCATGTGTTGTTTGTTTGGGAGTGGAGCATGCATGGTCAGCTCTAGTAAAATAAGGGGATTGACAGTGCTCATTCATAAATTCCTGACGTGTAACATTTGCACTATCGAGAGTTTAGCTCTGCTCCCTATGGCTTTCTTCACGAGGGAAGAAAGTCAATAAAGATTATTTGGCTCGGATCTCGCGTTTGCTGAGGCAGCGCGTAGATTACGTCCGGGTCTGCAATAAAGATTCTGTTACTCGATCTTGCGTGTGCTGAGGCAGCGCATAGATTACGGGGTCTGCAATAACAATAATAGTGGACTGGCTACGTTCATTCATGAACATTACCGATGTGTGTTCACTATCAAGAGTTTCCCCATGCTACTGTTTATTTAAAAAAGAAAGACTGCAATAAGAATCCAGTGGTTATACAAATGCAATGCATTGATTAAAGAGATATATTGCAAGCTACGAATTTAGGATTCTTTAATTGTATCTTGAAACTATTTTTATATATAAGCTTATATATAAATATTTATTTAGCCACAGACTATATTAACTTGTCTGGTTGATCTTTTGCTGTTTGATTCTGAGGAATTAAATAAGTGGGCTGCATTTAAATTTGCTTATCTGACTTTCATTAGTTAGATTCATGTATAAGTTCAGCATTTCATCCAGACTGTGTAACTTGTCTGGTTGATCTTTTACTACATTTAATTTGGAGGAATTAAATGGTAAAATTATGTGCTGAGCATCGAGTTAAGGGAATTGAAGATTCTCAATCTCCTGTGTACAATGAGTTTGAAGTTTATAACTTCGTAAATGGGGCTGCTGGGCGGAGCAGCACTAGCCATTAACAAACTCCTTGTACAGACAGAGTGTCATTTCCTGTGCTCCCCCTCAGAAAGATTGGGGACCAGAATGGCATTCTCAACAGAAGCCTTTAAAGCAGAAGATGGATCTGAGGACTGTTTTTCTGTG
This sequence comes from Abramis brama, assembly GCA_022829085.1. Classification (NCBI taxonomy): domain Eukaryota; kingdom Metazoa; phylum Chordata; class Actinopteri; order Cypriniformes; family Leuciscidae; genus Abramis; species Abramis brama. The sequence goes on along the minus strand of CM040766.1, from coordinate 66,771,203 downwards.
AAAAAGGGCTTCGGCCAAGGTCCTGATGCCACTGCCCATACACAAAATAAATATATTTTCAGGATATATTTTGGAATATATGCAAATATTTGAAATTGGCCCAATAAATATATTTAATACTTATATTTCACATATTTTTGTTATATTTCAGAATATATTTCAATGTATTTTTTTCTGTATGGGTCCCCAAAAGTGTTAAAAATATATGTGGCATATATTCCAAATACATTGAAATATATTCTGAAATATAACAAAAATATATGAAATATAAGTATGAAATATATTTATTGGGCCAATTTCAAATATTTGCATATATTCCAAAATATATCCTGAAAATATATTTTAAATATAATTCTTTTGTGTATGGGTGGTGTCAGACCTCTGGGGGCAACCCAGACCGGGGTGGAGTGGTGTTCACCTAAGTATACGGTGCCCGCCCCACCTCGGTGCCCTCAGGAGGCCGTTCTGCCAACCCCGCCACCCTTGGTGCCTCGGGGCGCAGCGGTCCTCAGCGAGCACATGGCTCAGTGTCATCACGACACCGTGTCAAACTCACACCCTCTTAGGGGGGTTCAAAAACAGTCAGTTCGGTTGTTTCCTGCCAGGATGCTTCAGGTCACCGAAGTGGCTTTTACAATAACTTCAGAGGCCAGTCTCGAGAGACTGGTACCCTTAGTAGATTTTCTGACAGAGTGGAAGAATCTGCCGAATATATCTCCATGGGTCCTGCAAATAGAGAGAGGTTACAGAATCCAGTTTCGTTCTCCTCCACCTTGTTACAACGGGTGCTACTCGTGTTAGAACATCCCGAGCAGGCTCTGGTACAGGAGCAAGAAGCAGAGTCTCTATTAGCGTAGGGAGCTATAGAGCAGCTGTACTCGCCCGACAGAGAATCAGGGTTTTACAGCGCTACTTTATTGTTCCGAAAAAGGATGGGGGGTTGCGTCCCTTTTTAGATCTCCGTCTGTTGTATCGTGCAGTCATGAAACTCAAGTTCTAGATGCTCACACTCAAACAGATCGTGACTCAGCATCGAGATGTCGTCCTCGTCCGATGAAGAAATTGGGGTTGAGACTCAATGCCAAGAAGAGTGTGCTATCTCCATTACAGAGAACCACTTTCCTTGGTGTGGTATGGGATTCAGTCACAATGCGAGCCACACTATTGCCCGTTCGTGTAGCTGCTATCCTCACAGCCACAAAAGAGTTGAAGCTAGGCCAGTCACGCACTGTAAAACAGTTTGAGAAACTGTTGGGCCTCATGGCAGCGGCGTCCAATGTGATACCCTTTGGCCTACTGTACATGAGACCCTTGCAGTGGTGGCTCAGAACCAGAGGGTTCTCCCCGAGGGGAAACCCACTTCGTATGATCAAGATCACGCGGCGCTGTCTCCACGCCTCGGTTATATGGAGGAAATACTGGTTCCTATCTCACATGAGCAGTCATGCATTATGAAACAGTTTGAGAAACTGTTGGGCCTCATGGCAGCAGCGTCCAATGTGATACCCTTTGGCCTACTGTACATGAGACCCTTGCAGTGATGGCTCAGAGCCAGAGGGTTCTCCCCGAGGGGAAACCCACTTCGTATGATCAAGATCACGCAGCGGTGTCTCCGTGCCTTGGTTATATGAAGGAAATACTGGTTAATTTCCCAGGTTCCGGTGTTGGGAGCTCTTTGACATCGAGTTGCTATCTCGACAGATGTTTACCTCACCGGCTGGGGAGCGGTAATGGCAGGCCGCTCATTCCAGGGCCTGTGGAGGAGTCATCTTTTTTGGCACATAAAATGCCTGGAGATGATGGCAGTCTTCAATGCGTTGAGACATTCCTCCCAGACTTGAAGGACCTTCATGTGCTTGTCCATACAGACAACACATCGGTGGTCTCTTACATAAATATGTTGGAGCAGATATCCTGTTGAGGCAGGGGCTGAGGCCCGGGGAAAGGAAGCTCCACACTGAGGTGGTGGAGCACATTTAGGGGGTTTATGGTTCGACACAAGTGGATCTCTTCGCGTCTCAGGATACGACGCACGGTCCACTTTGGTTCTCCCTTACACACCCAGCTCCCTTGGGGCTGGATGTTGTGGTATGGACATGGCCGATGCTATGTCTGTACATCTTTCCCCGATTACTCTGCTCCCAGGAGTTCTGGAGAAGGTCCGCCAGGATGGATAATTATACTACTATTAGAACCGTACTGGCAGAGCCTACTGGTTCTCGGACCCGGTGTCTCTCCTCGACGGCTCTCCCTTGGAGATTCCAGTCAGGAGGGACCTTCAGTCTCAAGTGGATTGGGTGATCTTTCACCCAGCTCAGAGATTTGGATCCCGTGGGTTTGGCCTCTGAGGGGGCCCAACTCATTGACTTTGGTCTCTCAACTGAGGTTGTGGAGACCATACTTCACTCCAGAGCTCCCTCCACGAGGAAACTTTATGTATTAAGTGATGGGTTTTCACTTCATATTGCGGGTTTCGGACAGTGGGGCCCAGTTTACTGCCCGACAGTGCTGGAGTTACTGCTGGTTAATTTTTCCGCAGGGTTATCCCCTTCCACAATGAAGGTGTATGTGGTGGCCTTAGTGCCAACCATGTCCCTTTTTGGTGGTATTTCCCTGAGGGGGGGGGGGGGGGGGGAGGTGGTTAGGGGGGAGGGGGGAACCTTTGGTTGTTTCTTCCGTGGTGTTTTTAGACCAGGATAGGAGTATGGCGGCTTAGAAGCCTTATTATATATGTAGATATCCCTGTAGAATGTGGTATGTGGCAGCCTGGTCCTCTCCGCTCACATTCGTAAGGTTTTGCAACTTCGACCTGGGCGCTTCCCCAGGTTCTCAAATGCTCTTGTCTTAGTTGTGTAGTATTCACACAGACAGGTTCTGTTTCGTATGGCGTAATGGGCATTCTCGTTCCCAAAGCGTCATTGACACATCGCGAGTTCCCTCGAAAAGGAACGTCTCAGGTTACGACTGTAACCCTAGTTCCCTGAGAAGGGAACGACACGATGCGTCACTTTGCCATACTTCCTACATCCTTGTGATCGACTTGCTTCGGCCCTTTTCGAAGCTAGCGCGGTTCTAAACCGGATGTCCTTTATCCGTTCCTGGTCGTCACGTCACCCGCCCGTGACGCCCACTCTCGCCATTGGACTAGTTGATACAAGTGCTTCAGACGCAATCACGCAGAAGCGTTCCCAAAGCGTCATTGACGCATCGTCTCGTTCCCTTCTCAGGGAACTAGGGTTACAGCCGTAACCTGAGACGATTTCTCTCGTCTCAGGGGAAAATGAGAAAATGTTGCACGACCATTCAATAGTATGACTGGGTTTCTAACATTGCAAAGCTTAATGCAAATGGGTGGAGTGTTCCTTTAATAATGCATTAAAATTAGTGATGCACCGATGTGAAAATTGTGTCCGATAGCGATAACCGATATTAATATTGCTGTTATGGCAGATACCGATATTTACCAATGTTGATATCTCTGTATAGAAAACACATTTTTATGATAATCAAATAAAGAGCTATTTTCCAAAACACATATTTTTTTAATATAATGCACGACGACACACATGCATTATGTTGCATTGCATATAATGTGTGCTGGTCAACTTGTCTAAAATTAAGAAACCCCTTGAAAAAAAGTTTTAAAAAAACAACAACAACAACAACAAAAAAACATAGGAACATTGTGTACAATTAAGATAGGCTGCTAATTTATTATTCCAATATCCAAATATGATATTTGGCTTCTATCTGTGATGTGCTATCTTTGTGTTTGAACATTGCACATTTTAAAGAGGCATTAGCTGAATAAATGTTGGCCAATACAAACATATTTATAGAAAACAGTTGACAATGAATAGACAGGAGTCCAATAATAGCACAACGAATCACTTATTCTAAAAATAATATCAAGAATAAGTTAGACGAATCCGACATATGAGAGCTGTGTCAACAGTAAACCGTCCGTCATTTAACGAATTTTAAAAACACGGATGGATAATACAAAATGCTTTCTGACATTTTGACAGAAAAACAAAACAAGCAAGAACAAAATTTAAACTTAGCCCATAAATTTTTATTTTACAATTATGTTCTCTCTCTCTGTGTGCGCGTCCGTGTTTGTGAGAGAGAGCTCGCGCAGCACTGATACAACGGTACTTTTTAATCTATAAGTAACAAACGCGCTAGTTTTCATACAAATTAAATATGTAACATAATTAGGTAATTTAGTTATTATTAACACAATAACGTAACACATGAAGGCTACGTTTCTCAACACTGAGAATGAATAAATAAACGCCTGTTTCTCCAGACTCGCGCTTATCATTAATCCACAAATCAAACGTGCTGTCACTTTTGAGAAAAATCTAATTCGAACGGGTATCAAATATCAAGCAATGTATTCGAATATCTACGAGTCAAAAAACGATCAGTTAAAAAATGTGTCATGAAGAGGAAAAATATATATAAGTCGCACTGGACTATAAGTCGCATTTATTTAGAAATGTATTTCACAAAAAAAAAAAAATGTTATGGACGGGACAGTTCTCCGTTACGGACGCAAGCGCTCTGAAAGCGGCACTAAAAGACTGCTTTAAAACTTTCACAGAGACCTCAAACAGAAAGCACAAAGCCTGTCTTTAAATTTTATTTCGTTTTGTATTAATTGTATCTTAAATTTGATCAATGTTTCATCAACCAATTGCCTGGATTTAAAAAATAAGAAGTAAATAGAAAATATTTAATCACGACACGGAGGCGCCAGCGCGTGAACCTGGAGCTTGTCTCATAAATGAACCGAAACCACATATATAGAAAGCTTGAAATGTGTACTTTTAAACAGAACAATTCAAAACGAAAGAAAACAGACTATTCTCTGCTTATGTCATCCGTATGAAATGTGCATTTCTCTAAGGCGCGTTCACTACTCCGAAGATCGTGAGTCAGCATCGTCAACTTCATCTTCATCTTCAACTTCACACGTCAAATACACAGAAATGACTATCGGCCTGTTCACATCGGCCCTATTTTGACATCGGAACGATACCGATGTGTAAAAAAATGACTATATCGGCGGCTGCTATATTGTGCACCACTAATTAAAATGCACATTCATGTACATTTTTTACATAAACACTTTTTACATAAACTTAGCATTTAAAATGTAAAATTATTGGGAGATACAGTAACAACCGATAATGTATATGTACTTTATTTAAGTAGCCTGTTTTATAAAAATATCAATGTTTTATATTATATCCTTTCAGAATTTCATCTTTCATTTTAGCAATATAAAAAACATCTGTACCAAATTACATTCTTTCCCCCAGTTTGGGTATATGAATAAAATATGTACTTTTTTCCCCTCAAGTATGAGTATGAGCTAATATATAATTCTATATAAGTCATAACAGTCTGGTGTATCATATTGATACAAAACATGCAAACATTTTTCCATGGTCTTTTATATTTTGTCTAAAGGTTTGATAAACTGTCTCCACACACACAAAAAAATTCAGACTATTATTTCATATGCCAGGCTTTGCAGGGATAAGTTCATGTTCATGATGAGGAATCACTATAGAGTAATGTAGATAAAACATTTTTCAGATGAGAGCAAAACAAAATATATTAAAATACTTACAGAGCTCTTCTGGAGGTTTTGATGACTGCCGATAATCTAATGAGACACTCGTCTGATTTCTTGAATTTCTGAAGCTCAAACTCCTCCAGCTCTTCCTCTGATGTCAACAACACAAAGGCTAAAGCAGACCACTGGGCAGGTGAAAGGTCACCAGATGAGAGACTTCCTTTGCTAAGGTGGGTCTGAATCTCTTTCACCAGAGTTTGGTCATTCAGTTCATTCAGACAGTAGAACAGATTGATGGATCTCTCTGCAGGAAGATCATCTTCTAATTTCTGCTTGATGTACTGAACTATTTCCTTGTTGCTCTGGTCATTGCCGTCTTGCTGTGTCAACAGACCTTGTAAGAGTCGTCGATTGGACTGGAGTGACAGACCGAGGAGGAAGCGAAGGAAAAGGTCCAGGTGTCCATTGTCACTCTCGAGCGCCTTGTCCACTGCAGTCTTGAGAAAATCAATCATGGTTTCATTTCTGTTTTCCTGTTCTGTAGACTCATGATCAAACCCACTTTTCTTGTTGATGTATAGAATCAGATATGAATAAAGGGTCTTGAGCCAATCAATCATGGTTTCATTTCTGTTTTCCTGTTCTGTAGACTCATGATCAAACACACTTGTCTTGTTGATGTCTAGAAACAGATGTGCATAAACGGCTGCAATAAACTCTTGAATGCTCAAGTGAACAAAGCAGTACATGGTACCAAGAACGATCCCTGTTTCCTCCTTAAAGATCTGGGTACACATGCCTGAGTACACTGATGCCTTATAGACGTCAATACCACAGGCTTCCAGGTCTGTGTCATAGAAGATCAGGTTGTTTCTTTCCAGCTGATGAAATGCCAGTTTCCCCAGTGAAAGGATGGCGTCTTTATCCCAGGAAACATCTGGTGCGTATTCTCCATCATACTTTCGGCGGCTCTGCTGGATCTGGAAGCGGAGAAAGTGTGTGTACATTTGTGTCAGAGTCTTGGGAGTGTCTTCAGTGTTTGATTCCTGCAGGGTTTTAGAGATCGCATCAGCCAGAGTGTTTTTCACATCATTATTTCTTTTCTCCTCCAGAATGTTCTGGAGAACCGTGGCTGAAATCCAGCAGAAGACTGGGATGTGGCACATGATAAAGAGACTCTTTGATTGTTTAATGTGATCTAGGATTGTGTTGGCCTGATTCTCATCTGTGAATCTTTTTTTGAAGTACTCTTCCTTCTGTGCGTCACTGAATCCTCGTATCTCTGTCAGCCGGTCGATACAGTCAGGAGGAATCTTACTGGCAGCTGCTGGTCTGGTGGTGATCCAGATGAGAGCAGAAGGAAGCAGATTTCCCTTCATGAGGTTCGTTAGGAGAACATCCAGAGAGGCTGGTGACGATACATCACTCCACATCTCATTACAATCAAACTTCAGAGGAAGGCGACATTCGTCCAGTCCATCAAGGATGAACAGCACTTTGAATTGATTCCTTCTTGTAAGGTTCAGTCCTTTTGTTTCTGGGAAAATTTGAGTTATAAGGTCCATCAAACTTAGTTTTTCTTTCTCCTTTAAGTTCATCTCTCTGAATGGAAGAGGAAATATGAAGCTGATATCTTGATTTTCTTTTCCTTCAGCCCAGTCCAGAACAAACTTTTGCACAGAGACTGATTTCCCGATGCCAGCGACTCCTTTTGTCAGTACAGTTCGGATCTCCTCGTCTTTTTCACGAGCTTCAAACAAATTTGTGCATTCAACCTGTTTCTCTTGTGCTTCATGATGCCTGGAAGCAACTTCAATCTGTCTCACCTCATGTTCAGTATTGACCTGTTCACTGCCACCCTGAGTGATATAGAGATCTGTGTAGATGTTATTCAGAAGTGTGGAGTCACCTTGCTTCGCAATTCCTTCAAACACACATTGATACTTCTTCTTTAGGCCACATTTCAGCTGATGAATGAAGAACAGCTCATCTAAACACAGGAACAGAAAATAGTTTTAGTCTTAATTTTCTCTCCTACATTTATAAGAGACAATCAGACAGATGATCATGAGTCTCTAACCTTCTAGAGCATCAGCAGCTTCATCTTGCTTCATCTCTCTCAGGTAATGTAGTGTGAGATCAAGAGCTGATTCTTTGATACTGGATCTGTTCTCATTAAAGTCCTTCACAAAGTGTTCTGTGTTCTCTTTGTGTAATATTTTCTTAAACTTCTCCAGCTCATTCTTCAGAAACGAGATTATTATGCTCTCAAGATCCTACAAACAAAAGTAAGAAAGATACACAATTTAAACCAAATTGTACATCTACATTTTGTCAACACAATTTATTCAATAACTATAATATCTATAAAAAAAAACTCCAGTTAAAAGACTAACATGTTAACCAGCTGATATTTTTAACAAATAGAAAAATAAAAAATATATAAGTGCTTCAGAGGAAAAAATGGATCTTGAGGAATTAAATAAAATGTCTTTGTTCAATAACATATTTGTTTGTTAGAATATTAAACATTTATAAAAATGTGTTTTCCTACTTGGAAGATTCCTAGAAGATTGTCTTTGAAATTCTCGTGGTTCCTGTGAGTCTGAACGTCTGAGTCTAATGTCTCATATTGAAGCCTGCATTCAAATAAATACAATAAATACTGATTTTCCAGGCAAAATTTCACAGAAAGAGAAAAAGCATTAGCTGTGAATACTCTGATAAATATTTATCAGATCAAATATTTAGCAGAGTAGTCAATAAGAAATATCATGACAAATGATTCAATGATAAATAATAATAAATATTGGATCTAGAAATGTTTCATGATTGGTATTCGCTGATACAACTTTTAAACACAGTCAACGTGTGACAAAAAATCTGAAACTTATGAAATACCTTTTATTAGATGATGGGGTTTTCTCACTGAAGTTTGGATCTAAATCTTTAGACTCATCACTCTTCAGAGACACAGAGCTGGACACATGTGAGCCTGATCTTACACTGATGACACAAAGAACAGAGAGAAAACACTTTACTACAGGAGATACTTTAGTCTCATTTGAAAAGGTTTAATGTTGCAAATAGTAATTAAATGCAGTATAGCTGTGCATTTGTCCATTTATGACTACAGTCGGATGGATAAACATATATACATGTTTAGTTTCATGATCTATTTTCCATAGTGTATTTGTGTCTCCTGTGGCTGCCTGTGTAATTGTGTTACTGGAATGAGTTTCATAAGGTTCCCAGGAATTGAGTTTTATTGAGACTTATTGTTTCATTCAGTCAAGTTCATTCATATACACCACTATAGACAAATAATACAACAATATAATGCAATGTAAACACACAAAATACCTTTCATTAGATGATGGTGTTTTCTCACTGAAGTTTGGTGGATCTACACCTTTAGACTGATCACTCTTCAGAGACACAGAGCTGGACACATGTGAGCCTGATCTTACACTGATGACACAAAGAACAGAGAGAAAACACTTTACTACAGGAGATACTTTAGTCTCATTTGAAAAGGTTTAATGTTGCAAATAGTAATTAAATGCAGTATAGCTGTGCTGTCCATTTATGACTACAGTCGGATGGATAAACATATATACATGTTTAGTTTCTTCATGATCTATTTTCCATAGTGTATTTGTGTCTCCTTGTGGCTGCCTGTGTAATTGTGTTACTGGAATGAGTTTCATAAGGTTCCCAGGAATTGAGTTTTATTGAGACTTATTGTTTCATTCAGTCAAGTTCATTCATATACACCACTGTAGACAAATAATACAACAATATAATGCAATGTTAACACACAAAATACCTTTCATTAGATGATGGTGTTTTCTCACTGAAGTTTGGTGGATCTACACCTTTAGACCGATCACTCTTCAGAGACACAGAGCTGGACACATGTGAGCCTGATCTTACACTGATGACACAAAGAACAGAGAGAAAACACTTTAGTAAAGGAGGATCAACTGTGTGTGAAACACATCTGTGTCTTAATCTAATCCTCCACAGAAATACACACACTCACACAATTTACTGTTTTATAGTTAACTACTATTTTATTTTACTGGCTCACATTAGTTTAACGATTTCTTTAATATATATGAGAGAGATTTAATATGTTAAAAAATACTTCACTCTAATTTATGAGCACATTTCAAGTTTTTGTTTACTGACAGAAATAGAGAGCAGAAATGTCTGTGTGACACAGTTGTGTTAGCATACTTGAATTAAATTAAGTGTATAGTTGTTTCCTAATGTCTGTCAATAATTGTATGATCAAAAAACTGAAGTCATTTATTTGGATTAATTCAGCGTCTAGAAGGTTATTAACAAACTAGAAAAATGCATTTCCGGAGGAACTGCAAAGTGTGCTTGCTCGGGTGCAGTGCACTAACGTTAGCAGGTAGTGGATAGATGCGAGATGCGAGAAAAAATGCGAGAATGCGAGAAAAAAGATGTAAAACTGTCTTTTATTTTTGAATTTATATTCCTCAATCAGCGCTGGACCGGCATTTTCTGTCTTCCGCTGAGCCCTGGCCGTAGACAGATCATATGTTTTACTGTCAATGCAGTGGTCTGCGTTGCACTGATCTTATTCACACTATCGACTCGAGTGTAGGTGCAGCATTCTAACATTGAGTCATAATGAGCTGTTTGTGAAGAAATTATCCGCTTCCAAATTATGTAATTTTAATCACGAAATTAAAACATTAAAAAACAATTTGCTCTTTATGGTGTGCGCGTGATAGAGCGCGGCAGCAACAAACCATCAGCTTGCAGCGTAACAACATTGAATGCTCAGCTCAACAGCTGATCATAGCTGTACAGGGCGCCTTATTATTTTCCATCTCCATAAATATATCTAGTAGTAAAGCTAATGCAAGGGCTAGAAATCTATTAATCTTTTGCTGATACTTCCTTAGCTGTGTCTGAAACCGCTCACTCGTTCACTAATCCCGTATAGTGAATGGCAGTTGAGTGCACTACATCAGCAAAGAATTCGGACGCTGACATAATTATCACGCGCCAGAGAGCTCAGACAATTTGTCATAAACATTACCTACCCATCTTTAATATTTCCTTTTTTTGGCTGTATGAATTGTATGTAACAATTGTATGTATGTATTTTTCATGTTTATTGCGTTATTTGATTAAAAAAAAAGATAATAAAAACACCTGCTTGTCATATTTATTTACTTTTTACATTTATATGTGAAAATAAAAGAGAACAAAACACTACACAACACATTTGTTTATTCAAATATAGATATAACGGTATATATAAATAAATAACCAGGCGTCTGGTCTTATAAATGATCGCGTGCACCATTGCCATGGTGACATTTTTGTTTATTTTTCATTCGCGCTCTTTCGCCTTATTGTGTTGGATTGTGGGAAATAGTGTCTCAGCAAGTGTACATCGTATGTACACTCAAATTCAGAGAGGATTGGGTAAAAGTAGTGAAGAATGGAGGGAATGATGTCGTTCAATCAGAATTCGGACACCTCTACAAAATGGCCGACACCCTAAATAGTGCACTATATAGTGGATAGGGAGCGATTTCAGACACAGCTCTTGTCATCATGGAGAGTGCGGTTCATGGTTGCATAGCAACGACAGACGCCACAGGAGAACAAGCGCTTGTGGAAAGGAGACAGCGGCGCGCTCGCGCTTTCCACTTGTTTTTACACATCTAATGTGTGTTCCATTCGACAGGGTCCATATGCAGTGTTCACTGCTCCCCTACTCCCTGAGCACGGTATATCAGTTGAAGTGGACTTCACTGACAATAACCGCTCATTTGAAACGCCCTGCAAATGTCATCAAAGAAAGTCAACGACGGAGTCGCGCAGATTATGATATAACATAGGACTACATTCATATTTTAATTTTTATTATTATATTATATATTTACAATTATATTGTACTATTTTACAACTACCTAAAATAAAATCACTTTACTTCACAAACTAGCTAAGCTGGCTGCATTCACTGAGGTAAATTATAATCATCAAAAATAGTATATGTAATATTCACAACAATAACCGTTAAAATACTGTAATTTGTATAACAATGGCGAAATGTATGAATACTTACACACATACGTAAACTCCTCCATCGTTAGTTATGACCGTTCTGACAAGTGATAGCGTGGTGCGCAAAATGACAGTTGGGTGTGTGATCATCGCTCTCCACTTCCTGTAAAGTGATGTATCGATGTTCCCTTATTCCCTATGCCGTGCGCAGTGCCCTTCGAACTGAACATGTTCGCTCACTTCGGATTAGAATCTAACTTAAGATGGCGGAAAACCCTGTGAAGTCCACTTCGCAGTCCACTTACGGTCAAATGGAACGCACCTGTTGATTGTTTGAGCATGTGACTGCGCGTTTCTCCTTGTTTTCTATTGTTATGCGCAGCATATTTCCCGTGTGCACAAACACAGCCACAGACAATGAATTGTTTGTTCGGTTAGAGAAGAAGAGCATGATGTATTTTGTATAAAGGTTTTTTTTTTTTCTTTGTTATTAACTGCTTTGAGAACTGGAAATGCACAATTCATGCATACAAATCTGTATATATTAATAAATGAAGATGATTAAAATAGACCAATGCAAAAAACGAAATTCATGCCTGCATTTATTAAGACAAACCTGGTAAAAACGAATGCAGTCTATACACTGACTTGGCAGCTCTGTGAAATGTAATACAACAGTGCCACCTACTGTCTAAATGCATTAACATTAAAAGTGTGAGGTGAACTCTTGCATAGACATAGGTAAATGGGTTTGTCTATTAGCCTTAAATAAAACATTTAAAAAAAAATTCAGATCTTGTGCTTCCTCACATTGGAGTCCCGAGTTCATGTATAAAGTTTGGTTTCGATACGTGACAGAGTTCCTGAGATATGGACGACTTCCTGTTTGGCGACTACGCCGCAGATTTCGTTTGACTGTGACAGGCAAACGCTTCCGAAAATCAAAAATCCTTCTAGTAACTTTTGTGAGGCTTGGTCCAAGGATCATGTACGTCTAGTTTCGTGAAGTTCGGACCAAATTTGTGACCTGTGAAACTTTAGTTTCGCTTTCTGTTCAATCCACTATGGCGGACAAACGACATGGACTCGTGATGTCATCTTCGCGAGCAACTTACACCGGTACTGACCGGACGTTTTAAAGTTGGAACGGTGTCTCTGTCTCAAAGGGCCTAGGCGCAGGAGCTGGCCAAAATTTTTCTTCCGGGAATAATAATAATAACTAGAAAAATGCATTTCCGGAGGAACTGCAAAGTGTGCTTGCTCGAGTGCAGTGCACTAACGTTAGCAGGTAGTGGATAGATGCAAGATGCGAGAAAAAATGCGAGAATGCGAGATGCGAGAAAAAACATGCCAAACTGTCTTTTATTTTCAAATTTAATTCCTCAATCAGCGCAGGACCGGCATTTTCTGTCTTCTGCTGAGCCCTGGCTGTAGACAGATCATATGTTTTACCGTCAATGCAGTGGTCTGCGTTGCGCTGATCTTATTCACACTGTCGAGTGTAGGTGCAGCATTCTAACATTGAGTCATAATGAGCTGTTTGTGAAGAAATTATCCGCTTCCAAATTATGTCATTTTAATCACAAAATTGAAACATTAACAAACAATTTGCACTTTATGGTGTGCTAGTTATAGAGCAACGAACCAATTGATTAGCTCGCAGCGTAACAACATTGAATGCTCGGCCGAACAGCTGATCATAGCTGTACAGGGCGCCTTGTTATTTTTCATCTCCATAAATATATCTAGCAGTAAAGATAATGCAGGGGCTAGAAATCAATTAATCTTTTGCTGATACTTCCTTGTCATCATGGAGAGCGCAGTTCATGGTTGCATAGCAACGACAGACGCACGGGACAGCAAGCGCTTGTGGAAAGGAGAGAGCGGCGCGCTCGCGCTTTCCACTTGTTTTTACACATCTAAGGTGCGTTCCATTCGACAGGGTCCATACGCAGTGTTCACTGCTCCCCTACTCCCTGTGCACGGTATATCAGTTGAAGTGGACTTCACTGACAATAACCGCTCATTTGAAACGCCCTGTGCAAACGTCATCATAGAAAGTCAACGACGGGTTCGCGCAGATTATGATATAACATAAATATATATAGGACTACATTCATTTTTTTATTTTAATTATTATATTATATATTTACAATTATATTGCAGTATTTTACAACTACCTAAAATAAAATCACTTTACTTCACAAACTAGCTAAGATGGCTGCATTCACTGAGGTAAATTATAATCATCAAAAGTAGTATATGTAATATTCACAACAATAACCGTTAAAATACTGTCATTTCTATAACAATGGCGAAATGTATGAATACTTACACACATACATGAACTCCTCCATCGTTAGTTATGACCGTTCTGACTGGTGATGACGTGGTGCGCGAAATGACAGTTGTGTGATCATCGCTCTCCACTTCCTGTGAAGTGATGTATCGATGTTCCCTTATTCCCTATGCCGTGCGCAGTGCCCTTCGAACTGAACATGTTCGCTCCCTTTGGATTGGAATCTTTCTTGAGATGGCGGAAAAACCTGTGAAGTCCACTTCGCAGTCCACAACGCACCTCTAGAGGACGTTGTTAATTGTTTGAGCATGTGACTGTGCGTTTCTCCTTGTTTTCTATTGTTATGCGCAGCATATTTCCCGTACGCACAAACACAGCCACAGACAATGAATTGTTTGTTCGGTTATCGAAGAAGAGCATGATGTATTTTGTATAAAGTTTTTTTTATTTTTTTTTTATTAACTGCTTTGAGGATTGGAAATGCACAATTCATGCATACGAATCTGTATATATTAATAAATGAAGATGATTAAAATAGACCAATGCAAAAAACGAAATTCATGCCTGCATTTATTAAGACAAACCTGGTAAAAACGAATACAGTCTATACACTGATTTGGCTGCTCTGTGAAATGTAATACAACAGTGCCACCTACTGTCTAAATGCATTAACATTAAAAAGTGAAACTCTTGCATAGACATAGGTAAATGGGTTTGTCTATTAGCCTGAAATAAAATAAAAATAAAAAAAATTCAGATCTTGTGCTTCCTCACATTGGAGTCCTGAGTTCATGTATAAAGTTTGGTTTCGATCCGTGACAGAGTTCCTGAGATATGGACGACTTCCTGTTTGGCGACTACGCCGCTGATTTCGTTTGGCTGTGATGGGCAAACGCTTCCGAAAATCAAAAATTCTTCTAGTAACTTTTGTGAGGCTTGGTCCAAGGATCATGTACATCCAGTTTCGTGAAGTTCGGACCAAATTTGTGACCTGTGAAACTTTAGTTTAGCTTTCTGTTCAATCCAATATTGCGGACAAACGACATGGACTTGTGATGTCATCTTCGCGAGCAACTTACACCGGTACTGACCGGACGTTTTAAAGTTGGAACGGTGTCTCTGTCTCAAAGGGCCTAGGCGCAGGAGCTGGCCAAAATTTTTCTCCCGGGAATAATAATAATAATAATAATAAGAAGAAGAAGAAGAAAACTTAAGAAGAACAGTAAGTGTGCTGCTTTCAGCAAGCACACTTAATAATAATAACTAGAAAAATGCATTTCCGGAGGAACTGCAAAGTGTGCTTGCTCGGGTGCAGTGCACTAACGTTAGCAGGTAGTGGATAAGGGTGCGTTGAAGTTTGCTTGATCTGAGAATTTCAACAATAGTACTTTTTTCAAGATTGTGCAAAAAGGTGAAAAGTTATGTGCATTAAGAGACATGTCTGCAATGTAGACTAGTGCCAATGGCATTGTTTATGTGGCTTGGTTGTTGGTTTTGAAATAATTGGTTATGAATATACAGCAGAGAGTGGGAGTGTTTTGGGTGATGCAATAGTAGCCTATTGAAAAGAAGTTGAACTTATTACTGTTGAAGTTACAACTCATATTGTAATTAAATGAAAAACGATATCAGTTTCACCTATTAGCTTACTCTAGCGATGCAATCGCAACAACATGGATAACGCTGTTTGGCCTTGCCTAACTTTATATGACATATGCGCCATATGCTAGAGTTACACACCCCGCTGCCATTTCAGGGCTTGAATTTCGGTACGGGAATGTGGGGATTGCGCATAATTAACCATTCCCGCAAGGTTAGCTTTTATAGTGCGAGAAATTCCCGCACAAATATATTTGGTTCATCTCAGAACAAATGATTAAAAAATAAATTCACAGATGCGAGAAAAAAGATTTGACAAACTAATAAAAATAGACAAACTGTCTTTTATTTTTTTTAATTTAATTCCTCAATCAGCGCTGGACTGGCATTGTCTGTCTTCCGCTGAGTCTTGGCCGTAGACAGATCATATGTTTCACGCTGTCAATGCAGTGGTCTGCGTTGCGCTGATCTTCACACTATCAAATGTGTAGGTGCAGCATTCTAACATTGAGTCAAAATGAGCTGCTTGTGAAGAAATTATTTGCTTCCAAATTATATCATTTTAATGAAATGTAATTTCACGAAATTGAAACATTAAAAAACAATTTGCTCTTTATGGTGTGCGAGTGATAGAGCGTGGCAGCAACGAACCAACTGATCAGCTTACAGCATAACAACATTGAATGCTCGGCCGAACAGCTGATCATAGCAGTACAGGGCGCCTTATTATTTTTCATCTCCATAAATATATCTAGTAGTAAAGCTAATGCAAGGGCTAGAAATCAATTAATCTTTTGCTGATAGCCTACTTCCTTAATTGTCATCATGGAGAGCGCAGTTCATGGTTGCTTAGCAACGACAGACGCCACGGGACAGCAAGCGCTTGTGGAAAGGAGACAGCGGCGCGCTCGCGCTTTCCACTTATTTTTACACATCTAAGGTGCGATCCATTCGACAGGGTCCATCCATCCATACCCAGTGTTCACTGCTCCCCTACTCCCCCTGAGCACAGTAGGGCCTATATCAGTTGAAGTGGACTTCACTGACAATAACCACTCATTTGAAACACCCTGTGCAAACGTTATCAAAGAAAGTCAACGACGGGGTCGCGCAGATTATGATATAACATAAATATATATAGGACTACATTCATATTTTAATTTTTATTATTATATTATATATTTACGATTATATTGCAGTATTTTACAACTACCTAAAATAAAATCACTTTACTTCACAAACTAACTAAGCTGGCTGCATTCACTGAGGTAAATTATAATCATCAAAAATAGTATATGTAATATTCACAACAATAACCGTTAAAAATACTGTCATTTAACAATGGCGAAATGTATGAATACTTACACACACGTTAGTTATGACCGTTCTGACTGGTGATGGCGTGGTGCGCGAAATGACAGTTGGGTGATCATCAAATTTGTGACCTGTGAAACTTTAGTTTAGCTTTCTGTTCAATCCAATATTGCGGACAAACGACATGGACTCATGATGTCATCTTCGCGAGCAACTTACACCGGTACTGACCGGACGTTTTAAAGTTGGAACGGTGTCTCTGTCTCAAAGGGCCTAGGCGCAGGAGCTGACCAAATAGCTGGGGGGGTTTTTTGCCAAATTATGTAAAATTTTGGATTTTAAAAAAAAAAAATGTATCTTGTACATCCTCACATTGGAGTCTTGAGTTAATGTACAAAGTTTGGTTTCGATACGTGACAGAGTTCCTGAAATATGTACTACTTCCTGTTTTGGCGACTACGCCGCTGATTTCGTTTGGCTGTGACGGGCAAACGCTTCCGAAAATCAAAAATCCTTCTAGTAACTTTTGTGAGGCTTGGTCCAAGGATCATGCACGTCCAGTTTCGTGAAGTTCGGACTAAATTTGTGACCTGTGAAAATTTAGTTTCGCTTTCTGTTCAATCCAGTGTGGCGGACAAACGACATGGACTCGTGATGTCATCTTCGCGAGCAACTTAAACCGGTACTGACCGTACGTTTTAAAGTTGGAACGGTGTCTCTGTCTCAAAGGGCCTAGGCGCAGGAGCTGGCCAAAATTTTTCTCCCGGGAATAATAATAATAAAAATGCATTTCCGGAGGAACTGCAAAGTGTGCTTGCTCGGGTGCAGTGCACTAACGTTAGCAGGTAGTGGATAGATGCGAGATGCGAGAAAAAATGCGAGAATGCGAGATGCGAGAAAAAAACATGTCAAACTGTCTTTTATTTTCTAATTTAATTCCTCAATCAGCGCAGGACCGGCATTTTCTGTCTTCTGCTGAGCCCTGGCTGTAGACAGATCATATGTTTTACTGTCAATGCAGTGGTCTGCGTTGCGCTGATCTTATTCACACTATCGAGTGTAGGTGCAGCATTCTAACATTGAGTCATAATGAGCTGTTTGTGAAGAAATTATCCGCTTCCAAATTATGTCATTTTAATCACGAAATTGAAACATTAAAAAACAATTTGCACTTTATGGTGTGCGAGTGATAGAGCAACGAACCAACTGATCAGCTCGCAGCGTAACAACATTGAATGCTCGGCCGAACAGCTGATCATAGCTGTACAGGGCGCCTTATTATTTTTCATCTCCATAAATATATCTAGCAGTAAAGATAATGCAGGGGCTAGAAATCAATTAATCTTTTGCTGATACTTCCTTGTCATCATGGAGAGCGCAGTTCATGGTTGCATAGCAACGACAGACGCCACGGGACAGCAAGCGCTTGTGGAAAGGAGACAGCGGCGCGCTCGCGCTTTCCACTTGTTTTTACACATCTAAGGTGCGTTCCATTCGACAGGGTCCATACGCAGTGTTCACTGCTCCCCTACTCCCTGAGCACGGTATATCAGTTGAAGTGGACTTCACTGACAATAACCGCTCATTTGAAACGCCATGCAAACGTCATCATAGAAAGTCAACGACGGGGTCGCGCAGATTATGATATAACATAAATATATATAGGACTACATTCATTTTTTTATTTTAATTATTATATTATATATTTACAATTATATTGCACTATTTTACAACTACCTAAAATAAAATCACTTTACTTCACAAACTAGCTAAGCTGGCTGCATTCACTGAGGTAAATTATAATCATCAAAAGTAGTATATGTAATATTCACAACAATAACCGTTAAAATACTGTCATTTGTATAACAATGGCGAAATGTATGAATACTTACACACATACGTAAACTCCTCCATCGTTAGTTATGACCGTTCTGACTGGTGATGACGTGGTGCGCGAAATGACAGTTGGGTGATCATCGCTCTCCACTTCCTGTGAAGTGATGTATCGATGTTCCCTTATTCCCTATGCCGTGCGCAGTGCCCTTCGAACTGAACATGTTCGCTCCCTTCGGATTGGAATCTTACTTAAGATGGCGGAAAACCCTGTGAAGTCCACTTCGCAGTCCACAACGCACCTCTAGAGCGACGTTGTTGATTGTTTTAGCATGTGACTGTGCGTTTCTCCTTGTTTTCTATTGTTATGCGCAGCATATTTCCCGTGTGCACAAACACAGCCACAGACAATGAATTGTTTGTTCGGTTATCGAAAAAAAACATGATGTATTTTGTATATATACAAAGTTTTTTTATTTTTTTTATTAACTGCTTTGAGGATTGGAAATGCAAAATTCATGCATACAAATCTGTATATATTAATAAATGAAGATGATTAAAATAGACCAATGCAAAAAACGAAATTCATGCCTGCATTTATTAAGACAAACCTGGTAAAAACGAATGCAGTCTATACACTGACTTGGCAGCTCTGTGAAATGTAATACAACAGTGCCACCTACTGTCTAAATGCATTAACATTAAAAGGTGAAACTCTTGCATAGACATAGGTAAATGGGTTTGTCTATTAGCCTGAAATAAAAAAAATAAAAAAATTTCAGATCTTGTGCTTCCTCACATTGGAGTCCCGAGTTCATGTATAAAGTTTGGTTTCGATACATGACAGAGTTCCTGAGATATGGACGACTTCCTGTTTGGCGACTACGCCGCTGATTTCGTTTGGCTGTGACGGGCAAACGCTTCCGAAAATCAAAAATCCTTCTAGTAACTTTTGTGAGGCTTGGTCCAAGGATCATGCACGTCCAGTTTCGTGAAGTTCGGACCAAATTTGTGACCTGTGAAACTTTAGTTTAGCTTTCTGTTCAATCCAATATTGCGGACAAACGACATGGACTCATGATGTCATCTTCGCGAGCAACTTACACCGGTACTGACCGGACGTTTTAAAGTTGGAACGGTGTCTCTGTCTCAAAGGGCCTAGGCGCAGGAGCTGACCAAATAGCTGGGGGGGGGGGGGTTGCCAAATTATGTAAAATTTTTGATTTTTTTTATATTTTTTTTATCCTGTACATCCTCACATTGGAGTCTTGAGGTAATGTACAAAGTTTGGTTTCGATACGTGATAGAGTTCCTGAAATATGAACTACTTCCTGTTTTGGCGACTACGCCGCTGATTTCGTTTGGCTGTGACGGGCAAACGCTTCCGAAAATCAAAAATCCTTCTAGTAACTTTTGTGAGGCTTGGTCCAAGGATCATGTACGTCTAGTTTCGTGAAGTTCGGACTAAATTTGTGACCTGTGAAAATTTAGTTTCGCTTTCTGTTCAATCCACTATGGCGGACAAACGACATGGACTCGTGATGTCATCTTCGCAAGCAACTTAAACCGGTACTGACCGTACGTTTTAAAGTTGGAACGGTGTCTCTGTCTCAAAGGGCCTAGGCGCAGGAGCTGGACAAAATTTTTCTCCCGGGAATAATAATAATAACTAGAAAAATGCATTTCCGGAGGAACTGCAAAGTGTGCTTGATCGGGTGCAGTGCACTAACGTTAGCAGGTAGTGGATAGATGTGAGATGCGAGAAAAAATGTGAGAATGCGAGAAAAAAGATGTCAAACTGTCTTTTATTTTCTAATTTAATTCCTCAATCAGTGCTGGACCAGCATTTTCTGTCTTCCGCTGAGCCCTGGCCGTGGTGTGCGAGTGATAGAGCGCGGCAGCAACGAACTATCAGCTTGCAGCGTAACAACATTGAATGCTCGGCCGAACAGCTGATCATAGCTGTACAGGGCGCCTTATTATTTTCCATCTCCATAAATATATCTAGTAGTAAAGCTAATGCAAGGGCTAGAAATCTATTAATCTTTTGCTGATACTTGCTTAGCTGTGTCTGAAACCGCTCACTCGTTCACAAATCCCTACATAGTGAATGGCAGTTGAGTGCACTACATCAGCAAAGAATTCGGACGCTGACAATTATCACGCGCCAGAGAGCTCAGACAATTTGTCATAAACATTACCTACCCATCTTTAATATTTCCTTTTTTTGGCTGTAACAATTGTATGTATTTTTCACGTTTATTGCGTTATTTGAATAAAAAAAAAAAGATAATAAAAACACTTGCTTGTCATATTTATTTACTTTTTACATTTATATGTGAAAATAAAAGAGAACAAAACACTACACAACACATTTGATTTTTCAAATATAGATATAACGGTATATATAAATAAATAACCAGGCGTCTGGTCTTATAAATGATTGTTTTCTAACTCGCGTGCACCGTTGCCATGGTGACATTTTTGTTTATTTTTCATTCGCGCTCTATCGCCTTATCGTGTTGGATTGTGGGAAATAGTGTCTCAGCAAGTGTACATCGTATGTACACTCGAATTCAGAGAGGATTGTGGATAAAAGTAGTGAAGAATGTAGGGAATGATGTCGTTCACTCAGAATTCGGACACCACTACAAAATGGCCGACACCCTAAATAGTGCACTATATAGTGGATAGGGAGCGATTTCAGACACAGCTCTTGTCATCATGGAGAGTGCAGTTCATGGTTGCATAGCAACAACAGACGCCACAGGAGAACAAGCGCTTGTGGAAAGTAGACAGCGGCGCGCTCGCGCTTTCCACTTGTTTTTACATATCTAATGTGCGTTCCATTCGACAGGGTCCATATGCAGTGTTCACTGCTCCCCTACTCCCTGAGCACAGTATATCAGTTGAAGTGGACTTCACTGACAATAACCGCTCATTTGAAACGCCCTGCAAATGTCATTAAAGAAAGTCAACGACAGAGTCGCGCAGATTATGATATAACATATATATAGGACTACATTCATATTTTAATTTTTATTATTATATTATATATTTACAATTATATTGCACTATTTTACAACTACCTAAAATAAAATCACTTTACTTCACAAACTAGCTAAGCTGGCTGCATTCACTGAGGTAAATTATAATCATCAAAAATAGTATATGTAATATTCACAACAATAACCGTTAAAAATACTGTAATTTGTATAACAATGGCGAAATGTATTACTTACACACATACGTAAACTCCTCCATCGTTAGTTATGACCGTTCTGACTGGTGATGATGTGGTGCGCGAAATGACAGTTGTGTGATCATCGCTCTCCACTTCCTGTGAAGTGATGTATCGATGTTCCCTTATTCCCTAGGCCGTGCCCTTCGAACTGAACATGTTCGCTCCCTTCGCATTAGACTCTAACTTAAGATGGCGGAAAACCCTGTGAAGTCCACTTCGCAGTACACAACGCACCTCTAGAGCGACGTTGTTGATTGTTTGAACAGGGCGCCTTATTATTTTTCATCTCCATAAATATATCTAGCAGTAAAGATAATGCAGGGGCTAGAAATCAATTAATCTTTTGCTGATACTTCCTTGTCATCATGGAGAGTGCAGTTTATGGTTGCATAGCAACGACAGACCCCACGGGACAGCAAGCGCTTGTGGAAAGGAGAGAGCGGCGCGCTCGCGCTTTCCACTTGTTTTTACACATCTAATGTGCATTCCATTCGACAGGGTCCATATGCAGTGTTCACTGCTCCCCTACTCCCTGAGCACGGTATATCAGTTGAAGTGGACTTCACTGACAATAACCGCTCATTTGAAACGCCCTGCAAACGTCATCATAGAAAGTCAACGACGGGGTCGCGCAGATTATGATATATCATAAATATATATAGGACTACATTCATTTTTTTTATTTTAATTATTATATTATATATTTACAATTATATTGCAGTATTTTACAACTACCTAAAATAAAATCACTTTACTTCACAAACTAGCTAAGCTGGCTTCATTCACTGAGGTAAATTATAATCATCAAAAGTAGTAATATTCACAACAATAACCGTTAAAATACTGTCATTTGTATAACAATGGCGAAATGTATGAATACTTACACACATACATAAACTCCTCCATCGTTAGTTATGACCGTTCTGACTGGTGATGACGTGGTGCGCGAAATGACAGTTGGGTGATCATCGCTCTCCACTTCCTGTGAAGTGATGTATCGATGTTCCCTTATTCCCTATGCCGTGCGCAGTGCCCTTCGAACTGAACATGTTCGCTCCCTTCGGATTGGAATCTTACTTAAGATGGCGGAAAACCCTGTGAAGTCCACTTCGCAGTCCACAACGCACCTCTAGAGCGACGTTGTTGATTGTTTGAGCATGTGACTGTGCGTTTCTCCTTGTTTTCTATTGTTATGCGCAGCATATTTCCCGTACGCACAAACACAGCCACAGACAATGAATTGTTTGTTCGGTTATCGAAGAAGAGCATGATGTATTTTGTATAAAGGTTTTTTTTATTTTTTTTTATTAACTGCTTTGAGGATTGGAAATGCACAATTCATGCATACAAATCAGTATATATTAATAAATGAAGATGATTAAAATAGACCAATGCAAAAAACGAAATTCATGCCTGCATTTATTAAGACAAACCTGGTAAAAACGAATGCAGTCTATACACTGACTTGGCTGCTCTGTGAAATGTAATACAACAGTGCCACCTACTGTCTAAATGCATTAACATTAAAAGGTGAAACTCTTGCATAGACATAGGTAAATGGGTTTGTCTATTAGCCTGAAATAAAAAAATAAAAATAAAAAATTCAGATCTTGTGTTTCCTCACATTGAAGTCATCTTCACGAGCAACTTACACCGGTACTGACCGGACGTTTTAAAGTTGGAACGGTGTCTCTGTCTCAAAGGGCCTAGGCACAGGAGCTGACCAAATAGCTGGGGGGGGGGGGGGGGGGGGGGGGGGTTTGCCAAATTATGTAAAATTTTGGATTTTTTTTTTTTTTTTTTTTTATCTTGTACATCCTCACATTGGAGTCTTGAGTTAATGTACAAAGTTTGGTTTCGATACGTGATAGAGTTCCTGAAATATGAACTACTTCCTGTTTTGGCGACTACGCCGCTGATTTCGTTTGGCTGTGACGGGCAAACGCTTCCGAAAATCAAAAATCCTTCTAGTAACTTTTGTGAGGCTTGGTCCAAGGATCATGCACGTCCAGTTTCGTGAAGTTCGAACTAAATTTGTGACCTGTAAAAATTTAGTTTCGCTTTCTGTTCAATCCAGTGTGGCGGACAAACGACATGGACTCGTGATGTCATCTTCGTGAGCAACTTAAACCGGTACTGACCGTACGTTTTAAAGTTGGAACGGTGTCTCTGTCTCAAAGGGCCTAGGCGCAGGAGCTGGCCAAAATTTGTCTCCCGGGAATAATAATAAGAAGAAGAAGAAGAAAACTTAAGAAGAACAGTAAGTGTGCTGCTTTCAGCAAGCACACTTAATTATTAACTGTGATATTTTCTATAGAGCAAACAGGGCTTTATAGACAATGTCAGAGTTAATTTAAGAAGTTAAAAATAGAAATTGTGCCAAGCATGTGCAAATATGCTTAAAGTTGTGTTATTGACAGGGAAACACAAAGTCCAGTCGAGTTTAAACTGATGAAAACAGACGCAGTCTTACCTGTGTTTCTCTGAGAGACTCATCTGAGAGAGAGAGTCCTTTCCTCTTTCCTCTGACATACTGCAGCTAAACTGACACTGAAAACTGATCAGCACTGGTTTCTGGAAACACTCAATCCTTCAGCATCACCTGGAGATGACACCATTTTACACAGATGAAGAACATCTTATTTAAGACAATAATGAAGAATGCGGAGTTATCATCAACAACAGCAACAGCAAAAACTATCTTTAAAATAAAGTGAGTTACAGACAAATATATTGCCATGTAAAATAACCGAATGGTCTTAATCATTTCTGATTGTTTAATGAGTTTAACTGACTCTAAATATTAATTCATTGGGGAACAGAAATTGTGTTTAAAACTTTGAGTGGGAAAACTGAAGCTGATTTGTTATATTCTCTATTACAGTTTAATATCATTTTACAATCATATTTACCCAATCTGTATTAATTGTTGAATCGTTTGTCATTTAATCATTACTTCAAGTTCACAATGATGATTGATTTCATTACATTCAAATGATCCTTCAATAACTGATTGAGTAAAAGTAAGCAGAATTATAATAGATATACTGTATAACTACTAACCATAATTGCTATATATGAACTGAGATATTCAGTTTAATAACAGCAGATTGTTGTTCATTGACGTCAGGCTTCATCTGTCTGTCTACTGTAAATGTCTGCTTTAAAAATATTTTCGATTTCACATCACAAAAACAACAGCCTAAAACTGAAGAGGAAATGGGGGAAAACTTTCAGAAACATATTCGTTTTCACTAAACCTTTCTCAATAAAACTTCATGTTTTAACTTCAAAAGATTGAAATTTCTGGCAGATTCTTCGTCTGTTCGGAGTAGCAGAAGAACAGCCTTCTGTAACTTCACATTTAAATCACGCTTTATATACAAAGTTCCTAATAATTACAAATGACTTTAATTGAGAATGTATTAATAATTATTATTATTATATGCATTTATAAGTATTTTAAACTCAGTAACGCTTGTTGTCAGTCCGCGCGCGTCGTTCTCAGAATCTCTTGCTGGTCTCGATGGATTGTGGATTAAACACATAAAAGGCCGCGAGTGTTATTAGATTTGGAGGCATTGTGCTAAATCTGGAGAAATGTTTTCTGGGTCATAGATCAGATCAAATCCAGTGAGTAACAGGTTTGGGTATCAGGGCTCTCATTTATAAAACTGTGCGTAGGATCCTTACTAAAAGTGTACGTGCGCCCGAAAGCCAAAAATGGCGTACGCCCAAAAAATATTCACTTATAAAACCGTTCGTCCGTTATCGATTATATTTAATCTAAATGTTTATATCAGAAGTAAAACATTTTAAATCATTCTTTTATTTATTTAAACTGTTATTGTAAACATGCACTGTATTTATGATTATGACTCAAAATGAAGATTAGACAGGCTAATGCGTCAGTTTCACTGAACGGCCCAGCGGACATGTAGGAATGGATGGATGTTTGCTTCATGTGACAGGCTTGGTGAGTGAAATTATAGTTGTATTATCTTTCTGCATATGTATAATTTTCTTAAAATGCTCTGTCTAAAAGCGACCAAAACGACATTTAACTCCAGCTCACCATCGGTGTCGCCAAACTGCGTCGGAAGTGTCGTCCGCCTCTCTCAGGGCCTGTTCTGTGCGACGCAGCGGTGATAAACGAGGCCCAGGTGCTGTTCCTTTCGTTTTCCTCTTCTTCGTGTGTTTTACAGGAGGGTTTGGAACAGGTGAACAGTTGAACACCGACACCTACTGCACTAGAGCGGGATATTATACCACATATATCTCTAAATCCTGTTTAAAACCTGTTTAAAATAGACATTTCAACAGTGCATCTGTTATATTCCCTGTTTCTGGACTATTATCTAAGATAATGGATATTGTAAATGACTGACATCCTGAGGTTTGGATTTATTACATTCAATCCTTTTGTTTTGTATTAGGACACAAATGATTCATAATTCAAAAATAGAGCTGGATATGGCCAAAAATATCATCATAATTTGTTTGTTCACAATTAAACTCCACAGAGTAGCCTAAGCTACCTTTTAATTTAGGGCCCACATTTTTTATTTTTTATTTTTCTTACTAAAGTGTGTTTTATTATATTAAATATTAAATTGTATATATTCTGGATTCTATGTTTTATGATTGAATACAAATGTAGCATCAAATATGATGTGTTTTGAAATGAATTAAAACTTTCATTTTAAATGTAATCAGACAGTTTCAGTGTGTGTTTAACAGTTTTCTCAGATGAAACGGGGGAAAGCTTGTGAAGTGACTCTGAAGAGCAGCTCTGGAGATGAAGATCATGTGGAGTGTCCTCATACAGTGAAACTGTGTGTGTGTGTGTGTGTGTGTGTGTGTGTGTCTGTGTGTGTGTGTGTGTGTGTGTGTGTGCAGATGCTGAAAACACAGAGAGCCTCATACCTGTTTGAGTTTGTGTAGGAGACTGTTGTCATGTTGATTTATACTGTGTGATAGGCTGTTAGATTAATCCATTTAGACAATCAGCCATAGTTTTATTAAAACATATATAATTCTTTTTTTTTTTCCCAAATCTCTTTATTCAATTTTGAACATGAAACAAGAACAAACAAAATCCCTCTACACATATAGAATACAGAAACATAACACCCTAAAAAAAAAAAAAATGACAATAAATAAATAAATAAATAAATAATAATAATAATAATAATAAATAATAATAATGAATAAGAAATAAATAAATAAAGAATTAAAAAAAAAAAAAAAAAAAAAAAAAAAAACATTAATTATTAGCTGTGAGTAACGATCCGAGGACTACTGCCCAATCGTTTGCAGCAGAGACGCGGGACACTAAATTTATTCAGGATTATCAGGGAAGATCAACTTCCCCACATATTCAAAAAAGGGATCCCACGTCCTTGAGAATTTAGCCTGGGAGCCCCTTAACAAATGTCTCATTTTTTCTAGTTTGGCGAAGTAAAGGACATCCCTAATCCAATGAAAGTACGATGGAGGTGTAGGAGACTTCCACTTCAATAGTATCAAGTGCCTCGCTAACAAACTAACAAAGGCTATGAACATCTTGAGTTCTGCAGACAATGATATTGTAACCGGAGTTACCCCGAAAAGTGCAGTGACCGCATCAGGCACTAATCTCTTCCCTGTGACCTCACTCAAGGAATCAAAAATATTTTGCCAATAAGTTGTTAGGACTGGGCAAGACCAAAACATATGTATATGTGTTGCTGCTGCCTGGTGACATCGGTCACAAGTCGGGTCAATATTATTAAACATCTTAGAGAGCCTGGTCTTAGTCAGATGAGTACGATGTAAAATTTTACATTGGATGAGTCCATGTCTGGCACAAATTGATGAGCGGTGCACTTTGTCGAGAACATTCCCCCACATATCGTCAGTGAACGCAATCCCCAGATCTTCCTCCCATAGCGCTTTAATTGACGACAAAGAAACCAATCTGAGTGAGTGAATCTGAGCATAAATGAATGAGATCATACCCTTCAAAGCAGGAGCTGGTTTTAAAAAAATATCAAGGGGTGTGTCAGAGGGTATAGAAGGAAACTGGGGGAACCTATGAAAAACAAAATTACGGATCTGCAAGTACCTAAAAAAGTGTTGTTTTGAGAGGGAGAATTTTTGGGACAACTGTTCAAATGAGGCGAAAGTGTTATCAATATAGAGATCCTTAAATGTTTTAATACCCTTATTGGACCAAACTTCAAATGCACGATCAATTAACGATGGAGGAAAGGAGTTATTAGCTGTTATTGGCGCCAAAATAGAATATGTTTGAAGACCAAAGGAACGTCTAAACTGATTCCAAATCTTCACAGTTGTCTTAATAATGACATTTGTAGTGTAACTTTTTATAGGTGATTTAACAGGCGAATGAGCCAAAGCTGAAAGTGAAACAGGCTTACAGGAAGAATGTTCCATTCCCAACCAGACCGACGATAATAATTGTGGACCAGAATGTAACCAAAACTGAATTATTCTAAGATGAGCCGCCCAATAATAAAACTTAAAGTTGGGTAAGGCCATACCTCCTAGCTTCTTCGGGCTCTGTAAATACTGTTTGCGCAATCTTGGTGGCTTCCCATTCCAAACAAAATCCGAAATAATGGCGTCTAGTTTACGAAAGAAATTTTGTGGAAGGAAAATCGGAATACATTGAAACAAATATAAAAACCTGGGAAGAACATTCATCTTAATACTATTAATCCGAGCAGCTAGGGATAAGTTCAACACTGACCAACGGTTAAAACTGCTTTGTACCTGAGACAGAAGAGTAGTGAAATTAGCGCAATAAAGATCCTTGAACTTAGCAGTAACCTGAATCCCAAGATATTTTAACTTGTGTTGAGCAACTTTAAACGACAGGGTGTGAAGTGGATAATCATGTGCTGCTTTATTAAGAGGTAGAAGCTCACTCTTACTTAAATTTAACTTGTATCCAGAAATGGATCCAAATGAGCAAAGAACAGAGAGTGCTGCCGGAACTGACACAGAGAAGTCAGTAATAAATAAAAGAAGATCGTCAGCATATAGAGACACTCTCTGTTCCTGCCCACAACTCACAATACCTTTAATATGCGGGTCACCACGAAGCGCAATGGAAAGAGGCTCAATTGCCACGGCAAATAAAAGAGGACTTAAAGGACACCCTTGCCGCGTTGAACGATAAAGAGGAAAGTAAGAAGACTGATTATTATTTGTTCTAACTGAAGCCAAAGGGGACGAGTATAAAAGCTTCACCCAAGAAATGAAATTTTCCTTAAAGCCGAATTTCTCCAAAGTATAAAATAAGTATGCCCATTCCACACGGTCGAAGGCCTTCTCCGCGTCTAATGCTATAATTGCTTGAGGTAAGGGTGTTGATGAAAGATTATAAATAGTATTAAAGAGCCTTCTCAAATTAAAAAAGGAGTGCCTATTTTTAACAAACCCAGTTTGATCCGGAGAGATGATATCTGGAAGAACAGTTTCCAAACGAAGAGCAAGCATTTTAGATAAAATTTTGAAGTCAACATTTAATAAACTAATTGGTCTATACGAAGAGCAACTAAGAGGGTCCTTGTCCTTTTTCAAAATAAGAGAAATAGAAGCCTGATTAAGTGTAGGGGGAAGTTTAGCAGCCAGAAAAGATTCATTAAACATATCAATCAAAACCGGGGCTAACTTATTTTGAAAGCATCTGTAAAACTCTACAGGAAAGCCGTCTGGCCCTGGACATTTGCCAGACTGCATCGCTTTAAGAGCACCCGAAAGTTCTAGAGCAGTTATTGGGATTTCTAATTGATCTGCCATGTCCAAATTAACCTGAGGGATTTCTAAATTGGAGAAGAAGCCATCAAAATCACAGTTTCCCACATTTGTCTCTGATGTATATAATGAGGCATAATAAGCTCTAAATTCTTCATTTATTTCTTCTGGGTTTATCGTAGTGCCCGAGGATGTGGCAATTTCCGGAATTTGGTGAGAGGAGATAGTCTGCCTCAACTGATGTGCCAACATTCTACCAGCTTTATCCCCTTGTTCAAAGTATGCACTGCTAGTCTTAAGTAACAGCTCAACAGCACGGTCCGCGGCCAATGTGTTAAATTCTGACTGAGCTGTGAGGCGTTCTTTATACAACTCAGGAGTTGGAGAAGTGGCATACACGGCATCTAATTGGGCAATACGATTAGTTAGAGTGACCAATCTCTTCCTCTTCAGCTTTCTATCGTAATTCACGTAAGAAATAATTTGACCTCTAATGTAAGCTTTCAATGTCTCCCATAAGACAGACGCAGAAACATCAGAGGTCTTATTAGTACTCAAAAACAAATCGATTTGGCTGGAGATCATATCAGTAAATTTTTCATCTGACAATAAACACGTATTAAGACGCCAAGGGTAACGTGAGCGAACCAAGCCTTTAAACCTAATATTGAGTACGACAGGAGAATGATCTGAGATAACCATTGGTTCATATGAGCAAGAGGTAGAAGAGAGACATGGAAGAAATCTATTATCCAATAAGAAATAATCAATCCGAGTAAATGTACGATGCACAGGAGAGAAAAAAGAAAAAGCTTTACTTGTAGGATTAAAGAACCGCCAAGGATCTGAAATTGAAAAGTTCTCCATAAAGTCTTTTATAACTTTAGCCGATTTTGAAAGTGCTACAGATTTATTAGAGGAACGGTCAAGATTTGGGTTCAACCAACAATTAAAGTCCCCACCTAAGATGAGTAAGTGGGAGGACATATCTGGAAGAGCAGAAAAAAGTTTCTTGAAGAACTCAGCGTCATCCCAGTTTGGGGCATATACATTAACTAAAATTAGTTGGGTGCCATATAAGCTGCCTGTAACTATCAAATATCTACCATTGGGATCAGAGAGCACTTTAGAACAGACAAAAGGGATTGATTTATGAAATAAAATTGCAACGCCCCTGGACTTACTATAAAATGATGAGAAATAAGATTGACCAACCCACTTACTTTTAATTTGAGAATGAGTAGATTTTAGGTGCGTCTCTTGAAGGTAAACAATCTGTGCTCCTAAGTTTTTGAGATGAGTTAATACCTTCGTACGCTTCACAGGGGAGTTCAGGCCTTTACAGTTCCAGGACACTAACTTGAGATCACCTCCATCAGTACTTAGGTTTACACTTGATTGGGCCATCCACCAAAAATAGGACAGAAAAGGAATGTCAATGAAAATGACAAATAAACCGTCACCACAGCAGAATAAATTGGTAAAACAAAATAAAAACCGATACAATAAAACCTAGAAAACACGTGACAACAACAACAAAAATAAAACACAAGCCCTCCCACCCCCCCACACCACCCCATTGTTAGCATCTCCCCAAATGAGATGCACACAGACCCAAACCTAACTAAAGGCACAGAACGCTCCGTAATAGCTCTAAGCTAAAATGAATAGTGCTACCTGAGAGAAATTGACTAAGAAAGATGAATAAAAGAAAACTGAACCAATGTACCTACAGGGTTTGTAAAGGTCACAAAATCCAACTTAAACCAGACGAATTGCCCTAAACATCTAATGAGACCAGAACAACATTGCTTTTACTGTTAAAACATTAACAACTGATACAAAAAAAAAGAGAAAAAAAATAAAAATAATAATAATAATAATAATAATAATAATAATAATAATAAAATAAAAAAATATATATAGAAACAAGTGTCAAGAACAACTGTAGATAGCCCAGGGCCAATATACGAAAAGAAAAGGCATTAGCACCGTAAATGTCCATACTACTTACAGTTCTTTTTTAATAAAGTCACTGGACAAAGAGGGGTCTTCAAACCGCCGCGAAGTGTCATCCGGCATAGTGATCTTAAATGTGGCGGGGTAACTTATAGAAGACCAAACAAAACAATTAACGTGACGTTATCTACTTGCAGACATTAGACTGATCTTGGCATCAAAACAAGACGATCACACTACTTACAGTTCTTTTTAACAAAGTCACTGGCCAAAGAGGGATCCTCAAAACGCCGCGAAGTGCCATCCGGCATAGTGATCTTAAGTGTGGCGGGGTATAGAAGCCCATACTTTACATCCGGAAAGGAGCGCAAACTGCGTTTAACCGCAGAAAAGGCAGAACGTTTCTTAGCGACAGAGGATGTAAAGTCTGGGAACACAGAGATCCGTTTGTCCTTGTAAAGGAGTGGGGAAGACTCGCCTGCTCGCCGTAAAATCTCGTTACGAGCATGGAAAAAATGCACCCGCACGATAAAAGCCAGAGGTTGGGTCCCAGCCGCTGGTTCGTTCCGCAGAGAGCGGTGAGCACGATCAAGTAGTGGTTTTTCTTCCAGTCCTAGTAGATCCTGTAGCAAGACTGCAATAAAATCGGTAGGACGCGGTCCTTCCACTCCCTCCGGTACACCAATCACCCGAATATTATTTCTTCGAGATCTACTTTCCAAGTCCTCGCACTTATCATCCAGACGATTCACCTGAGCGGATAACTTGCTAACAGTAGCCTCAAGTTCGCTTATACGGGAGCTATGGTCGTTAGCGGCCTGCTCAAGATCCCGCACTGCCGTTTCATGAGAGTCCACTAACCGCTGAAGTGGTTCAATAGAGGCTTTCAATTCCCCTCTAACAGACGAGATCTCAGAATGCAATCCAACAGCAACAGTGTCCATTTTAGAGAAAATATCATTCTTTAGCGTGTTCATCATAGCCTGTATCCTAGCGTCCAAAGTGCTAGCAGCACTGCTCTCTTGGTCCGGTGTTTCAGAGTCAGGAGGAGGCTGTGTTTTGCGGCCTCCTTTTTGGGTGTCCTGTTTCTGTCGAGTATTGTACATCTTGCAATGCCCAAGTTGAAATAAGTAATGTAGATTGTCTTCTAACTACCGTAAAAGCAATCACAAAGAGATAAATTAAAGAAAGGTACAAAAATATATATATAAAAGTCAATTTCCCTCGGAGCTAGTGGAGGACACGTCTACTCTTCACCACACGCCATAGCGCCCCCCAAACATATATAATTCTTTTAAATTATTTAGATCCCCTTTGTGCAGCTGCAGCGGAGAGCCCAGAGAGCCCAGCCGAGGAGTGGACGAGGCTGGCGATAGTGACGACTGCTCAGCTGGAGACGGCTCATCCGGACAATCCCACAGGCAAAAAGCTCAAGAAGAGAGCACAGCTATCTGCCGGATCAGGTGCTGGGAGGATGGCGAGAAGAGGCGTGCAAATGAGCATTGGAGTGCAGCCGACAGCAGTGGCTCATGGGAAAACACCACTGGGAGACAGGCGTTCCCTCATTACTGGGCGGCCAACACAAAGCTCAAGAAGAGAGCACAGCTATGGAAGGGCAAGGGGAAATTCACTTCCCAAAAGGCAGGCACCACATAGTCTATCCCAGTGTGTCACTGACTGTGTTGCACTTGGCAAAAAACACAGTAAATAGACAATGTCGGAAGTTCAGTTTTTTTCTTTTTTTTTATAAGCCTGAGGTAGTCGTGCTTCTACGGCTGCTGTCTCCTCTGTTACGGCCTCTACTGCGTCCTCATCTGGCTCCAGTGTCCAAAGGACGAGACAGAGTTAGATGACCAGCTTTGTGAGAACACCAATTGGCCCTGTCAAACAAAGCAAAGTGGATGAGGAGTTATCTAAAATGATTGCACTGGATTTTCAACCTTTTTCAATCGTCAGTGACACTGGATTTAGAAGATTCTAGAAGGCAATTGATCCATCATACATTTTACCGAACCGAAAGACTATATCAAACACTCTGATGCCACAGCTCTACAGCAGAATTAAAGAAGAGGTGAAGGTGAAAGTCAGCAATGCCTCTGCTGTGTGTCTGACGACTGATGCCTGGACGTCTCGGACAACTACAAGTTTTATGGCAGTCACTTGTCATTTTATTGATGAACATTTTACTAGAAACCACATCAGCGTTTGTTGAATTATTTTTATTCTTACCATAAATTAAATCACGTGATAGTATTTATAACTTGAATTGACAGTTAATTTATTTAGTTTGCAAATAAAGTCTTTCTCCATTCTCCTCTACCTGGCGAACTGCTGTTTAGGTGAGCGCATTTACGTTTACATTTATTAATTTAGCAGACGCTTTTATCCAGAGCGACTTACAAATGAGGAATACAACAAGCACTTTGTCTCGAGAGAAAGCAGTAGCAGGAGAAGTGCTAGCAATACATGGTGTCAGTCACTGTCTGGAACAGTGAAAGCAAGGAGAGCACTTTCTGTGAAGATGTTTGTTGTTATTTTAACAGTCGTGAGGAGAATGCAGTTAAAGAGTTTCAGAATCAGTATACACAGTTTCTAAAGGACGTTATCGTGTGTGGAGGCCTCGTATCCATAGTGTGGTCTCACTTAAGACAAGCCTCACTGCTTTATAACCTATTTTATTTATCTGACCTCCTCTCAGAGGGTAAAGTAATATCTGTTCTGTTGAGTACAAGGTCTTGTAATATTTGTTGTGTTTATGTCAATATTTTTGTGAGTTGTTTAATAATTCCAAATTGGTTCAATTCATTAATGTGTTGTTTTGTAATATTACATTTAATATATATGTCTTTTAACATCTACATTTTGTCATTTTATTTGTAGGCCTACTTAAAAAAAAAAAAAGAAAAAAAAAAAAACGTTATATCTGAATACAGAAAATGTATTTATTTTATAACAGCATATAACCTATACACTATATTATCAGAGCATATATGTTCATACATCATTTATACAGAGCATATATGTTCATACCGATACATGGCAACTGCTCAGAATCATTGTCATTTAGAAATAAGATCACGTGGGTGTTTGAATCGAGATCACAATCTTTTAACAAGTAATTGTGCCGCTCTATCATATAGTAGACAAACAAAACAGAAATTTAAGTCATTATTTACTAAAAATCTTTCCCTCTGCTGCAGCATTTAAATGTCATTCTCCATTCTGCGTATTTAAACAACTGCAAAAAGCAATAGCGTTTTGCAATCAGTGTTGTCCTGTGAAGAAGCAACCTGTCTTAGCACGCTGTTTTAGAATCTAAGCGCAGATGCAATTGGAAGTTTTGGCTGCAATTGTGGCTGGTCCCTCTTTATAACCACAGTAGGGCTGCTTCTACCTGATCTGCACTCAAATCCAGTCTTAAAACATATCTCTGTTCATTGGCTTTTATTATCTTGTTTTGTTCTTCTCTGCTTTCTTTTATTTGTTATCTTATAGTCTTTTATTTTGTGTTGTACAGCACCTTGTTGCTGTCATTAAATGCTGTAGAAAATCCTGCTGTGATCTGATTGGCTGACTGAGTCTTGATAAAGAGCACCTGTGCCCCCTTACTAATTATGTTTCAGTCTCCTCTTGTTTGAACCAAAAGTCTGTCGTTCAGACATGGCTTGTGTGGAATTGTTGCGTTGTTGACCATGTAAGTTTCCTTTTTTGATTGTTTGTTTAGTTTAAAGGATTATGTGTGTTTGATATGATATATTGAATTCTAGTTATGTTTAGTAGCTCTTCAGTGTTATACTCATTTGATTGTTAAAGCTGATTTCAGATGTATGATTTAAGATTTGCAATTATGTTTGTATTTATTAATGGTTTTGTTTATGGGTTTTAGAAACCAACAATTACAATCACTGCCATCTGTGAAATGTCTACTCCTATATGTCACCACAAATAAACTGGGAAAAGTACTTGATGACTGAATGAGTTTTAATGGACCCACCATTCCAGTAGCAACAGCCAAATCAGCCTAGAATTTCTGCTAAATTTCTACATGGTCCTTTGAGCCGGAGAGGCTACTGGAATGGAGACTGAGGATGACTGTGTGAAACCTAAACGTTCATCAAGGATTGTAAAACCTCCAAGATGGCACTGTTGGAAACTCAGAATCGAAGACAAGGAGACTTTGGAAGAATTGCAGCCACGTCAACGCGAAGTCCTCAATAAAGAATAACTTCTTGAATGTGATCCCAAAGTCTGACTAAGTGGACGTTCTCATACAGTTTATATACATTTAGGGGCAGATACCAAAACTTTGTGATGAGACAGGTTTAGGAACCTGTTCGAGACTGAGAGTGCTGCCCATCCTAATCCACTCATCATATCTATTCAAATGCTGAGACCCGAGTACAGGACTGGCAGGACTCTCTTGCTAAAACACAAGCTCCAAGAGCCATTAAGAGTTTCAGTAAAACAGGACTGACCGGAGTCTTTTGCTAGAAAACTCTGATAATAATAATTTATACCTAACCTTAACATGCTAAATTCAATGTAAATTAAACATTTTAATAAATTTGTAATACAACCTTCTTGAACGTGATCCCAAAGTCTCCTGGTCTTCGATTCTGAGTTTAAAATATGTGATATGTTAGATCATGCTAGCAGTATGAATCTGGAAACTTACTTAATGGGTGACTTCAATATAGATTGGAATTCTTCTGACTGTCCTAGGAAAATCAAATTAATGAGCACAGCAACAGCATGTGGATTATCACAGGTAATTAATAAACCGACTAGAATATGTATAAAAAGGGATGGCACTCGATCAGCTTCCTGTATCGACCACATGTTTATAAATGGACTACAAGTTTGCTCAAATTGCTTATCAGTGCCAGTTGGTTTTAGTGACCACAATCTTATTGCAATTGTAAGGAAAACAAAAGTTCCTAAATCAAATCCAAAAGTAATAATGAAAAGGTCATTTAGAAGATTCAATCATTTACAATATGAAGATGATGTCAGAAACACAAATTTGTCAGAGGTAATTCTACAAAAGGATCCAGAGAAGGCATTTCAGCTTTTTGATCAAACTTTAATGACAATTGTAGAAAACCATGCACCAATAAAAAAGTTTACAGTTCGAAATGTCAACACCCCGTGGTTGGATCAAGAATTAAAAGATCTTATGAAAGAGAGAGATCTCGCTAAACAAGCAGCAATCATATCTAAATTCAAATCAGACTGGCAAATATATTGTAAACTTAGAAATTTTGTAACTAAGGTAAATAAGAAGAAAAATAAATTGTACTATACTAAGAAAATTATAGAAATAAAACATGATAGTAAACAATTATGGAATACACTGAATAATATATTAAGAGGAAATGATAAATCAACTCCAGCTTATTTAGAACATGAAGGTGAATTTTTTACTAAACCAAGAGATATAGCGAATCATCTTAATGATTATTTCATAAATAAAATAAATGAACTTAAAAATACTGCACAGCCATACAAGACAGATTTATCAAATACACTTAAAAATAAGATGATGGAAAGTAGATCATGTAGCTTTAAATTCAAGAGTGTCAGTGTTTCCAAAATTCTGATGAATTGTAAAAACAAACCACCTGGTGTTGACTACCTTGAACATAAGTTGCTTAAGCCAATAGTTGCAATCATTGCTTCTATTATTGCTCATATAATTAATTTGTGTTTAATGGATAATATATGTTTGCAAGCATGGAAAATATGTAAAGTTGTGCCAATACCTAAAAATAAGAAACTGCCTTTCTCTGGGTCAAACAGTAGACCAATAAGTTTATTACCAGTTCTCGGTAAAATAATGGAAAGAAATGTTTATGAACAGATTCAGTCTTATTTTATGAATAATGATTTAATTATAACTTTTCAGCATGCATATAGAGGAAAACACTCAACAGCCACTGCCCTGACTCAGATGGTGGATGACTGGTTCAAGGATATGGAGGAGAGGAAAATAATAGGTGTTGTAATGCTTGATTTCACTGCAGCATTTGATATAATTGACCACGACTTACTGTTAAAAAAACTGGAATATTGTGGTTTTTCACGACCCGCATTATTATGGATGAAAAGTTATTTGTCAGACAGAAGACAATTAGTTTACTTTAATGGCAGCTTTTCAAAGGTAAGGGTTGTGGAACATGGCGTGCCTCAAGGAAGTTGTCTTGGGCCGCTCCTCTACACAATCTTTACCAATGACCTTCCATCTGTTTTAGATAAGGCAAGCATTTCAATGTTTGCTGATGATTCCACTATATATTTATCAGGAACTGATATTGGTGATTTAAATACAAAACTACAAAGAGAGCTACAGTTAGTGGTGGACTGGATAAGGAGTAACAAACTGATTCTCAATGCATCTAAAACTACCTGTTTAGTGGTTGGAACTCCTTTTTCTTTACTTTCCAAACCGAAACTTGAACTCAGCATAGAGCAAAATTCTGTTGAGCAAAGAGAAGAAGCTAAACTTTTGGGAGTGATGATTGATAATGGATTGTGTTGGGACAGACATGTTCAGAAACTGTTAACTAAAATGGGCAACACTTTGTATGTTATTAAAAGGTGTGCAAAACATTTTACACCACAGATCGTTAAACAAGTACTTCATGCTTTGTTTTTTTCACACCTTGATTACTGCTCTGTGGTTTGGTCCAATACTTCATCAACTAATATAAAAAAAACTACAGGTGATTCAGAATAAAGCTGCACGTGTGGCTCTCTCATGTGGGTTTAGATCAAATGTTGACAAAATGCATGAAAGCCTCTCATGGTTTAAAGTTAAAAATAGATTGGTGTATTCACTAATGGTATTTTTATATAATATTATAACAAACAAAACACCTTTTACTTTATATACAAAACTATCCTTTAGTACTGATACACATCATTATCAGACTAAGCATGCAGTAGGAGGTAGTTTTATTTTACCTATAGTGAAAACCAAATCAATTCAGCGTTCAGTCAGGAACAGAGCGATGTGTGAATGGAACTCTCTCCCAAATACTATCAAACAACAAAACACTCTGTATGGTTTCAAAACATCACTTAAGAAATGTACGTTACAGACATTACAGAGCACAGCTGAGGTGGCAGGGGAGATTGAGATGACCAAATCCCACCTGAACAAAACAAGTGAAGATCTTCAGCAGTGGGTCACAGATGTTCAATTGTGGGCAGCATCAAGTAATTTTGTTACTAAATCTAAAGAAATCATGTCATGTGTGCAAGGGTGTAGGAATGAGTTTGATATTGAGGGGGACTCATTTTATTCAACAATCGTTGTTTTTATTGGGTGGGACCACATTAACTGCCAC
Organism: Abramis brama; assembly: GCA_022829085.1. Lineage (NCBI taxonomy): Eukaryota > Metazoa > Chordata > Actinopteri > Cypriniformes > Leuciscidae > Abramis > Abramis brama. Next base: position 66,732,195 of record CM040766.1, on the reverse strand, counting down.
TAGGGATCATGTCCCCCCTTCCCCACCCGCTCCTACGCCCTTCCATTTGTGAAATTTGAATGTTATAACTTTTTGAATATTATGTTTGTACGCTTATCGTTTTGTTTGCAAACAGCTCCGAGTACCATCAGTTCACATGATCCACAGGGGCTGCAGCGTCTAATGGAAGGCTTGGTCCTTAAAATCCACCAAAAGAAAATGGAGTTGTACAGAGAGACAGGTTTGTGATTGAGTTTTTTTTTTTTTTTCATTTTGTAGGATCCTACACATTCTTGTGAAAGTAATCTATGAATCTGAATGGAAATGTCATAATGTGTGTACTTTATTAAAATTATATTTTTCTGAAATCTGTGTTCATGTGTTACCTCCTTGTAGACAGCAACAAAGACAGGCGACGCAAGCGATCTGCCATTGCTAAAGAGATGAGCAAACTAGAAGAGGCCATAACATCATACAATGCTCTGGTCTCAAATGCAGAGGCTGTGGATCCAGCAGACACCCTTTTAGCACAAGACTTTTCAATATGGCCTTGGGAAACAGGTAGAGATTGGAACAGGAAATAGTATTGTCAACGCAGTATTTAAGTTGTCTTTGTCTTCACTTACCACAATAGTGCACAATTAGATTCCATGTAGTTTAGTTTTATGTTACATTTATTTATAAAGAGAGAATCAGACTGAGTCCTTGGTCTCTTTTACAGCTGAGCCTTGTGGACAGAATATGTAAAATATAATTACAAGAAACATTATTAAGAATAACAATTACAGCACATTCAACAGAAAATGGTTAAAGTGTAACTCTCGCCAAAATTTAACCCTCTACTGCATGCATTTTGATGGCACATGATAAAAATTATTCCACATCATTTCTTGGCTCATTTGGGAACATTTTATTGATTTATTGAAAAATTTCCCTCCCTCAACCCCCCCACCCCAAAATATTTTTTTGTTGCCTGAGGGCAACGTTGTGCAACAATGGTAAAGAATCATAGAGAAAATTATCATTATACAATTCTCAGAGAGCAATACAAAAATAAGAAAATAAATAAAAAAATGTCAAGAAATCATTTAAGTAAAAAGGGAAAAACACTTGAAACACATCAATATATTTGATTTGATACAGACATAGGTTTGTATGTAGTGCGTCATGTCATATCATGTACTTCATGTATCCTAATCATCCCCATATACACTACTGTATATTGACAAAAGTATTGGGACACCCCTCCAAATCATTGAATTCAGGTGTTCCAATCACTTTCATGGCCACAGTTGTATAAAATCAAGAACCTAGGCATACAGACGCTTCAACAAACACTCTCAGGAGCTCAGTGAATTCAAGCGCGGTGATAGGTTGCCACCTGTGCAATAAGTCCGTTCGTGAAATTTCCTCACTACAAAATATTCCACGGTCAACTGTTAGTGGTATTATAACAAAGTGGAAGCAATTGGGAACAACAGCAACTAGGCCACAGAGTGGGGTCAGTACATGCTGAGGCACACAGAAGTTGCCAACTTTCTGCAGAGTCAATAGCTACAGACCTCCAAACTTTGTAGAGAGCTTCATGGAATGGGTTTCCATGGCTGAGCAGCTGCTTCCAAGCCTTACATCACCAAGTGCAATGCAAAGCGTGGGATGTAGTGGTGTAAAGCACGCCGCCACTGGACTCTGGAGTGACCAATCACGCTTCTCTGACTGGCAATCCAATGGACGAGTCTGGGTTTGGTGGTTGCCAGGAAAACGGTACTTGCCTGACTGCATTGTGCCAAGTGTAAAGTTTTGTAGAGGGGGGATTATGGTGTGGGGTTGTTTTTCAGGGGTTGGGCTTTGCCCCTTAGGTCCAGTGAAAGGAACTCCTAATGCTTTAGCATACCAAGACAATTTGGACAATTTTATGCTCCCAACTTTGTGGGAACAGTTTCTAGATGGCCCCTTTCTGTTCTAACATGACTGCGCACCAGTCCTGACCTCAACCTGATAGAACACCTTTGGGATGAATTAGAGCAGAGACTGCGAGCCATCTATCACTCTGTCTCCTCTCCACCAATAAGCTGGTGTGTTGTGGGCGTTCTGGCACAATATGGCTGCCTTCGCATCATCCAGGTGGATGCTGCACATTGGTGTCACTTTGGTGACTTTGGGTGTTCCTGTGCACCCAGGAACCCTACATCTTCCCTACTTGTAACACATTATTTGCCATTGTGAGGTATTGTCCAAGACATCCTTGAAAAGTACCTCTTATCGCACAACGTTGCCCTGAGGCAACAAAAAGAAAAACTGAATTTGTGAACATGCAAAATAAAAAAAACTTCACAAAACCTGCCAAAAGGCTTCTCTACACCTTCACACACACACATATATTTTTTATGTACAGTTCATGTCATTTTAAATAAGATTACTAAAGCAAATAATCTTGCTTTCATCTCACACCATGTGCTCCAGTGACCAAGTGTCAGAAAAGGATGTCCCGCCTTCAAATGGTGCTTGATAGTGACTCCCAAACCTTATTGGACTGTTCTTTGATACTTTTTCAAACATTCTAATTGGTTGCAATCATTTAAAGAAAAATGTACTGAACATAGGGCTTAAGAAAACCTTCTGTTGCCTGGGAGCAACGCTATGCAGTAGAGGGTTAACCTATTGTGTGTTTTTTTTTTTTTTATGTATTCGAGTCAACCTTTTCATTAATAGCATAATTTGGATGTAAAAGCCACGTTTAAGATTTATTGTAGTTTCATTGTTCTGTCAAATGGCCGTTTGAATTGAATTGATAGAGTCATTGCTATGATGGCATGAAAATTGCTATTCCTAAAACCCTAAAAAGGCTCAACATAACATGAAACTTTTTTCAAAGTATCACCAGGGGCTCTAGACATGAACTCGAACATTGAGAACATTGTTTGTGTTCAAAAAGTTTACAAAAATGCAAGGTTTTGTAAAAATTATTTTTGCAGTTCGTGATTCCGGTGTCTGCCATTTTGCCAGTCAAAAAGTGTAGATCTCTGATTGCAAAGTAACAGGGAGGAGAGTAAACATGAAAAAGCTCCTAAAGCTTAGTTCCATATAAATGCATGGGTAATTTGTTGTTTTGTCGTTAGTGAAAAACAATATTGACCTTGTAGTTCCTAATATGGAGTCTGTTCATTCGCATTCGGAGATCGACACTTTTGGACTGTCAACATAGAGGCGGCTGGAAAGAAAAACAGCTACGTTGAGTTGTTCAAAACATTTCTTTTTAGTAAACTCTGTGTACACAAACAATGTTCTCAATGCTTTAGTTCATGTGTAGAGCCCCTGGTGATACTTAGAGAAAAGTTTAATGTTGTTTTAGGAATAGCAGTTTTGATGCCATCATAGCAATGCCCCTATCACTTCAATTCAAACGGCCATTTGACCGAACAATGAGACTACAATAAATCTTAAACGTGGCTTTTACATCCTAATTATGCTATTAATGAAACGGTTGACTCGAATACATTTAAAAAAAAACATCATAGGTTAAATTTCGGCGAGAGTTTATGCTCTAATGTGGCATGGATTTAAAATGCCCTAAAGGAACTAAAGCATCAATCTTGAGTTCTCTCTGTAAATCATTCCTAGTGTGAGGGGCATGGTAGACAATAGTTTTTCTTAAATAACTCGTTTTATTTGCTTTTTTTATTATTGAGAATATAGTGATCCTAGTTTTTTTTTAATTCAAATGTGCTGACAAAGTTTGTAACAGAACTAGTTCAACACAACCACAAACAATTACAAACCTGGAGATAATTAAACAACTTCACAAAATAACTTCAAATGCTTTTTAGAGTGATACATCACTTTTGTGACATAAGCATTTAAAATGCTAAATGGCTTGGGACAAATTACTTGTAGTGCATCTGTTTACCACTATTACCGTATTTTACGCACTATTAGTCACAGTTTTTTTACTCGTCTGGCTGGTCTATTCTATATTGGCACTCGGGAAAACACTCATTTTAACTACTTTGTAAATATCAATGAACATATTTAAACATCTAAGTTGTAAGTAGACAAGCATAAAATTATAACCATGCCTTTGGTGACCAGTAAAGTGTTTATTTAAAGGGCCTTGAAATATAAGTGCGACTTATACTCCAGTGCGACTTATAGTCCGGAAAATACGGTATGTAGTTTTATATCACATTGCAAGGCCTTTTACTGTCGGTCAATCTTTTTTGTCTTTTTTGCTATTACCAGTATTTATCTTTACAGAATCCACTGTGCCCTTGAGACAAAAGAAGATTGTGTTTGACAAGATAATGCTGTTGTCTCGTTTAAAAGAAGAAAAGACTATTCTCATTAAAGAGATGAAACAACACTGGCAGTTCCTGGCTGGTGTCTCCAAGACATTAGGTGATGATATAAAGTTGGTCAGAGGTGACTTGAAAGAAGGGAGTAAGTATTTATTACTGTTTCTGAGATACTGTATAATTTGACAGGTTTGTGGAGTAAACACTAACAGGTCTTTCTTTCTTTTTCATGCCATTTGGTCTAAAAAAAAAATATATAATGTATGCATATAATTACTTGTTAAGTAAGATATATGTAGCCATATTCAATGGATGAGCTAATGACTGGTATTAATGCTGATACATTAACCTAGCAAAGATCATCAGGACAGAAATATGGACATTGTATGTTTCTGTAAAAAGCTGCAGTAGGATACATTTGCCCCTAACCAATCTTAAAACGTTTTAAGTCTGTCCTACTAACATGTCTGTGGAGGCATACGAGGGACTGTGCTGCATTATGTTGGCAAGATTGAGTGACGTACAACATCAAATGAGTGAGGTGAAGTCAAAATATAGGTGGGTGCTTATCTGTGGGTTAAATTTGTAATTGTGCATAGGTGTTTTGTATTGTATGCACATGGACTTGCAGGTAGGTATATGTACCAGTACATGTATATTGCATGTTCGGTCCCTGTCTTGTACTGTACCTTGTAAAATAGCTTAAACTTTCTTTGTAGACATACTTTTGGTATTGCATTGTGTGAAAGTTACAAAGTAAAATATTTTGTTACTAAAATGATGGTGTCATTTTATGAGCTCAACAGGACTGAGAAAGTGAGGATGCAAGATATTGATAATTTCAATTAACCTGTGTTTACTTTATCACAGTCAGATTGTGGTGGATCCAAGTGTTCTCTCAATTGATGAGGAAGAGTGAGGAATTTCCTTACCTCCATGATGACAGTGATTCATCCCATGAAGACTGAGTGAGGATAAATAATGTACTAGATCACTAACCATAAAACTCTGCAAGCTTCTCCTAATGCTCAGGTACTTTCCTACTAGCTCCTGGCTGACAAAAGTTGTGATTAACAATACTCAGCAGTCAGTACTTTTTTTAACTCCTAAGGAGTCTATTAGAGCTTCTGCCTGTTCATTGTATATGCCATTTGCACTACATTCGACTTGGACAATTACGCCCAGTATTAATTTACTACTAAGGTAGTTGCCTTGCCACTTTATTCACCAACTTCTTCTACCTCTCTGTTTGATTGTGCTGCAATAATTGTACATATACCTACACCTTTACTGTGTTGCCCTCTCATCCTGTATCTTATCTGTATTTCTTTCTTTTTCTATCCCTCCGTGCAATTAATGTGTAATTTTGTGTAATTTCATGTGTAACTTCTTTGTCATCTTGCTCTCTAAAAGCTCACCTGGTTAAATAAAGGTTAAACAAATAAATAAAAAGAAGTAGGGGTGTAACGGTTTGAGATGTTCACAGTATGATAACCGTTAGAGAAAGATCACGGTATTACGCTCTCACAGTATTAGTAAAAATATAATTGGTTGCAAACTTTGGCATAAGATAGTGAAGCACACTCCCGCTGGGCTCTGGAGTAGTGAAAACGTCTCAGGGCAGTTTCACACCTAAAAGTCCGGACCAACATTTGTGTTTAAGTACATTTTATACATTTGACATTATACATACGTTTTTTTGGTTTCACAGTAATTTTGCTAGCACACTAAAGAACTTTCCATGACATACCTACAGTGTGTCGTCACCACGTACATGTGTTTTGTAATCCCTTTGATTGGTGAGTAGACAGGCGTTCGTCTGACGGCGTGTTGTCATTTTGGCATGTAGTATTCTCCGTATGAATGAAAATGAATTAACAAATGAATTATCAAATCCTGATTGCGTTATTATGGTATTACTACCAGCAGCAACAACGTCAGCACCAACTACAAGCGCAGTACCAACTATAAGCACAGCAGAGGTGGGTAATTACTTGAGTTAAAGTACTTTTCTGAGTAACTCTGAGTTCAAGAGTTTTGGGAAGTCCCTACTTAAGACCAAAATGATCATGTAAAGGGAGTTCATATCTTACCAAAAACCATGATTGATATTTTCTTTACTTTTTCTATTTGTTTCATAGGTCACTGTTAAAATATCAACTCCCTTTACATGATCATTTTGGTCTTAATTAGGGACTTCCCAAAACTTGTGAACTCAGAGTTACTCAGAAAAGTACTTTACTCAAGTAATTACCCACCTCTGAAGTGCAGTACTTGTACATTAGAAATGTAGGTTATAATTTACTTTTAAAGTTTTAGTCTGACCAAATTGAAATTAAAAATCTACCGGTAATCTCCTCTCCCCATGTGCTTCCACAACTCATTTTTGCTTGTTCTAGCCAGCGACAGTATGATCTAGAAGATTTTTTTTCAAGATTTTTCTTTTCTATGGTACGTATTTGCCTAACTTCCTGTAATTGTTCCAAAAGTCCAAACCATCCAAAAAGTGTTTTCACACTGCAAACGAACCTAACCATGGTTCAGTTTGGTCCAAGACCACCTATTTTGATCGGACCAAAATGTAGTATTTTGATCTGGACCGTGGTCCGAGGCACCTTTCACACCTGAAATATTGTTTCGGAACAAAATGAAAAGTGAGAAAGTCCGGACCAAATGAGGTGTGTGAAAACGCCTTTGAGAAAGTTTTGAGTTTTTTTTTTTTTTTTTGGTTGCCTGAAGTTTATATGATTCTGTGTAAATGTAATTGACTCTCTCAAGAGAACTGATATTTACAATGGGAATGGGAATGCACCTGATATTAAATTAATACAATATCTTGAATGACAAATGCCACGGTATGATAACAGTCTGTTTTAATACCGTGGTATATCGTGAAACCTTGAAACCGTTACATCCTTACTCAGGAGGTACAATCAGGTCCAAGTCCTTGTCTACAAAAAGGCTATAGCAGAGTATTCACAGATTAGTTTGTCCCAATGTGTTTGCTGCACAAATCAAGCCAATGTCAGCAGGCTTTCATTGTCAGAGTAAGCAGATATAAGAATTATTGTATTTGTCACTTCTGCCAGTTAAAACATGTTACAACCCAAAAGCACTAATTTCAGAACTGATGACTGCAATACACTCAAAACATTTGGGACAGTTGACTGTTACAGTAGTATCACCTTTCCTTTTAATAACACTTATTAAGCATTTGGGCAGTGAAGACACCAGTTGTTTCAGTTTAGCAAGCATCATTTTTTTCCATTCATCCATGATGTCCTCAGCTACACGACTGTACGGGCCTTAATTGCCTTACTGTGCGTTTCAGAATGAGCCACACATTCTCAATCGGAGACAGGTCAGGATTGCGGGCAGGCCATGCTAGCACCTGCACACTCTGCTTATACAACATTGCGCTTGTGAGCAGCCGTGGCCTGTGGATCTTAATATGCCAGGGAGGGTTCATGTTATGCTTGGGACTGGTGCAAAATGAACTGTGCACAACGCAACAAACCCAGTGTGCGATACCATTCGGATTCGTTCCAGTCTCGAGCATAACATGAATCCGCCCCACCAAATTAAGATCCACCGGCCGCGGCTGCTTGTGAGACATCTGTGAGGGCACCGATAATGCAGAAATATATGTACACATTTTGGAGCAACAAAAACTGCCATTCAGACATCTTTTCCAGGGGCGTCCTTGCATTTTCCAGCAGGACAATGACAAACCACAGTCTGCTTGGATTAAAAACTCACCAGAGGACATGTATAATAGAATGGGGAAAAGTGCTCTTGCTAAACTGAACCAACTGGCATCTTTACTTCCCAAAAGCTTATTAAATGTTATTAAAAGAAAAGGTGATGTTACATAAAACAGTGGTAAACAGTCACAAATATTTTGACTGTGTTGCAGTCATCAGATTTAAAATGTGTATATTTTCTAAAATAAATGAAATACTCAAAGACATGTAATTTGTTAATAATGTGTTTTCAGTATAGTACAGAGTGAACTGAATTTTCAAAGGATTTTTTTTTTTTTTTTTTTGCATTTTCAATACTGTCAACTTTTTCAGAATCAGGTTGTACTTTTATAGTGCAATCCTTGGTTATGTTTTCTTTCTCGGTTGATACAAATCTTTGTAGTAGAATAATAAAACAAAAGTAGCAGAATACATCTATATAATGCTAAAGAAATATGAATATGTACAAATTACTGTGGTAAGAATGCACTGAATTAAAAATTGTATACACAGTGCTATTGGATTTTATGGCTTTTATACACAAATGGCACTGTACAGATTTAGCAGCACTGAAATAGTTTATAGCAGCTGTGAAAATGACATTGAATATGCAGTGAGATGTTGGAGTTAGCACCAGAGAAGCAGGGTTATCCAGAGAAGCAGGGTAATACAGTGTACTGTACAGTCAGTTGAGTTATTTGTTAGTCTTATGGCTTGTGGGTTTGTGGGTTTCTTAGCCTACTGGTGTGTTCATTGATGCTCAGGTACTATTTTAAAGAATAGGTTGTTTGTTTTTGGATGTTCTATTTTTTAAATGTATATTTATTTTGCTTAAGGAACCCATTTTAAATAAAGTGCATGTTTGTATCACCCTGTCTAAGGTAAAACTATAGCTAGAACCAACTGTAATCAATTTGCCATTGTAATTTTAATCAGTGTAAATAAAAAAGAATATCATTCATTTGTTCATTTTCCATTTTTTAATGAGCGTAATATGGTTCTTTATACTGGACATTTACTCTGTATAGCCATTAATAAATATATCTTTGTGCATAAGTGTTGAGGTCATAATATAAGTATCAAAAGAACAAAGGCCTGTATACTGTATTATGCTCTATTGGACAATGTTTTAACTTAAGTCAAATCTAAATGTCTAACAAAAGGTCAGATTTGGAAGCATTATTATGTGTACTTTTTAATTTATTTGTAGAATCAAATCACCTGGGTTTTTCAATGATGTAATTGGTCAAACGCATTACATAATGTTTCTCTATTTTTTTAAATTGCAGTCTAGATTTTGAGTAATATAATACAGTTTTTAAATGGGTTTACTTTAGTCATGTATTTATTTCGGACAATCTGTATCTGCACAACATTCTAGTAGTGACAAAAGTGACAGAAAAAATGCGCAGTGGTTGTAGACACAGCAGGGGACGCTGTTTGTCGGAGGGCTGTCTGGACTATTGTAATCAACAAACGAAGAAGAGTAAGTGCGCACACACGCACACACTAATAACTCATTGACACGCACGTTAGTTGGATCCAATGACAGTAAAGGTTGGATCAGGGACTTAAATTGTATCATTATATATACACTGCTCAAAAAAATAAAGGGAACACTTTTTAATCAGAGAATAGCATCAAGTCAGTTAAACTCCTGGGATATTGATCGGGTCAGTTAAGTAACAGAGGGGGTTGGTAATCAGTTTCAGCTGCTTTAGTGTTAATGAAATTAACAGCAGGTGCACTAGATGGGCAACAGTGAGACAACCCCCAAAACAGGAATGGTTTTACAGGTGGAGGCCACTGACATTTTTTCCCTACTCATCTTTTCAGACTGTTTTTCACCAGTTTTGCATTTGGCTAGGGTCAGTGTCACTACTGGTAGCATGAAGCGATACCTGGACCCTACAGAGGTTGCGCAGGCAGTCCAGCTCCTTCAGGATGGCTCATCAATACGTGCCATTGCCAGAAGGTTTGCTGTGTCTCCCAGCACAGTCTCAAGAGCATGGAGGAGATTCCAGGAAGACAGACAGCTACTCTAGGAGAGCTGGACAGGGCCGTAGAAGGTCCTTAACCCATCAGCAGGACCGGTATCTGCTCCTTTGTGCGAGGAGGAACATGATGAGCACTGCCAGAACCCTACAAAATGACCTCCAGCAGGCCACTGGTGTGAATGTCTCTGACCAAACAATCAGAAACAGAGTTCATGAGGGTGGCCTGAGGGCCCGACGTCTTCTAGTGGGCCCTGTGCTCACTGCCCAGCACCAGGGAGCTCGATTGGCATTTCCCATTGAACACCAGAATTGGCAGGTCCACCACTGGAGCCCTGTGGTTTTCACAAATGAGAGCAGGTTCACCCTGAGCACGTGACAGACAGGAAAGGGTCTGGAGAAGCCGTGGAGAGTGTTATGCTGCCTGTAACATCGTTCAGCATGACCGGTTTGGTGGTGGGTCAGTGATGGTCTGGGGAGGCATATCCATGGAGGGACGCACAGACCTCTGCAGGCTAGACAATGGCACCCTGACTGCCATTAGGTATCGGGATGAAATCCTTGGATCCATTGTCAGACCCTATGCTGGTGCAGTGGGTCCTGGGTTCCTCCTGGTGCACAACAATGCCCGGCCTCATGTGGCGAGAGCATGCAGGCAGTTCCTGGAGGATGAAGGAATGATACCATTGAAGGGCCACCACGCTCACCTGACCTACATCCAATAGAACACCTCTGGGACATTGTGTTTCGGTCCATCTGACATAACCTGGTTGCACCTCAGACTGTCCAGGAGCTCAGTGATGCGCTGGTCCAGATCTGGGAGGAAATACCCCAGGACACCATCCGTCGTCTCAGTAAGAGCATGTCCCGACGTTGTCAGGCATGCATACAAGCACGTGGGGGCCATACAAACTACTGAGAACCATTTTGAGTTGCTGCAATGAAATTTCAGCAAAATTGACAAGCCTGCTGCATCATTTTTTCACTTAGATTTCCGGGGTGTCTTTGAATTCAATCCTCTGTAGATTGATTATTTTCATTTCCATCAAACGATGTGGCATTCTTTCGTTCATAACACATTACCCAGTCCATTTTAGTATAGATATCCAGCATGACATTTTTCCCCATTGAGATCTGATGTGTTTTCAAAGTGTTCCTTTAATTTTTTTTGAGCAGTGTATATATATATATATATATATATATATATATATATATATATATATATAAAATTCCCAATTTATTTTAATATAAAAAAAATTTCCCAAACAAAGCCACAGCAGAACTTAAATAAATATATATATATATATATATATATATATATATATATATTGTAACATCTCTCAAAGAAGCCAGAGTTCAGTTAACTTGTTTATTCTCCAAAAGCACAACGTGCAGGCATTAGAACACAGCAGGCGTGTCTCGCCCAGAACAGAAAGAGAGCGAACTTCCTCAACTCAAACACTATAACCCCCCGGGCGTCCGCCCCTCTCTCCAGGCTGCCAACCAACAGCGCGCCCGGGGTTACACACAGCTGATTGACAGCTGCACAGCATTTTTCAGTCGCTACATTACCCCCCCTCATCAAAGTTCCTCGACCCTGAGGGAACAACCAATAACACATCACAACAACAACTTTACACAAAGTCTCTCAGGTGGGCCGGCGGCCTTGTCTGCCTCCGGGGCCGTGCAGGCCCTGCAATGTCATGAACTGGAGAGAGTGGCCCTGGGGGGGTGTGTGTGGTGGAAATGTCTGGGTGTGTGTCTGTGTGCCCGTTTGTGAATGTGTGTAGGGCCCGGTGCCCCTCCGGCTGAGTGAGTGCAGGGTGAGTTGTGTCTGGGTGGGGGCTGTTAGGGGGGGTCTGTGAGGGCCTGTGTGGGAGCTGGGGGGTAGTGTCTCCGTGGTAGGGGGCCAATCTGTCTCTATGTATGGCCACTCGTCTGCCACGTGGGGGTAGCTGTACTCTGTATACCACCTCCCCAAGTCGCTCTAACACTCTACAAGGGCCTACCCAGTCACTGTCCAGCTTGGGGCAACGGCCTTTTTTTCTCTGCGGGCTGTGGACCCAAACCAGCTCTCCCGGTTCCAGGTGGCGGCCTTTGTGATGTAGATCGTAGTTTCTACGTTGTCTTGCCCCTGCGCTCTGCAGCTGCGCACGTGCAAAGTCGTGGGCCGTCTCTAGGCGGTCCTGAAGTCTCCTGGCATACTCTCGTCCTGGGGGCACAGCTGGGGTGTCAGGGGGGAGGCCAAAGGCCATTGCTGGTGGGGTGTGGAGCTCTCTACCCAGCATGAGCAGGGCTGGCGTGCAGGCCGTAGATTCTTGGACAGCGGACCGACAGGCCATCAGCACAAGCGGGAGGTGCTTGTCCCAGTCGCGTTGGTGTTTAGCGGTGATGATGGCCAGCTGCTGGATCAGGGTCCTGTTGAAGCGTTCTACTAAGCCATCGCTCTGCGGGTGTAGGGGGGTGGTGCGAGTTTTGTTTATGCCCAGTCTATGACACAGGTCAGCGAATACTCGCGATTCAAAGTTTCGCCCTTGGTCGCTGTGTATGGTTTGGGGCGTCCCAAAACGGCAGACCATGCCCTCCAGTAGGGCTTCAGCCACTGTCTCTGCCTCCTGGTCAGGGAGGGCATAAGCCTCGGGCCACTTGGTGAAGTAGTCCATGACTGACAGCACATACCTGTTCCCGCTGTCAGTGACCGGAAGTGGACCGACTATATCCACCCCAACTCTTTCCATGGGTGCGCCGACAGGGAACTGTTGGAGTTGGGCGTGGGACTGTTCGGAGGGGCCTTTCTTTGCCGTGCAGCTGTCGCACCGCCTGCAGAAGTCCTCTACGTCCCTCCTGAACTGCCCCCAGTAGAAGCTCTGTCGTAGGCGACGGAGAGTTTTGGTGACCCCGAAGTGACCAGCCCCCGTGGCCCCATGCACTGCCTTCAGCACGGTCAGTCTCTCTGCTCTGGGGACCACCAACTGCCACCTCAGCTCTCCCGTCGCTGGATCCTTCCAGGCCCGCTGTAGCACCCCGTCGGTGAGCCGCAGCTGCATCTCCACCCACTGGAGCACTGGCTGTATGTCCGTGTCGGCCTCCTGCTGTTGTCTCCACTGCGTTGCTGAAATCTCAGTAAGCTCGCAGCACACAGCCACCTCGGCTTGGATGACGATGGCTGCCTCCTGACCCTGTAGTTCCTTGTCTCGTGTCTCCCTCCGGTCGCAGTGGCGGCATCCTTCCTCAGCACAGGGTCTGCGGGACAGGGCGTCGGCGTTGGAGTGGCGGGCTCCTGCTCTATGCACCACTTTAAAATCATAGGACTGTAGCTCCTCCATCCAGCGTGCTACCTGGCCCTCCGGCTCTTTAAAGGACATGAGCCACTGGAGGGCAGAGTGGTCCGTCCTGACGGTGAACGGTAGCCCACAAAGGTAGTATTTGAAATGTCGAATGGATGATAACACAGCTAGGAGTTCTCTGCGTGTGACACAGTAGCGCCGTTCGTGCTTATTAAAAGTCTTACTGTAATACGCTACCACTCTCTCACCCTCTGGGCTTAGCTGTGCTAGCACCCCTCCCACTCCCTGGCCACTCGCGTCACAGTCCAAGATGAACGGGAGGGAGAGGTCAGCCGGAGCCAACACGGGAGCCTCTCCCAGCGCCTTCTGTAGCGAGGTGAACGCTGTTTGACACTCACTGGTCCACACAAAGTCCTGGTCTTTGTGTAGTAGCCTGAACAGCGGTGCCGCCACACAGGAGAACCCCCTCACGAACCTCCGGTAATAGGAGGCTAAGCCCAGGAAGCTTTTCAGCTGTTGCTGGTTCGCTGGTGTGGGCCAGTCTCTGACCATTCGTACCTTTTCATCCATTGTGCAGATGCCATCTCTGCCCAGCCTGTGCCCCAGGAATGACACCTCTCTCTGCATGAAGTGGCACTTTTCCGGGTGGAGTTTGAGACCCGCTGCTGCTATACGCTCCAAAACATGCCACAGGGACTGGAGAGCTGCCTGGAAAGTGGGGCCGTGGGCGAGAATGTCATCCAGGTACACCACACACTCAGACCGAGGGACACCTGACAGCACTTTGTCCATCAGTCTTTCAAAGGAGGCTGGTGAATTGCAAAGGCCAGCCTCCTTTGTCAAATTGTGTGCCGGCTGTGGCGCAGGTGGGGCGGCTAGGTGAGGTGAGAGGGGTAGTGGGGGTGGCGGCTGGCGTGTTCCGAGCAGCGGGGGCTGTAATGTGCCTCTATTCAGCTGTGAGTGGGGGGGTGGGGGGCTACAGGGATCTCGAGGGGCGGGACTCCTGGTCCCTACGACAGGGTCGCTGTTGGTTTCAGCGGTGTTTGCTGACACAGTGGTTACCTGGGGTGTTGTAGGGTTGAGGCCCTGGGGGGGTGGAGCCATGTTGACCGGACGTTCCCCTGGAAAGCACAGGGTGGCCTCTGCAAGGTCCAGCCGACAGCCTGTGTTCTTCAGGAAGTCCAGTCCGAGAATGCAGGGGTCCTGGACTGACGCCACCCACACCGGGTGGCGCACTGTTTTACCGCCCACCACAAATGTCAGTGTCCCTTTGCCTTTCATGGGTGACAGTTCCCCGGTCACCGTCCGCAGGTGGACTGCTGTTGGCTCCAACACCGTTTGCCTGGGGAGCACATCGGGCCGCACTAATGTCACTGTAGAGCCGGTGTCGACCAGCGCCACGCACGTTACCCCCTCCACGGTGACTGGGATGTGGCATAGGTCCCCAATTGAAGTTCGGCCCACTACCGCCACCTCCATCGGGCCGGCCGTGCCTGAGGGTGTATGTGGGGGGCTGTGGTTCGTGGTCCGCGTCGCCCCCTCTATGCGGACCCGGGGTCGTTTCCCCGGTGTCTGGGTGTTTTCGGGCATGAGCGTACCAAGTGACCGGGTTCCCCACAGCCCCAGCACAGTCTAGTAGTGCGGTCAGAGCGCCGTTGAGTGCCCAGAGAAGCTGCCCGCACCAGCTCTGTCAGCTCCGCTGCCCATGCTGGTGTTTGCGGAACCTCCGCTGCTGCTCTGACCTGGGGACTGTTGTGTCCCTGTGTGGGCATTGTGATGTAGGCGCGGGCCGTCTCTCTCTCTGACGCCCTCTCCAACGCCTCCTGCAGGGACCGTGGGTGTGTCAGCTGTACCTCCACACGCAGTTTGGGCGGTGAAAGGGCTTGCATGAACCGATCGCGGGCTAACTCACTTTGTACCATCGTCGGCATGCTGCTATATGCTCTGCGGGTAAGGCTCTCAATGTCATTGGCTAATTGCCGTAGCGGCTCGCCGTGTCTTCTGTATCTATTATTCAGTTCATTGCGGAGGAGCTCCGCTCCCGTAAAGTTCCCGAACCGTCGCTGGAGAGCCCCCACCAATGCGACATAGTTCTCTCTGTCATCTACATCTAAGAGTAGCAAGCATGCTAAAGCCTCGTCCGTAAGGCACATCGCCAATTGTAACGCTTTAGTCTCTTGTGACCAGTTCTGTGATTTAGCAAGCAGCTCGAATTGCGCATGAAAAGCTTCCCAGCTCACCTTCCCATTGTACTTTGGAGTTTTCACGGAGCTAGCCGCTACCGCTGTTATTGTGGACTGGGCGCCGCCATTGTTGTTTACTTCTGAGCTTCCCGCGCCGGAGGTGACGTTGGTGTCTGCGCCCCCCTCTGACTTTGGCTTGCGGGTAGCGAAGCGTGCATGTCCTCGTCTGTCAAAGCCAGCCTCGGAGGCCATTGCTTCCATCGTGCCCCTAAGATGTCCTTTGCTGTCCTCCAGCCGTCGCAGTTCCCTTTGTAAGTCACCAAACGTCCATTCCGCAGCTCTAGCTCCTTCTCTGTCACTCATCTCCCCACGCACACTGTGGCGACGCGGTCTCGCTAACGCTAACTTGACTAACTAACTAAACTGGTCCCTAACTAGTAGTGCAGGGTGCACCCTTGGTCCTCCCTAATCGCGTTTCCGATAATTTTTTAACTTCTGACACCAGTGTAACATCTCTCAAAGAAGCCAGAGTTCAGTTAACTTGTTTATTCTCCAAAAGCACAACGTGCAGGCATTAGAACACAGCAGGCGTGTCTCGCCCAGAACAGAAAGAGAGCGAACTTCCTCAACTCAAACACTATAACCCCCCGGGCGTCCGCCCCTCTCTCCAGGCTGCCAACCAACAGCGCGCCCGGGGTTACACACAGCTGATTGACAGCTGCACAGCATTTTTCAGTCGCTACAATATATATATATATATATATATGAATCAGTCAATAATTTATGACAGCATTACTTATTATATATTAATTGTTTTATTTCTTATTGAAAAATTGTGATGAGCCACAATTTTGTAGTTATGAAATAAATTGTATTGTTAATTATGGATTTATTTGGTTGTTTATTATATATTTTTGAGTGGATTTTAAACAATTAGGCTGTAAAACAAACCAATCTGGCTTAATCGTTCTTCACTCTGAACATTTATAATGTTGGATAATAGTTGTGAGCTAATGTAACGTTAGCCTAATACTTGAACTTGAATTCAATAACGTTAGCTAACTTTGCTAGCCTGCACATTTGGTGCAGAAAGCTATATTTTTATAATTTCTTCTATCATTTATCG
The DNA here is from genome assembly GCA_022829085.1 of Abramis brama. NCBI lineage: Eukaryota > Metazoa > Chordata > Actinopteri > Cypriniformes > Leuciscidae > Abramis > Abramis brama. The sequence continues at coordinate 66,715,591 of CM040766.1, read as the reverse complement.
TCATAAGAAATGCCCACCTTACAAATCTAAAGTTTCTAAACACAACTTATTGTCCTGACTCAACAGTTTTTAATCAAACCTCCGATAAAAATATGTTATCCAGCTTCTTAAAGCAGTGTCCTACCTATGACAAGAAAACGCTAAAACTGCTTACTTGCAAGCGTCTTAGAGCATTGTTAAACTCACCTTTTAATGTCGTTTTGCCTGCAGTTGAGGGTTGCTTTGGTCAAACTCGCCTCTGAATGCCATTTTACCTGCGTTGTTAAACTCAGCGCTGAATGATCACGTGCGTTGTTAAACTCACCGCTGAATGATCACGTGCGTTGTTAAACTCACCGCTGAACGCGCTAAACCTTTGCGGGGACTTTGATATCAGATTGCGAGGGGTTTTAAACATCAAAAACCAGTTGGAGGGCCAGATAAAAATTATCTGGGTGCCGCCATTTGACTCGCCCTGGCATAGATAATATTTTGTAGCCCAATGAGAAAAAAGGGAGTAAATAATTAAAACAAAATGAACAGCATTAGCTGCTACGTGTGAAAAGAAACCTGCTTTGGATGTATTATGTTCAGGACAAACGTAATAGCACTGCAATAGATTGGCTATATTAGGTTAAGGACCAACGTAAGCACTGCTTATATTAAGTTAAGGACCAACGTAGCACTGCTTATATGTTGGCATGTAACGTAATTGCGATGTGCAAAATAGTTTCCTCAGAACGTATTTGCACCGTTCAGTCAGGTACAGAGCGATGTGTGAATGGAACTCTCTCCCAAATACTATCAAACAACAAAACACTCTGTTTCAAAACATCACTTAAGAAATATTACCTTCAAAGAAATTAAAATAGTTAATATTAATTTAATTGAAGGAGATAGGCTACTGTTATAGGGTTCTTAGTTTATCTTATTTTTGATATAAATCTATTAGGAGTAGCGACATTTTATTTTTATTTATGTTTTATTTATTTATTTATTTTTTGTGATTAATGGCGTTAACTGTACAACATGTATTTTCAAATGTTGTGTAATGTCTTGTGAGTATGTGTGTAATGTGATGTCATAAATTGTATTGTCACATGGTAGATTGTAGGACCCCAGGAAGAATAGCTTTTAGCTTATGCTGAAGCTAATGGGGATCCAAATAAAACAAACAAAAACCCCAATGATGAGAGATGTTGATGTATCGGCTTAAAATATGCTTATTGTATTCTATGTGTGGATGGAGCTTAAACAGCATCAATGTGATAAATATTAGAACCTCAGTGTGTCAGAAATATGGGGGGAACAGAATCCGACGGCAAAAAAAAACCCCAGCTGTCGGAATCCGTTCCAATCGCCCAAAGCTAAAAAAAAAAATATTGTCAAGGCACTGACCACTAGCCTATTGAGGCTAGTAATTTGCTAGCCTGGATGCCAGCCGAACTTAGCCCCGCCCACAAATTTTTTTGGTCGGGAAGTTCGGTCTGGACTTGCTCCGTTGAGGAGCTATTATGCCCGAACAAAAATTGTTCGGACCAATCAAATTGTCAGGGCGGGCTTTATACGATGATGGACAGATGAGCAACGGTAACGTAATCATCCACGTCATCAAGGAGCGCTCGGGTTGAATTCATGGCTGCCGCTGGAGAATTGAGTTGTGTAGATTCTGCTATCGCGTCTGTTATTGAAGATATTGACATCGCATTCATTTTAAAAGAGGAGCAGAGAACTGCAATCAAGGCATTTGTTGATGGGAAAGATGTTTTTGCCGTCCTTCCTACGGGATTCGGCAAAAGTTTAATCTATCAGCTGTCCCCGATGGTCGCGAAGAAGATGGGGCGCATTGAAAACCCTGTGGTCATTGTGGTTTCACTCATGGAGGATCAAGTGAAAGAAGCAACCGAAATGGGCATCACTGCGATGCAACTCGGCGTGCACAATGAGGTGGACATAACCAGCGGTCGTTGCCAGCTCCTTTTTGGAAGCCCGGAATCCTGGCTGCTGAACAAGAAGTGGAGAGACATGCTAGGCTCCGATTTTTTTCAAGCCAACGTAATGGGTATCATTGTGGATGAAGTTCATCTCACTTACAAATGGTAAGAGATCGTCTGACTTAGTAAATAACTCATAATGTAGTGATATGAATCAAATGTTGTAAACATATCTTGTATCTAGGTGTCGATGTATGTTTGCTAACTCAGACTTAGTATAATCATAACGTTAGTCTCATTGTACCGAAATAACCAACAGTTATAATGTACTCTGTTATTTCTATCAGGGGTCAGGCTGCAAAAGGGCAGACGCCATTTCGCGAGAGTTTCGCCAAGTTGGGAGAACTTAGATCCCTAGTTAAAGCTGGTATGTATGTACAAAACAATATCTGTCCTGCATGTACAGTCTTTGATATTTTATAACTCACCACTTTAATTGAAATCAGTTGCATACAGGTACTGTGTGTATCGATGCATGTAAGTTTATTAGTGTGATCAGAAGTTCAAAACCATCTCTGAGTTGGCATCAAACAAGGGTGTCACTTTGTATGTACTCACCCACCATACCCATACTGGTAGTCACTGTACCCCTTATAAGTGAAATACTCTTTTTAGATGTCAGTACGATCATTAAAAAGCAATAGATGATACTACTCATCATTTCTTATTTAACTGTTACTTTTATGTAATTGGTTGCTTATTGTACTTTCATATATTACAGGTACACCTGTGCTGGCATTGACTGCTTCTGCTGATCATGAATCCAGAGCCAGGGTAATGAAACAGCTGCAGATGGACAATCCAACTACTTTGGCTCTGAGCCCTAACAGAAAAACATCAGACTTGGTCTGATCAAAGTTCCTGCCAATACACTGGACTGCCTAGACTGGATTGTGAGGGATGTTAAAGAAAAAGGTCTCTCCATGTTGCCAGTTATTATTTACTGTAAAACGGTCAGGGAGGTTGGCAGAGTATTCTGCCATTTGAAGGGTGAACTGGGTGAAGATTCCTGGGTTGAGAGAGACCCTGCGAAAAACACTGAAAACCTACTTATAGGCATGTTCCACAGCCAGACACTCCCTCACAATAAGAACAGAGTGCTGTCATCTCTGAGTGGACAGGGTAGCTGCAGAGTTGTCGTGGCAACAACAGCTCTAGGGATGGGCTTAAATTTTCCAAACATATCATACATTGTGATGTATGGGTTACCGGACGATGTGGAAGCCATGGTTCAGCAAGTCGGGAGGGCTGGCAGAGGTGGGTTGCAGGCACATGCGATTGTTTACGCTGTCAAACAGCATACAAAGCTTGACCCAGTAGTTAAGACTGTACTTGAGACTGGAATCACTAGTTGTCTGCGGAAAGCTTTGTACTGCCATTTCGAGGAACACACTACATCTGTCGATCCAGGACATCTGTGCTGCACCCACTGCCATTCTGTTTGTTCTTGTGAACCGGATGGTTGTGGGGAGCCAACCCCCAAATATGAACATTTTCCAGAGGAGGTTTCTTCACCTGACAAATGCAGAACGGTCACACATGAAGACAAACTTTTGATCAGGGACCTGTTACATAATTACCGGAGTAGTTTACTTCAGGGCCATACAAATCTTTACACAGTTGACACAGCCTGTACTGGTTTTGGAGATGAACTCATTGATGCGGTTTTAGAAAACTGCACACAGATATTTGACCTGAACTTCATTTTCCATAATCTCCCTATATTCAAACTAGAACATGCAAAAGAAATACTAAGAATTATGCATGAAGTTTTTGACGACATCGAGCAGAGTCACACTATTTTGTTTGATGACAGTGTTGTTCAGTTTGACATTGACTACACTGGTTACTTTGATGAAGAGCATGAGGATGACAATGTACAATCATCACCGAGTAGCTTGGAATCAGGCTTGTCAGCGTTGGAGATCTCGGACTAGCTTCAAATTCAGGCTCAAACTTATAGCTTCAGGTTCTTATTGACTGTCTTGTTGTGCAAAAGTTTTTTCACCTCTCTTGTATTAAATAGTTTTAAATAAAATTGACATTGTTTATACTTTTCATCTGGTGGTGGTTGTTTTTGCATTTTAAAAAATTAATAACACATATGTTAATAAAAGACTTTTAATATCTCAACATAATAATATATACACTTTGATCAGATAACCAATAAGAAAACACACAAAAAAATGGTTTCAAGAATGTGGATATAAAAAAATATATGGATATGAAAAAAGTATTAAATATAATACAAATATAATGGCAATTACAAATATAATGCCATCATCATAATTGTTTAAATAGGGACAGTTCTCCAGTCCATTACTTTGGACTTCATCCACTGCCATAATTCCCGGTATTTCAGCTTTACCAATAAGTTTTTTCTGAAATTCGGGAATGTGTGAAACTGTCTGCCTGGCTGATTTTGGAAAAGTTTAGCCTCCCTTACAACGTTTAACAGGGTTAAAACATCCTCCTGTTCTCGGGCTACATGGTGAATGCCAGTCGGCCTTGACAGCCCCAGCTCTGTGTCTGTTTTGTCCATCAGCTCCTTGAGGATGCCAATGGACTTACTAATTCTGGCTGCCGACATTTCTGACAGGTTTGGCCCCAAGCCTCTCATAAATGATTTCAAAAAATTGTTCAGGTGTTCCAGATGGAGGTCAAGTGGAATATTTTTCCCCTTCCCCCCTCTACCATTCCAAAACCTGCTCCACATCACACTGTGTGCCATGCGCGGGGACAGTGTGACGTTCACCTGCAGTGTTAGTAGGAAGGTGCTATAGGCATAATGGCTGTGTCCATACGCTTTATAGAAAAGAAGGGCAACTTTATAAAGTCTCATTAGCCTTTCACCATCCCCTTCTCTTACTGCATCCTGCATGTTTAGCAGGAAGAAGCAAAAGCCAAGTCTGGCTTCAGTGTGTTCTTTTTGGTGATCTTGGATTGTTGGACTCACATGTTCTGGAGAAGAGTCAGATGGAGCCACAAGATTGTGTTTCTTTTTCTCATGTGTTTCCCTTGCCTTGACGTATGTATACACATTGCCACACCCATCCGCACGACACGGAAACTTCCGCCTCTGCCCTCGCTCTGTCGAAGCTTTGTCCTTGCGCACAAAATCCTTATAGGCATTGTAATCTGCATGGGGACCTTGTTTTGCATTGCTGCACCTATGTAACAGAAACATATATAGTTTAGTGAATGGCTGACATAGGTTTCTCAGTGTTATTATGTCCATCTCTCACAGACATTTACATTTATTCATTTAGCAGACGCTTTTATTCAAAGTCAATTACATGTTTCAATTATATTACAAGGGTATTGAATAAGGGCATTGAACCAACAACTTTTTTGCACGACAACCAGGTTCTTAACCTCTATGCTACCACTGCCTCACTCACACACACACACACACACTCACACACACACACACACACACACACGCACGCACGCACGCACGCACGCACACACACACACACACACACACACACACACACGTTAATGTGTTAAAAACAGTCTTTTGCACAGGGCAGTAAGAGTATTGTGTGTCCAGTGTGCACTTTAGCACTGCTAAAACTAACCCACAACCATCTTGACAAAGCCTGAACTGCCCACACACAGTTAGTGAAAATATGTTTTAAGTTTAAAATATACCATACCACTGCATTACTTGAAATAATGCACCCAGAGAATAGTAGGGCTGCTTTCATGATAGCAGGACTGTGTTCCCCATCCCATAACAACCCAATTCATGAAATATCCAGACATGTGAACTGGATTTCTGTGAAACAACTGTGGAAAGCATGGTTAACAAAAAATACTTCTGTCATAGTATCATTGTAGTTAACAACAATAATATTTTTTAGACTGTAAAGACAAGCATATTGTAATGATAAAGTGGACTGTAAACACAATTATAATAATTGCACATTATGTATTCATGGTATTGCAGATACAAGATGTTGTACCTCAACTTCGTCATGTTGGCAAGAAGTGTGCCATGTTCTTTTGAGGATGCACCATCATAGAAAATCCGATGATAGATCTTAAAATAGAAGACTTGTGATCAACAGAGGATAAACATAACTTGTCAAACAAGCACTTTAAGTAATACATACATATATATATATTCTAAAGCAGTGGTGTGACACTTTAATTTCTTTACTAATCAACATTATTCTATAGTTTGTTACTCACTTCAAATAGGTTTCTGATGGCATGCCAGTCCTCAAACTTAAAGATGAGACCTTCCAGTCTGTCTTCCTTTGTAGCAGCATCTGCGAAGGCCCACTGTATGTTTCGGCAGTTCCCTTCAGTCAGCCGGTCACCTCCTACTAATACATTTGACACACCGTCTGGTCCTTTTGGTACATACCTAAATGGATTACACACAAACGGTGGAATTGTAAGCTGCAATGAAACCCTTTTAATGCCAAAAAAGTGACTGTGTAGGCTGATTATATTCTTACTCTTTCTGAAGGTGGCGAAGTACGTCTACCAAATCTGACGTTTTGTTTTCATCTTTGAAGAGCAGTCCCAGAGGGTACTTTGAGAAGAAATAATAGATGACATTGCAGTAATGTTTGAGTTGAAATTATGTATATTAAGTATTTCTTTTGTGCAGATTTAACTAATTACTTACATCAGTGGAGCACTTAGCCATTTCCTCTGTATACTGATGTGGCATGTGGTGAACCACTACCTTCGAGAAGGGTTTAAAAACAGCCAGGTACTGGGTAAGGATGCGGCTCCCAAGAACAATGAACTCACGATGCATATAGGCTTGGGTTTCTAGTCCGGGGAGTGAGTTGCAAAGGTCGTACTGAAGGATGTCATGGTCCGGTTTGTCATTGCCAAGGTGATGTGTCGAGATTCTATCTTGAACTGCAATATGATGAATCCAGTGTAAGGATTTGTTGCTGTGGAGGGTGGACTGATGATGTGCACGCATGAAAAAGTCCAAATTGTCAAATATTAAGGAATATGTTGGTGGAGGAGTGGGGTGTGTGATCGGAAAAGCAGAGGAGCTCAAGCCCAGCTCTGCTGCTTCAGAGTCACTTATTCTAAAGTAATAACAATTACAAGACTTATTATTATTATTATTATTATTAATCAAAAGATAGACACATAATATTTGAGAAGACACTGCATTTGATGTGTTAGGTGTGTTTCTGTATGGGTCATTTGTAATCTCACCTGACAAGTGAAGCTCTTCCATGCTTTTCCGGACTGTGTTAAGTGGCCCCATCGGATCACTTGTGCTTTGGTCTTTGCTGGTGTCAACTCTCTGACCAACATCGATGTTCCCTTCCGCTTCAGAGTTCAAGAAAAATTCATTCTGGACTTTTAACATTTTTAGAGATCCACCACATAGCAGTGCCAACTCCTTCTGCTTCTCTACAGAATTTTGGTGAGTTGTTGTTATGGCCATTTTGCTCAGCCTTTGAAACACTGTTTTTTTCGCCCCACCATAATGTAGTATACTACCTAGGTAGTATGCAAAGGCTGACAGGTGGGCTTCTCTTCCTCTCAAAGCAATGGAAGCTGCTGCACAAGTTGCAGTTTGAGAGTGGTTGGTGGCAGTTGTGAGAATGGAGAAAAGGAATGGTGAAAAACATTTTAGGTCTGCCTCTAAGCTGGCGAATGAAAAGGCTTTCAGATCATCCGGAGAGGACTTCCACAGGATGAAACCGTTGTTTGGATTACAGATATTTTTGCATTCATTGCTTACTAGCTCCAGGATGTGCACCTTTATTTCCTCCAATAGGCGTTTATGATTCAATATTAACTTTGCAGCTGTTGTCCATTTTTTCTTATTAATGTTGTTCACTATTAAGGCATCTTCTGCATGACATACCTTGGCCACGATCTGTGATGGGTAATGGGTGACAACCTGAAATATAAGATAATTATTCAGTGTGAAGAATTATGGAATAGCCAGATAAGTATAATGTGCATTGGCATTACATTGGAATATACAGACGGTTAAATATGGTGACCCCATATGCAACTGCAGAGCAGGTCAGAGCAAGGTCTGAGAAACACCGCACAACCCCCACAGAGGTGCAGTGCACAGACATGGGGGTTGTGTAACATGTTAGCCCATTTACACAAGGAAATGTAATTACATGTTGGCACAGTGACAGAGGCCAAATCACACAACATCATGTGCTAGTTTATCCTGGTAAAATTAGCTCATACTACATCTTGCCTGACTCAAATTTGAGCTGGCTTCCAGGATACACACTAGGCTACCATATATCTGCAAATATGACTAATATGGTTTGCTGAACCATATTATGACTAATATGCTGAATTGTCGAGTTCTAATCCTAAACGGAGAACTTTTTCATATATGCATTCACCTTCAGTATTTCGCTCAAAAATGTTTGATGTGTTGGTAAGTACTCTGTGTATTCTTAAATTCTTTTTACAACGCCGGCAAAGATCATTTACACTCATCTTCTTCTACTTCTTCCAGCGTGCGTGCAGTTGAGTTCTGTTGACAACTATGCGTCGCTCAACATACGTCACTTACTCCCTTGCTCTGATTGGTTCTAGATCTATCCAATTGAGTGCAGAGGCCTTTTATTTCCTGGTTCGGTTGAAACACGCCCCATAATCAATGCTCAATGGAGCAGTATCAGACTCACATTCTGACTAGAATCTGAGTATGACGACGTCAGGCTAAGAGAAAGGTACTCTTATTAAGAAAAAAAAACAACAACAAAAAAAACGTTTTAATTACACAGTATATTTGCCCTGACATTTAAGTGTCATTGCAATACAATGTGATAAGGTAAGTACTAAGTACTACATGGCACGTTCTAAATTAAAATCATAGCAGAAACTATTTTTTTTGGCTTAACGTTAAGTAGTTTAGTAAGAAAAGCCAATAAAATTTTTATCATACTGTGCTTACATGCAGCCATATATATATGTACATATATATATATATATATATATATATATATATATATATATATATATATATATATATATATATATAAAGTTTAATTTACAACCCACAGATGTCAAAATTACCCTGTAACTACATTGCACAAGAACATATTTTGCCAGAAATGTGATAAAAACTTTTATTTACAACAGACGTACAATTTTTGCCTGGAATATATTAACAGAATAGGTACCTGTTAGTTTTAAAATAATTACATTATAAATAATTTGCTTGTCTGGTTGTACCCCTTTATTACCCAAAATTTAACATATTGTTCCCTTATACCTACACGGAAGTACACTATAATTACAGAAACGTACACCGTAATTTCGGTTTACTTACGCAGTTGTTTGCGGGTCGTAATATAAAGTGTTACCTACAGTTACATTCTAATGTATACAGAGGTCTGTTATAACGCTGGCATCAACAGTGTAAAAACTTTTAAAATGCATTATTATACATTATTATAAAATGTCTAGATATTGTGACACTTTGGTTATGTTCTCAAAAGGTAATGGCAGTTACACATATTAATGCATCAGGTTTGAATTGTTATTCCTTTTGCAAAATAAAACGTACTTTCACATATGGAGTTTGAAATTGTCTTCCTTTCTAATGTTTAAGGAATAATATTTTGCGAATGTTAATTTTGAGTTCATATTTCTTGAAAATTGAAAATTAAGTATTGTATTTATTTATTTTTAAATAATCAATTTCAAAAAGTAGAATAAAAAAGTACCATTAAAAAGTTTGTTTTAACTAATAGTCTAATTTTCTACCATATACAATTGAATACAATTAGCAGCTAGCTAACAACGACTTGCTTTTGATTTAAATAATGTAGGCTAACAGTAAATGGTGAAATTAACACTGGTAAAGATTAATAAATGCAGTAGAAGTGCAGTTTATTAGTAGTTAATGTTAACTAAAGTAGTTAACTAGTTTAATAAATGGAATCTTATTGTAAAGTGTTACCGATTTGTTATACACGGTCTCGTGAGTTTAATGTTGGACAGATAAGTTGTTTTAACCATTCATTAAAGTGAATTGGTTCAAGGAGTCATTACTTCGTGAATCTGACGTGTCATTAGCGGATTTGTACGTGTTGTGTGATTATCCCGACAGTTTAGGACATCGCACAAGATTTGTGTCAACACAGAAAATATTTCATCACTAGATAGGTTTTTTGATTGTTTGTTGAAAGTGTTTTTTATGTCCGCTGAATGTTAACAAGGCAACGTTTTTTCAATTCACACCCAGCAGTAATTCAGGAAAAAAATCTCCAAATGCTCCATGTAAAACTTCGGTCTTTCGATGTTTTACCATCATGTCAATTCTCAATTGATTTTAATTAATATGCATGAAGAGAGAGAGCAACACAGTTTGAAGATGGTGAGTGCGCGCGCGACTCTCTGTCTTTCCTCATTTTTTCAGTGTGCAGGGCGCAGGTCCTTGTCATCTACATCAGGTCTTGTCATCTACATCACTCACCGATCAAATAAGGCTTTGGCGGGACAAAAATTCACTTTGGCTGCCCAAAAAATTTATTTATGCAGGAAAAACCCTGAAAAAAGCCTGGCCAAGCTTCCACGCTTCCAGGAATGATCTCGTTTTCATGGAGACAGACGCGTGGTAATATGATGGTAATGAAATTAAGAGCATGCGACGTTGTAGTTACGATGTCAATTAGTAAAGTCATGACGTGATTGAAAGTACGAATACATTACGTAACTGTTACGTCGTGTGTTGGCTGGGGCGGTGTGCACGGAGGGGAGGTATGGAAGGCGAACGGGGCCAAGAGTCTTTAAACGAAATGCGTTAAATTTGACCGTCTCAACCATAGATATCATATAAAGGCTAGATGTCTTAAGGCGGAGTCACTTCCGGCATCACCGGCGGCCATCTTACCACAGGGCTCTGTGAATTAAGGTGAGTGAGCAGCACGCACACAAATCCTCTTATCTCGCTGAAATCTCGCTGACGGATTTACAAACGGTTTGGTTTCTTACAAACGTTATTAACGTGGCTATAATTCTGAATGCTTAAACATTTTGAACATAATTATTCATATGTATGCAGTATAATAGCTACATCTCTGACGTTTATAACAAACCAAACCGTTTGAAAATCGGTAGAAAATTGAGCAAGTTATGGTTATTTAAAAGTACATGCACCATGTTATGAGTGAGCGAGCACCCTGTGGTTAGATGGCCGCCGTGTGCGGATGTCGAGCTCCATTGGCCAGCAGCGCGGACGAGACATCTAGCCTTTATATGATATCTATGGTCTCAACATGCACTGTTTGTCTGCGTTAACACGTAAATTTTTTACGTCCGGTTCCGGTTCCGCCAAACGATTCCGGTTCCGGTTCCCATTCAATAAAAAATATAAAAACAACTAATAACAAAAATAGTAGTAAGGTAAAAATCCACAATCCTTTTTGTGTTTATTTCTTATACTTGTCAAATGAGTTTAACAGACTGGTAATGTCAACAAATTCAACATATTGTTAAGCAATTTTTGCAAAAAAAAAAAAAAGTTTTTCTGAAGGAAAATAAAAATGTCTGCATTCTCTAGAATAATTTGGGACCTCTCCTATAGCTTATTGTATCTCCAGCAGTGGAGAATACCCTCTCAGAAGGGGTAGAATATGCTTGAATGTAAGATGTGTGTAGAACAGATTATTTTTAAAATAGTTTTGAATGATTGATTCATAAAGACTTTACTTGTTTCATTACTGGATAAATCAGCGCTCTAGCAGTTAATAAACAGAACTGCATGCGTCTTGCGGAAGAACATTGTTGCCGGAGCTACTTCTCTCTATTTATGTCTATGACGAGTCACGCAGGTACTGGGCTACTCCGCAGCGGCTGCGATCCGCCAGTCTAAAGTCCGAGTATAAACGCTTATTGCAGGCTTGACGTAGTAATTCAGGATAAGACTAAAACACGGTTTGAAAAAAAGGCATTCATGATGCACTCGCTCATTGTATACATTTTGTAAATTCTGAACACAAAAAAGTTAAGGACTGCGTCTTTATGAATGTTTTGAAGCATCAGATGTAATCGATACACTCGTTATTTGAAGGCAGCGACTTTCAAAAGGTGATTTACAATATTTTGGTTGCTACCGTAGACATCAGTTTATACTCGAATTATAAACTTTTATCTCAGTACTTCTGTGATCATTTGAATATTTGTAACAGAAATATCAATACTGTGTGATTGTAAAGCTGTTTCATATTGACAACTGCTCTCTCTGGGTCAACAACAGCGCAAACAGATTTGAATGTTCAGGGGTGAGGTTTTTTTAATTTAGGAACAAGATCGCGTGGGTGTTTGAATCGAGATCTTTTAAAGATTAACTTAATCGTGCAGCTCTACTCTCTCTCTCTCTCTCTGCGTTGATATCTGACGCAAAACGTATTTGAGTAGCGTGAGGGCTTTTCAGTGCATTCATTACTAGGCTATTTTAATATGAGGTGAGACGTCGCTATTAAAGGATAAGCTCACAGCACTTCGCCCACACAGCGCACCAGAACCGTTTTCGGAACCGAAACTTAGGAATTTCGCACGGTTCCGGTATTTTTTCAAAAACACTCGGTTTCTCGGTTCCCAACCCTAGTAAAGACGCACAGTTTTACCATGTTAAAGGTAGGGTAGGTAGGATTTGTCTAAAAAACTTATTTTCCAAATTTGTTTAAACTTTATTTACACATCAATACATAATTAAAATGTAAGTACTCTGAAAAAGAAAGAATAAAAATCGAGTGTCTGTAGACCTCTCACGACTGTTTTAAAGACAGCTCATTATTTCCATTCACTCCACCCCCTCCCTTCTGGGCTCCTTACAAAGCCACGCCCCCAAAACACATGAACGCGCGACTCCGACCGCTGAGCTGAAGACGCATTATTTACCTGAGACAAGCAGAGAGGAAGGAGCACAGTGCATGTAGTGACATCATGTCAGAATCACATGTAATAAAAAAATCTAATGCTAATTGCTTATGAATATAAACAAATAAGATGTATTTTAGTACTCACTATCAACCTAACATATTGATATTGGTAAAGTTTAAATTTAAAATATATATTTTTTGATTCGCTAACAAGCTAGTTATATAAGCTAAAAACAGGTTGCATTGATACACTTTTTTACATTACCATCAGTTACATTGTGATGAAGATGAATTTCGTGTAAGATTCATAACATATACAGTATGGTGTTCTGCATGTAGGGGTGGGAGATATTGACAAAAATGAATATCTCGATATTTTTTTTCCAATATCTAGATATCGATATTCAGGCGATATTTTTGCCACCCTTCAAAGAAATGTGTGCAAACTGGCAAAGAAGGTCCAGTTGGTCTTTTGACTTGCTGCATTTGACCTATATTATTGTAGGCTATAGAAAAAAACAATAAAGGAGCTAACTAAACAGAATCTGTGGCAGCCCCTACTTTTTCCACTTACAAAAAAATAAAAAAACTTAACTAGGCACTTCTTGCAACAGTGATTATTAAATCAAACAACAATATTGTTGATGATCAATTCAAAGTAAAAAAAAAAAACATTTTCAAAATGGTATAAATCCATCCATTTTTTCCCCAAAACGCTATAAATCCATAATTTTTTTTCTTCAAAAATGTATGGTTTGTCTTTTTAAAAACGTCTTTTGTCTTTTATTTTTCGTGTTTGCATTTATGAGGAAAAAACAATATTACGTGACAGTTCTCCATTATGGACGTGAGCGCTCTGAAAAGCGGCACTTAGACTTTCAAACTTTTACATAGACCTCAAAACAGAAAGCACAAAGCCTTTCTTTAAAACGAATTTCGTTTTGTATTAATTGTATCTTAATTTTAATATTTTTTTCATTAACCAATTTCCTGGATTAAATACATAAAAATAAATATAGGCTATCAATCACAACATAAGGTGCTTGAACTGAAGATTATATCATCTTGAACCGAACAGTAGCCTCGCCTCACAGGCATAAAAAATGTGAAATATATTTACAGAAAGCTGGTTCTAAACAAAACCATCCAAAAAAAAATAAAACTATGTAGCCTAATAAATGTGCATTTCTCTGGTGCGTTCACTAGCCTACTGCGAAGATCGCGAGTCTATCGTCAACTTCATCTTTGCAGCCGACACAGAAATTAATAAACAATTAAAATGTCTTATTGCAATATTTTACATATTCATAATCATTACTTTTGCTGGATCTTTGAGGCAGCTTTTTAGGTTTATGGCGTTTTGGAAAAGAGCTCTTCACGTATAAACACCGTTTCACCAAGGCACAGCGGCCCTTCAGCACATAAGAACAAAAAGAGAAAAAGCACGGACTTACTAATTACGAAACTTTGATGTGGTTGAACAGGTGAAACAGTCACAAATTCCTTTGCCTTCTCAGTACGAGTTATGAAGAAAGAGAACAGCATTACAGTTTTCAGCGCGTCCTCCTCTGATTGCTGTGTTGTGACTGGAAAAGTGCGTGCAGGAGCACATGCGCAAAACGTAGGTTTGTAAAATATCCTTTTGTAAAATAAAAATAATTTTAGGGCGAAGCAGAGGAGGTCGTGCAAGAGGCCGTGGCGTGCAACTAGGGTCCGAGGAAGTAGAGGCCGAGGACGGGGTGGTCGCTGGAAAGCCATGCCGATATTGACACGCGTTTTATTTCTTTGTTTATCCAAAGACTTTTTGTTCATTACCTTTTCTTGTACGGTCTTCTTTTTTTGCCTTGTTTGCCTTCACTAACTGCATGCCGGTAATGTGAATTTTGATTGCTCTTTCTCTGCCATTGTTTTGCTATTCCATGCCTCTTGAATTCCTCAAATCAAACGTGCGCGCGCAAGTGGGCAGATCCCGTGGCAAAAGGGTGGTTGCCATGGTTGCGAGAGAGTGACAGTCGCTTAAGCCAATCCTTTGTTTCGTCCCGAATGGAAATAATGAGCTGTGTTTAATGCAGATTAAACGGTCTAGAGTAACTTGATTTTTATACTCTTTTTTTCAGAGTACTTACATTTTAATTATGTATTGATATATATATAGAAAGTTTAAACAAATTTGGATTTTTTGTTTTTATAAAATCCTACCTACCCTGCCTTTAAGGATTACTAAACTCTTGGCATGAAAAACACTGCTTGTATATATAGTAGGTTTTTTTTTTGGTTTTTTTTCTACGCGATTTTGAAGATAAATTGCAGGACAGTGTTAACGATAGGTTCTTAATGATTCTGTAAGCAACCTGCATGTATCGTGCGACCTACTGTTTATGTATGACGGTAAATCATTGTAGGCTACAGAAACAGTTTAAAAACGTGTAACTGGCATAACTGGCTCGTGGCTCAAACAACAATGCCAAGCTCAACCAAGGACAGACACGAGAAGGGCCGAGCTGAGCACTCACTAGCCGCGTTTCCACTGTCGGGCCAGGGCCGGGCCAGGGCTTTAAACGGGCCGTGCCGGGCTAATAGCCTCGGGCCAATAGCACCAGGCCTGCGTTTCCACTGTCGGGCCAGAAGCTCCGCAGCGCTTCACTAAAACACGCCCGTAACACGCCTCTCTGGAACAACGTCACACTAACCCATCATTTCAGAAAACTAATCAGAAATCACTGGAAACAGCGTTGAAAACAAACATGATAAAAGCGGCCGTTTGCTGGCATTTTTGTTGTTTACTTGAATATTTAAAACCCAAGCATCGATGTTTTACCACAGGTTTACAATAAAAAGTGTTACACTGATCATAATAAATTAATTTATGTCAAAATTGCACATTAGTCACTCAGAAATAAATTACTGTTAGGCCTATTTCACAAAAGAAAGAGGAGGTAGAGCAGTCTCCTCTGCTCCCACTGGAGCTCTTTTACTCTGGCTAATCTTCTCCAACGCCACAGCAGTGATGTCTCCTCTGCTCCTACTAGAGCTCCGTTTCTCTGCCTAATTTCTCCACTGCCACAGCAGTGATGTCTCCTCTGCTCCCACTGGAGCTCTTTTACTCTGGCTAAATTCTCCACTGCCGCAGCAGTGATGTCTCCTCTGCTCCCACTGGAGCTCTTTTACTCTGGCTAATCTTCTCCACTGCCACAGCAGTGATGTCTCCTCTGCTCCCACTGGAGCTCTTTTACTCTGGCTAATCTTCTCCACCGCCACAGCAGTGATGTTTCCTCTGCTCCCACTGGAGCTCTTTTACTCTGGCTAATCTTCTCCACTGCCACAGCAGTGATGTCGTCTCTGCTCCTACTGGAGCTCTTTTACTCTGGCTAATCTTCTCCACCGCCACAGCAGTGATGTTTCCTCTGCTCCCACTGGAGCTCTTTTACTCTGGCTAATCTTCTCCACTGTCACAGCAGTGATGTCGTCTCTGCTCCTACTGGAGCTCTTTTACTCTGGCTAATCTTCTCCACTGTCACAGCAGTGATGTCGTCTCTGCTCCTACTGGAGCTCTTTTACTCTGGCTAATTTTCTCCACTGTCACAGCAGTGATGTCGTCTCTGCTCCCACAGGAGCTCTTTTACTCTGGCTAATCTTCTCCACTGCCACAGCAGTGATGTTTCCTCTGCTCCCACTGGAGCTCTTTTACTCTGGCTAATCTTCTCCACCGCCACAGCAGTGATGTCTCCTCTGCTCCTACTAGAGCTCCGTTTCTCTGCCTAATTTCTCCACTGCCACAGCAGTGATGTCTCCTCTGATCCCACTGTAGCTCTTTTACTCTGGCTAAATTCTCCACTGCCGCAGCAGTGATGTCTCCTCTGCTCCCACTGGAGCTCTTTTACTCTGGCTAATCTTCTCCACTGCCACAGCAGTGATGTCTCCTCTGCTCCCACTGGAGCTCTTTTACTCTGGCTAATCTTCTCCACCGCCACAGCAGTGATGTTTCCTCTGCTCCCACTGGAGCTCTTTTACTCTGGCTAATCTTCTCCACTGTCACAGCAGTGATGTCGTCACTGCTCCTACTGGAGCTCTTTTACTCTGGCTAATCTTCTCCACTGTCACAGCAGTGATGTCGTCTCTGCTCCTACTGGAGCTCTTTTACTCTGGCTAATTTTCTCCACTGTCACAGCAGTGATGTCGTCTCTGCTCCCACAGGAGCTCTTTTACTCTGGCTAATCTTCTCCACTGCCACAGCAGTGATGTTTCCTCTGCTCCCACTGGAGCTCTTTTACTCTGGCTAATCTTCTCCACCGCCACAGCAGTGATGTTTCCTCTGCTCCCACTGGAGCTCTTTTACTCTGGCTAATCTTCTCCACTGTCACAGCAGTGATGTCGTCTCTGCTCCTACTGGAGCTCTTTTACTCTGGCTAATCTTCTCCACTGCCACAGCAGTGATGTCTCCTCTGCTCCAGCAGGAGCTCTGTTTTCTATGGCTAATTTCGCCACAGTCACAGCAGTGATGTTTCCTCTGCTCCCACTGGAGCTCTTTTACTCTGGCTAATCTTCTCCACTGCCACAGCAGTGATGTCGTCTCTGCTCCCACAGGAGCTCTTTTACTCTGGCTAATCTTCTCCACTGCCACAGCAGTGATGTCTCCTCTGCTCCAGCAGGAGCTCTGTTTTCTATGGCTAATTTCGCCACAGTCACAGCAGTGATGTTTCCTCTGCTCCCACTGGAGCTCTTTTACTCTGGCTAATCTTCTCCACTGCCACAGCAGTGATGTCTCCTCTGCTCCAGCAGGAGCTCTGTTTTCTATGGCTAATTTCGCCACAGTCACAGCAGTGATGTTTCCTATGCTCCTAGCCTTATCCTAGCCTTTTTTGGTTTTCTTAGATGCTCGGAACTCGCCATCACTTCCAATTTGACCCAAAAATCCATCCCACCATCTCAGACTTATCAGTACCAGATGGCGAAACCATTTCATATTTGATCAAAGTAAGACTGACCAAACCAAAAAAGGTAATTTCATCTACATTTTTAACCTCGCTTCGCAAATCCAACCATACCAGTCGATTCTGGCATATCTGCAATGGAGAAGTTCTCAGGCTAAATCTCCTCTGGAACCCCTGTTTTTAGATGAATCCAAAAAAAAACTTGTGACACGATTTTGGTTCCAGAAACACCTCAAATTTTGTTCTCCAACAGTCAGGCTTTCCAGCAAATAATTTTTCAAGTCACTCATTCCGCATCGGGGCAGCAACTTCAGCAGCCCAAAAAGGCCTCTCCCAACAGCAGATTCAGGCCCTTGGGAGATGATCCTCCGATGCTTTCCAAAGCTATATCAGGACGAACCGGTAAAATAAAAATAAATAAAATAAAAATAAAGGTAGAGCACTTAATCCCCTCTTTCTCCTCTTTCCTGTCTCCTCTTTCTGTCCAGCGAGCATTGGTCTCACAGTGGACGGAGTGAGAACTTTCCCAGTAGAGCACTTACGTTTTCTCTTTCATCCAGCGATGCAGTGTGAGAAAATCTCCTGGGCAAGCACTCATTTTCCTGTTTCCTTTCCGTCCAGCGGACGGAGTGAGAACTTTCCCAGTAGAGCACTTACGTTTTCTCTTTCATCCAGCGATGCAGTGTGAGAAAATCTCCTGGGCAAGCACTCATTTTCCTGTTTCCTTTCCGTCCAGCGAGCATTGGTCTCACAGCTGACGGAGTGAGAACCTTCCCAGTAGAGCACTTACGTTTTCTCTTTCATCCAGCGATGCAGTGTGAGAAAATCTCCTGGGTAGGGCTGGGTAAAAAATATCGATTTCTCGATTTTAATCGATTCTCATTTTTACGAAACAATATCGATTCTTAAATCCCAAGAATCGATTAGTCATCCTGTTTTCAGTGATGAATGAATGGAATATTGTTGCGCGCATCCCATCCAATAAATTGCAATAGTCTTTGTGCTTTGTTATTATTGATATGAAACAAAGTCTCAGATTTCAAATTACGTCCATTTTCTTACGAAATTCAAAAACATAAATACCGTTTTGGCGCTGTGGCGTGAGATCGCTCTTGCTCAGCTCAAAGGAAGCAGCAGCGCGGAGCGCACATGACCTTCTCTTCCGCCTTAATAACACCAGTTACAGCGCGAAATAAACATGAATGAGCATCTGAAAGTGTGTTAAAAGATAGAGTACAACTTATCGAAGTCCGTATCATGTCACATGGAATCGCTCAATCAGTGTTTCAACCGTGGAAAGACGTTAGTAAACAATATCATGTAACGTCACATTTACCTCAGAAAAACCATATTCAGTGACCATAAACTCGTTAGTCAGCTAGAAAAATTAACTCTAGAGAGGAGCATTTTGTTAAATATATGCACCATATTACATATTCA
Source organism: Abramis brama (assembly GCA_022829085.1). Classification (NCBI taxonomy): domain Eukaryota; kingdom Metazoa; phylum Chordata; class Actinopteri; order Cypriniformes; family Leuciscidae; genus Abramis; species Abramis brama. The sequence goes on along the minus strand of CM040766.1, from coordinate 66,696,391 downwards.
TTATAATTTTTAATGTTCTTCAATATTTAATGCATGTTTGAATAAATCTGGAAAGTTTTTTTTTTGACAGCCACCATTTAAATTTGTATATAATTTCATATAACTTTATTATTATAAAAATAAATAAGTGTATTTTAAGTGTTTGTATACAAATCAGTTAATTTTTACCTTCAATATTATAGGCTACAACTGACTCCCATAGTTTACAGCATTAGTGAAGAGATTTGTTTTCCTTGAGAAAATTTGCAATGTATTGTACCTGATATCCAAAATAATCGATATTGAATCGAATCGAATCGTAATCGAAATCGAATCGAATTGCAAGCTTGTGAATCGAAATCGAATCGAATTGTGAAATTTGTGTCAATACCCAGCCCTACTCCTGGGCAAGCACTCATTTTCCTGTTTCCTTTCCGTCCAGCGGACGGAGTGAGAACTTTCCCAGTAGAGCACTTACGTCTTCTCTTTGCAGAAAAGATGCAGTGTGAGAAAATCTCCTGGGAAAGCACTCATTTTCCTGTTTCCTTTCCGTCCAGCGAGCATTGGTCTCACAGCTGACGGAGTGAGAACCTTCCCAGTAGAGCACTTACGTTTTCTCTTTCATCCAGCGATGCAGTGTGAGAAAATCTCCTGGGCAAGCACTCATTTTCCTGTTTCCTTTCCGTCCAACGGGCATTGGTCTCCCAGTGGACAGAGTGAGAACTTTCCCAGTAGAGCACTTACGTCTTCTCTTTCATCCAGCTTGCATTTGGTCTCACAGCGGATGCAGTGTGAGAAAATCTCCTGGGCAAGCACTCATTTTCCTGTTTCCTCTTTCTGTCCAGCGAGCATTGGTCTCACAGCGGACGGAGTGAGAACCTTCCCGCGAGCATTTGGGCTTAGCGAAAAAGCGCAAATCCTCCCGATCGGTCACTGTAAACTACAACCGCTCCCCGTTTGCAGACCAACAGAGGCCGTCAGTCCAGGCAGTGAGCCAACATTACGGGCCTTCCCGGTCAAGCTTCCAGGCCCCTTCTTGAGATGCCAGCCCGCCAAACTCGGCACTCATTTGGGGGGTCTTTAGTCCGGCGGCTGTCCTCTGCTCTTTAGCCTTTGGGGGGAGTACTCTGGGTTCGGGCCGAACTCCGAGCTCAGAGCCCTCCCTCCGGACAGCACGCCAAATACGCATTAAACTTTACCCCTTCAAATTATATGTAAGTGTGAACTCGTGAAATGATGTTTTATTAACAAGGTTCGGGAGGAGCATGTTCAGATAATTAACACAGGTGGAGAGCACTCAGCAATCAATGGTAAGAGGTATACTCAGCAGTCTCACCTCATTTCATTGACAGTTTTTGCAGCATCCCTCCACCACCCCTTCACCACGCTTCTAGTCCTAAACACTTACATACGGGAGGAGTACTCTGGGTTAGGGCCGAACTCCGAGCTCGGAGCCCTCCCTCCGGACAGCACGCCAAATACGCATTAAACTTTACCCCTTCAAATTATATGTAAGTGTGAACTCGTGAAAAAAGCTGTGTGATACACTCACACTAACTGGAGGAAGTCTGGCTACTTAACTTTTTTTTGTCAAAGTGCAAAAGATATGACGACAGTCCACATTTTGAACTAGACCATAATTAACTCTTGACCATATAGTCAGCTCCAGCTAAAATGGATAAAATATCACAAACCATTCAGTTTAACATTTCCTCTTAGGGACTCTTACCACCATTGCTCATACGAAGGTGTGTTTAGTGTATGTTCACTTTTGGAATTGTGTTGGGATGTCAAAAGGTAAGAATTTTTAACTTTGTCTCAATAGCTCATTGTATATAACAGTCTTGATTTGTTCAAAAATGTAAAATGGAGTACTATTTCTCTAGAAGATTTGTGTATAGCAGGGCTGCCCTGTCCTGTTCCTGGAAATCTAACTACCTGCTGAGTTCAGCTCCAACTCTCCTCAGACACAACTGAAGCAGCTAATTAAAGGGTTAGTTCACCCAAAAATGTAACTTCTGTCAGTAATTACTCGCCCTCATGTTGTTCGTAAGACTTTCGTTCATCTTCGGAACACAAATTAAGATATTCTTGATTAAATCTGAGAGCTGTCTCACCACTTCATAGGCTGTCTCACTCCTTCATGTCTCACTCCTTGTTTGGCTCGAGGTCATGGTGCAAAGGACCCTGGGTTGATTTTACTCCGAACCATCCCTTTCAGGTTGAGCCACTGTAGTAACTCTGAATATTTTAACAATGTTTTTACTAACTTTTCTTGCCGGCAGAATGAAACCAACGATTAATCGCATCCAAAATAAATAATAATAATAATAATAATTCATTACATTTATATAGCGCTTTTCTAGGCACTCAAAGCGCTTTACATAGAAGGGGGAATCTCCTCAACCACCACCAATGTGCAGCATCCACTTGGATGATGCGACGGCAGCCATATTGCGCCAGAACGCCCACCACACACCAGCTTACTGGTGGAGAGGAGACAGAGTGATGAAGCCAATCAGTATGTGGGGATGATTAGGAGGCCATGATGGACAGAGGCCACTGGGCAAATTTGGCCAGGATGCCGGGGTTACACCCCTACTCTTTCGAAAGACATCCTGGGATTTTTAATGACCACAGAGAGTCAGGACCTCGGTTTTACGTCTCATCCGAAGGACGTATATAAATACACACACATGCATGTATATATTTAAGAAAAATGTGTTATTTATGTGTAAAATATTTATATTTATAAAATAAATTATATATAAATATATATACACAGTACATACAAGCAAATATTTCTTAAATATATACATGCATGTGTGTGTATTTATATATATATATACAAAATAATTATAGAGTACACACACATATATCATGTAAACATAAACTTTTATTTTGGATGTGATTAATTGCTATTAATCGTTGCCCAGCATTATCTTTACTCTGTGTCAACAATGCTATGTTTCAGTGAAATGACTTTTGTCCCAAAAAGCTTGTACACAGGCAATGGAAAATAATCCAGTCTGAGCTCTGCTTTCCTACACTTCATGCTCTGCCTTGCATCTTTCACTTCATATAGTCCGAACTCTGGCAAATAGGACACATCATGAGGTGTAACAATAAAGTACACATGCTTCTCCTCCTTCACCAGCATGAGCTCAATTTGTTCGAATTCAGTTGACTCGCCTTGGCTTAAACAAAGAAAGAACCCCTTTTTATACAGAGTGCCTTTCCACTGTATCTCTGTAGATGCCACAATATTGGGTTCCTTGTCAAAGGTTGTCCCCACAGCAGTCTAAGCACAGCCGGTGCAAGGTTCACAGTGGCCTGTGATGGACCGGTGGGTTTCCACAGGTGAGTATGCGGTCGGGGCTGTTCCTCTTCCCACACTGATGCAGGGTTCACAGGGACCTACGACGGACAGGTGAATTTCCACGAGTGAGTAGATGGTCAGGGCTCTTCCTCTTCTCACACCGGTGCAAGGTTCGCAGTGGCCGGTGAGGGACAGGTGAGTCTTCACAGGTGGGTCGGTGGTCAAACGGGATGCGGTTGTCTCACCCCGACAGCCTGGACAAGCTTCCTCAGGGACGAACAGAATGGCGACTTCAAGCAGCGTGCACAGTTCTCACCTTCACTCTCTTGAGATGTCCACTTTTCACTATGCGGACAGACTGACAGGTGCACAGTGAGCTCAGGTCAACCCGGTGGGCGGGGCTTTGGTGAAGGATAGCAGAATCAACACTGCAGGTAGATTGTGCAATTCTCACGTGTGTTGCAGGAAGATGGACACTTCACACTAGACAGGTGGGCTCTGGAGCTGCAGCAGACTCGAAGTCCACAGGCTAAGCGGGCCTTCTTCTGAACAGACAGTATCGACACTGGGAGCAGAGGATACAGGTTCCACGTGTGTTACCGGGAGATGAACACTTTACATCAGACAGGTGGGCTATGGGGCTGCAGCAGACTCAAAGTCAACAGGCTGAGCGGGGCTTTTTCTAAGACAGACAGAATCAACTTCAACAGCAGTATACAGTTCTCACGTGTGTTGCAGGGGACAGATAACTTCACACCGTGCAGGTGGGCTTAGGGCTGCAGCAGACTCAAAGTCAACAGGCTGAGCGGAGCTCCTGCTAAGACAAACAGAATCAACTTCAACAGCAGTATACAGTTCTCACGTGTGTTGCAGGGGACAGATAACTTCACACCATGCAGATGGACTTGGAGTTGTAGCAGACTCAAAGGCGCAGGCTGAGCGGAACTTCTCTAAGACAGACAAAATCAACTTCAACAGCAGTATATAGTTCTCACGTGTGTTGCAGGGGACAGATAACTTCACACCATGCAGATGGACTTGGGGTTGTAGCAGACTCAAAGTCGCAGGCTGAGCGGAACTTCTCTAAGACAGACAGAATCAACTTCAACAGCAGTATCAAGTATCAAGTCAAGTTCAATTTATTGTCAATTCTTACTCTATGTACAGAACATAAAGAGGATTGAAATTTCGTTTCCCTCAGACCCATGGTGTTAAAATCCCCAACACAACAACTAGACAATTATTAAAAATTATATATAAAATCACAATACAAACATTCGGCACATGATCATTTCAATAAGTTATAAGTATAATAGCAGCAATTTTTAAAGTGTCTAGTGCATTGTGTTCATATGTATGTATCTATGTGTGTGCGCATGTTTGTATGTATGCGTGTGTATATACATGTGTGCATATCCATTGCTATTATGACAAAGAGTCAAAGTTCAGTGCAGAGAGGGAAGTACTAAAAAGGCAGGAGGAAGAGAGTTCAATTTCCTGACGGCCTGGTGGATAAAACTTTTTGTCAGTCTAGTGGTTCGGGCCTGCAGGCTCCGAAACCTCCTCCCAGATGGCAAAAGTCTAAAAAAGCCATGTGAGGGGTGGGTGGGATCACCCACTATGCTGAGTGCTTTTTTGGTTAATTGGGAGTTATAAATGTCATTGAGGGGAAGCAATGTAGCACCTACGATTTTTCCGGCTGCATTCACTATACGCTGCAGCATTTTCTGGTTGTGAGTAGTGGAATTACCAAACCACACAGTGGTTTATACAGTTCTCACGTGTATTGCAGGGGACAGATAACTTCACACCATGCAGATGGACTTGGGGTTGTAGCAGACTCAAAGTCGCAGGCTGAGCGGAACTTCTCTAAGACAGACAGAATCAACTTCAACAGCAGTATACAGTTCTCACGTGTGTTGCAGGGGACAGATAACTTCACACCGTGCAGGTGGGCTTAGGGCTGCAGCAGACTCACAGTCAACGGGCTGAGCGGAGCTTCTGCTAAGACAAACAGAATCAAGATTGCAGATAGAGTGTGCAGTCTCACGTGTGTTGCAAGGGGGCAGGCGCTTCTCACCATACAGGTGGGTTGACAGGCAGGTAGCAAACTTAAGTCAACAGGCTGGGCAGAGCTTCTTCTAAGACAGTCAGAATCACTACTTCAAAACAGAGAGGTTAGTTTGACTCACGGATGCTGTTCCTTCTAGTCCTCAACAGATGGGACCGATCGACATTATTAAGCTCCAGTTACTGACAGTAGACCAGCATGGCACGTGGGGAGTGCACAGCAAGAGAGAATAAATCTTCCACACACACACACACGGCAATTTCACTCCAAACATGCAACGTGAGGGGGGAAACGTCAATTTAGGCACTGCAATCCACTTCAATAAGTGCAGATAAGGCCAGCACTCACCCAGAGGTCTCCGTGCCACAAGCAACGAGCTTCAATGTTGGAAAAGGATGTTTCGGGGTTTTCCTCCACAGACATAGACAGGATTCACATCACCGTTCCACCACGGGGGAAGAGGGTAAGAGATCGAACATGAATCAGTGTAATTCACTCAGTGACATTTAGATAGCACAATCAAAGCACTCCAATCCACCTTCAATTCAGTGTTGAAACATGCAAGTAAGAGATCCAAATGGTCGATTACTTATCTCTCTCCCTTCCAGGCAACGGTGTGTTTTCACAACTCTTCCACGCTCCTCGAGTCCCCTCCGACAACACTTTCCCTTGCACACCACAATTCTTCTCTGCAACACTCAAATGGAACGACTTCTCACGGGGGAGAACCACGCAACAGTCTCTCTTCACTGGCTTTTTATATCCTTCTCAATGCCCACATGGCTTCGTCATGGCTCTAGATTAATTCCCCACACCTGATGTCGATTTCCTCATCCCGGTTGGCAAGGCAACAGATACACATTTACACGGGGGGTGGTGTGTCCTTGTTATGGTACCGGAGGGGACACAATTGCGGCGAACTTTAGTTCCGCCCTCTCATTTGTCACACCGTGACATTTGCTTTCAAACCGCATTGTCCACAACCGTATTAGTGGGCCCAATTTCAGTATCAACACAGGATAGTGAGTGAGGAAATGATGCTTTGGTTTCAGTTTGTGTGCAGGAAACATTTCTTTCCTTGCCTCTAGATAGTCACAGATCTGAACATTAAGCAAAGCAATCTGAGGTACTGATATTCTAGGTGCACAAATTACCTCCACTACCTCTTTCAGCTGGACAGTGAGTTGCCAAACTGGATCCTCTGTATCTGTGATCTTCTCACCAATTATAACTGGTAGAACCCTCAGCAAACACCAGAAACATTCGAGGGTGTAGAATTACTGTCAGATCCTTCCTTGGTAGGTAAACTGCCTGATTCTGCGATTAAGTTCAGAATATGTGAAGAATTTCTTCACCTTGACAAAATAGTTGAGGTAAATGGCAAGGTCGGATGCCACTACACCCTCATGGCCAGTACAGGGTGGCAGGCCTGGCTGGCAGACATTAAAAAAAGCCAGAGAATTAAAGACAGAGTTGAATTTCAACCCTCTGGCTTCACTAGCATCACGATTCTGCAGCTCTTCAACAGTGTCATTGTAGTCTTGAACTGTGCGGATCGGAGCCTGGTGCTCCAGATTATCTAGCTCACTTCTTGTTACCCTACAGTATTGGCAGAAATAGCGAGATGTACTAAAGTTATCTGTTAAACCCCCGATATTATGCGAACCCAAATTATCGCCTGCGATGCAAAAGATTGTTGCCTTCACATTGTTTTCATGTATGTTCAGTCCATTTGTCTCCAGTTCTCTAAGATCAGATATCAGTGGAGAGAACACTTTTTCGTGGCCAAATTGTTTGAAATCAGCTTCTCGGCACAAAAGCTGCATGTTGTCAATAGAGGATCGATGAAAAGGATCAAAGTTTGCTAAAGTGAAGTACAACCCAAGCATCTTGTGTTTTTTCTTAGCAGATCCAAGGGGATTAACCACCTCGAATGCATCTTGATACAGGATCACTTTTAAAGTGACACCTGGCTCCGGAAACAACTGATTGGATTTGAATACCAATCCATCACACACATCATTTAAAATGAGAGGTGTACTCTCATTACTAGATGTACAACATTCTTCCCATACAGCAGGATCTTTCAGGAGTGCTGTTAATGTGTCTTTATGGGAATATATTGGGCATGTCTCTCCTTTCTGTTTTCATCAATCCCAAAAAAAATGCATTTTGGATGCACATATGGAAAGTTTTCCTCAAAGTACTGTTTTCTCTTGTACTTTGTGGAAAGAGCAGAGCTGCATGATCCTTGAATATCCATGTCCATGGGGTTTTCAAAGCATCTTCAATTTCTATCTCAGAGAGTTTAGTTTTTGCTTGAAGAGATACTTTAAGTTGATTCTTTGTGTACTGCTGGCACACTCTCCACTAAGCTAACTTATCTCTTCTACGATTAACTGTACTGTTGAGGAAGGGATCAGGTGCTTTGCCTGCAACTTCATGAAAAACATGGACAGATTTCTCATGTATAAACTTTTCATTTGTGCAGGGTCCAGCATATCCTCCTCATGCCCCTCGTCATCTGCCCATTCACCTGAGTGGCTTTCAGTAACAGAAAACTGAGACTCACTAGGAACTGAAGGAAGACAGTATGCACCAGAGACATGCAAAGCTGTAGAGTATTTGTGCTTTCTAGATAGGTGGGACGTGAAAATGAGCGATCACAGTTTTTGAAGGGGCAATGCACCTGCTCTCTTTTTGAAATGGGAAATTTAAGGTGACCCAAAAGATCTGAAAGATCAATCACATGTAACTTCACATGTGAAGGGTCCCTGCAGAGACCAGAAGATGACTGCCGATGATGACGGTAAACATGACATTTAAATGCGTTGTTATTTCTGAAGCGTAACTTACAACCTGCCATGCTACATGCATATAGGTAATGTGCCTCATTTCTGTGTAGCACTTGATGTTGTACATAACCTTTTAGCGTTTTCACAGAAACACTACAACTATTACAAGTGTAGTCTGCAAACATCTTTACATGGTACAATGATCACCTTTTTCCACTGATTTTGATTTTAGCAGCTCACGCAACTTGAGAAACAGTGCAGGGAGAAACAGAAACAAGCATGTAAGTGTATAGGACATGTTAAGAAATCTACAAATATTCTAAGAAATGTATTGATAAATGTATCTAAAGTACTGAATACTATCCGTGTAACCAGTGAATCCCTATTAGTTGATGTGCTCCTGTTTCAGTGTTCGTGCTTCAGTGACGACAGTGTTTTAATTTTGAGTGGTGATTAAAGTTGGCATGAAAGCAAGTATATTGTATATGTGAAAATGTCCCATTGGATTGTAGGAAGTTCGGCATTGCAGGGGGTGAGTTAGCGTTTTTGATTAAAGATTACAAGGGCATATTAATATATAAAAAAATGTATAATATTGTGCACGGATAACTCATTTATAATAAGCACTGCAACATTCTGTAAAAAAGTAATAATTTTCACTTTTAATTTCATGGCTACTAAACTGACTAACTACTAGTGCATTCAACTGTTTTAACCAGCTGAAAATTGCAAGGCCAAATTATGAGAAACAGAAACGATTAATTGCTTATCTGGGTCTTCAGGCTATGCAGTCTGTTGGTTTACCTCACCTCCCGATCTAAGTCGGTCGTTCATTCAGTGACATCCTCATAAAATTACCTATGCAGTCTGTAGTACCTGACACAGAAGACTCTATAAAGCATCAGTGTGTGTTCATGTTAAAAACTCGCTCTACTATGCTTCTCTCACAGGAGTTTGTGTTGAGTCTCACAGGTTCAGTTCAGACTCTATAAAGCATCAGTGTGTGTTCAGCGTGTTAAAGACTCGCTCTACTATGCTTCTCTCACAGGAGTGTGTGTTGTTGAGTCTCACAGGAGTGTGTTGTTGAGTCTCACAGGTTCAGTTCAGACTCTATAAAGCATCAGTGTGTGTTCATGTTAAAGACTAGCTCTACTATGCTTCTCTCACAGGGGTTTGTGTTGTTGAGTCTCACAGGTTCAGTTCAGATTCTATAAAGCATCAGTCAGTGTGTGTTCAGCATGTTAAAGACTCGCTCTACTATGCTTCACTCACAGGAGTGTGTGTTGTTGAGTCTGACTGCAGCGATGAGGGACATGATGGACGGCAGAGACAGGTGAAGGTGGGAACGTTGGTCAGCTGATTCATCAGAATAAACACACAGAATGAGAACCGCTGTGTTGAGATGGGAGTGAGATGTGGGGTTCACCGCCTGGAAATATGTGATTGCTAGAACAATAAGTTTGAATAAAGCTTTGTTTGGTGTGTTGTTGACTTGTACATGCATTTGTTTATTGTGATGGTCACTTTTACTCATTTATTCATGTTTCTTATTGTCACTAAATAAAATATAAATATTTCATTAATGTATGCATTAATTCATTGCTAGACTGAAAATTGAGATGTGTTCACTGCATTTATTTAGTGTGTATTTATGCATATCTATGTTATATGACAAAACAAATGACATTGTTTCTTTTACTGAAATATATAATTTTCAGTTAAAAAAGTAATATAATTAAGTATTGGTCAGCATTTATCATTATAATTGTGTTTAAGTGTTGGGGTGGGCTAGCAATGCAATTCATTCTGGGGTAATCTTTATTTTTAAGGAGGGATATTTACATTTTTGGAGTATAAAATCAGCAGTTTTCTCCAAAGGAGAGATCATCAGCCGCCCGTCTCCTCTGTGCAGACATTACACACATTACACACGCTGAGGAGAACTGCTCTAGGCTGTCGAGTTACTGATGTTAGGAAGTGTTAGTGCACCTGTCGCTCATAACTTATAGTTACATACAAGATCAGGGAAAGATTCCAGTTCTTTAACAATGAACAATCATAATGACAATAAACAAAACAAAATAAGAAAACACAAATATCATGGGTTTGCGTTTATCATAGTATGAGATTATATACACAGGGGGAAAAGCACAATTACAAGGTTAAATATATTTGAATAATTGATCATAATACATTAAAAAAAAGTTTATTATTTATAAACCTGAGGGATGAAACGAGTTAATCATGTTGAGATTTAAACCACTTTTGCTTGTGGGTGAAACATTTTGCATATAAAATAAAGAAATTAACAACATATTCAAGAGATGACGATTTTGGGTTTTTATAATAAAAAATAACATCTTTAAGGATAAAACTGTGGGTCACATTATAGGGTTAAAATATAAGAACTTAAATCAACCCTAAATGTATTGGTTAAACTACAATCACAAAATAAAAAAATAAATGGGCACTTGATCAGAGTCACAAATGTATTCTAAAACATAGATTTTACAAAAAAAATCTATAAATAATATTTTTTTTTGTATAAGACATGTACAACTTCACATAAAATATCAATGAAATATACAAATCAGAATCAACAATATATTCCCAATTCCACAACTTGGATTTCACACAAAACTAAATAGATATTTATAATAATAAATTATTATATTACTTATTATAAATATTTATTATTCATACTAAACCAACATTGATCATTCAATATCACGTTTCTAATACGCATGCTAACACACACTGCTTTATTTAATTGTGAAGTCTGAGTCTCTTCCACCTTTATGAATCACATTTACACATGTATTTCTCCTCATAGACAGTAGTGAGACTCTTCTGTGGATCACCTGATGGTTTCTGCTCCTCTCATGATCATTTCACACTACGATATAACACATCCATCAGAGTTTGGTGATCGATCTTAATATACTCTGTAAAGTGGAACAGAAGAGAAAACAATCAGTGTTCAGTGGAACAAAGTGCAAATTATTATATTTCAAGTACTGTTTTTTTTTTTTTTTTTGTAAAAACAAGTTAAATTGAATTCCTGTAATCAGATTAATTACTGACAATACATGATGTTGGATAGATACTTGTGTTTTTAAATATAATATATGTAAAGCATGAATCATATGTGTGTGTGTGTGTGTGTGTGTGTGTGTGTGTGTGTGTGTGTGTCGGTGCGACTCCTATTGAGTCTCTGTAAAGGAGAAACTAATGAGTGTACGGCGTATGGAATAAACCACAGGGAGCAAAAACAAATGTTATTTTGAGTTCAAACACAAACGTTTAGTTAAAGCCGTTTGTCCTCTAGTTTAAACATGTTTGTAGGCTCTTAGTAAATAACTGAGAGTAAAGTAAGTGTAAAGTAGTGTGACGTGTTGCTTGTCACAGTAAAAACACACTAGAGACAGAGACATTCCTCATGTGAGCTGGACGCTGTGAGCTGAAGCTGGAACTGCACTGATTTTAGCAGGAGTGCAGCGTTTTCCTACAGTCTGACCAAGTCTGTTTTCACACTGAAATGATTCACTTCTACTGATAATAAAGCAGGTGTTGATGTTGTAGTGGGTTTTTTTCCTAAATCCCGACTATCTAGCGTCTACAAATCGACACTTAATAAATAAAACTGTTGCGTCTACAATCGACACTTAATAACCTTTATACTCTTGCTCTTTGCGTCTTCCGTCGACAACTGGCCGAGTTTCTAACTAACTTGCTTCCCTAAACTGACCAGTTTAAGCAGAAATTAACAGACAGACTTTCAGCAAACGTCCTCTAAATGCTTTAATAACGGCCGGGAGAGTCTTCGAGCAGTTCTCAGAGAAACTCTCCCAAGAAGAATCAAGGCCGGAGGATCTCAGACAAATTCCATTGAGACTCCCACCGTAAAACACAGATACAACAGTTTTTATAGTATAGAGGTATGGCATAAATGTCAGGCTGCATTACATAATTTCCCCATTATTTGACTGGTTCTTCATATGCAAACCCCTCTGTTACTAGGTAAAGCAAACTTTGTTTTAATGATGACATCATTTGTTAATCACAAGATTCTAACAGACTGTCTAGTTTCATTTCCCAAACTATGTTATTTTTACACACATATGCACACACTCAAAGACACAAGTTTTCCATTGGTTTCGTACAGTACATCCTGTTCAGATGTTAGATGTTAAATAAGGTTAGATGTTAGAAACATGGTTAGTTTAATATACAGTTTAAAATTTCTACGACAATGTATAAAGCTGTGACAGTGAGCTTTTGTTCTCTTTCCTCCTTTGTGTTAAACATTTCAATAACTTCACATTTTGTTCTCACACAAACCCTTTGTTGCAATAAAGCTTAATGATAATTTCCTTTCACGAATGTTTGAAAGGTTTGTTCACATATCAGAGGTAAAAGAAGATCTCTTTAATATCTCAGTGATGTTTCCTCACCTCAGGACACAGTTTGAGTCTCGTAGCTCGTCTCTGAGCCGCTGCTGTGAGTCTCCTATCTTATTGTGTCTCAGATCAAGCTCTTTTAAAAACTGCAGTGCTTTTGAGTTAGTCAAAGACTGAGTTAGAGAAGAAACATCTGTAATGCCACAGTTCCGTAGACTAGAAAGACACAAACAGAGGAAGAGAGATTATCTTACAAACAAATCATGAATGTGAAAAATATTACACAAATATAATGTGAACTCAGACTCACTGTGAGATATTGAGAATAAAGTGTTTTAGTTTAAAAAACCCAGAAAGTGCACTGCTATAAACAATGAAACATAAGCCCTGCTGTCTTCAAATAAATAAACTTCAGTCACACTGTAATTGCTGTACAGTATAATGATACTAACTGTAGTTTCTCCAGCTTGAATTGTGGGTTCATCAGTAGATCACTGAGGTTTTTCACTCCAGAGTCTCCTAGATTATTCCTGCTCAGGTCCAGCTCTCTCAGGTGTGACGGGTTTGATTTCAGAGCTGAAGTCACATCAGAACAACCTTCATCTGTCATATCACAGCCTCTTAAACTACATTAGCAGAGAGAGAGAAGAAAATAAGACAGAAGAAAAGAAAACTCTTTATTCTATAAAGTCACATCATCTTCATAAGCAAATAAAACAGAGAGAGGAAGAGAGATCTTCATCTTTATTTCACCAGATCACAAAATACTAAGTTTGCACAAATACAATGTTAAAGTGTTTTAGTTTAAACTATTGAAGTGATTTTAAGCATTTTGATTCTTGTATGTGAATGTGACTGACGTTAGTCTCTCCAGTTTACAGTGTGAATCCTTCAGTACGGCACGTAAGCGCTTCACTCCAGAGTCTCCTAGATTATTCCCGCTCAGCTCCAGCTCTCTCAGGTGTGACGGGTTTGATTTCAGAGCTGAAGTCAGGATGAGACTCTGTTTCTCTGTAATACTGCATCTATTCAGACTGAAGACAGAAAGAGAAAATGACTCAGATCTATGATAATCAACTAACGATCTATGATTATTTCACGGACCCCCTGGCACTTGAGAACTGAAAGCCTCATAAGAAAGCCCTGTCGAGGCTCTTCCCCGGTGCGGGTCGTGTCGAGCCATTAGTCTGGGTGTTTGATGAGAAAAAGATGAAATGTAGTAGTTGCAATAAACGCGTTCAGAATCCGTACAACTGCAGCAGCGGAGGACTTTTATTCTGCTGAGCGGAGCTGAGGAAGAACTGATGACGGGACAGTTTGATCTTCGGCTGACAAATCAGAGGAAAGGAGCGTTTCATTCCCGCCTATACGTGTAGAAATCAAATATTCAAGCTGTTTATAAATGTTTCTACCTGAGAACGAAAAGTGAAAAATCAAGCTGAATACTTGTTTTTAGTTTTGTTGAAAAAATAAAAAGACGAAAAAGGAAGTGTTTTCTTGTGTTTCTACTTTCAATATTAAATAAAAAAACGAATGAACACACGACACGGTCCGTGTATCATCTGATCATTTCATTTCCTGTTTGTAATGGAATAACCAGAAATGAAAAGACGGATCGTTTATTCGGTGTTTCGTTTAGTTTAATAAACGGAAAATGAGATTTCGGCTCGATTTCTAATTTTTCGTTTGTGGTTTACAAATCGGTTTATGGCTTTGATATTTCGTTTGCACATGTGGGCGGCGCTGAAACGCCCCTTTCATCTGATTGGTCAAACCGCTTCGTCTTCCGTACAGCCAGAATAAGAGTCCGTACGGCACACTCACATCCCACTTTAACCCCCTGTGAGCAATAGGGGACACCCAGAAAGTGCACTGCTATAAACAATGAAACATAAGCCCTGCTGTCTTCAAATAAATAAACTTCAGTCACACAGTAATTGCTGTACAGTATAATGATACTAACTGTAGTTTCTCCAGCTTGACTTGTGGGTTCATCAGTAGATCACTGAGGTTTTTCACTCCAGAGTCTCCTAGTTTATTCCCGCTCAGGTTCAGCTCTCTCAGGTGTGACGGGTTTGATTTCAGAGCTGAAGTCATATTAGAACAACCTTCATCTGTCATATCACACCAGCTTAACCTACATTAGCAGAGAGAGAGAAGAAAATAAGACAGAAGAAAAGAAAACTCTTTATTCTGTAAAGTCACATCATCTTCATAAGCAAATAAAACAGAGAGAGGAAGAGAGATATTCATCTTTATTTCACCAGATCACAAAATACACAGTTTGCACAAATACAATGTTAAAGTGTTTTAGTTTAAACTGTTGAAGTGATTTTAAGCATTTTTATTCTTGTATGTGAATGTGACTGACCTCAATCTCTCCAGTTTACAGTGTGAATACTTCAGTACGGCACATAAGTGCTTCACTCCAGAGTCTCCTAGTTTATTCCCGCTCAGGTTCAGCGCTCTCAGGTGTGACGGGTTTGATTTCAGAGCTGAAGTCAGGATGAGACTCTGTTCCTCTGTAATTCTGCAATCAATCAGACTGAAGACAGAAAGAGAAAATGACTCAGATCTATGATGATCAACTAACGTGTTCATCTTCATCCAGCAGACTTTTGCTGACAAATAAACAGGGATATCAAGGTAAAGGTAACATGGAGAAAGACTACACATTGTTCATTTAAATATACTACCAACATTTTAACAATACAAAGGTTGAAATTGTTGATGTATTCATGTTTACACATTCATTTCATTTCATTTTTAAAGGGTCATGAAACCCCAAAACACATTTTTTGATGACGTGACGCGTGACCTTTCCAACGTGATGATGTAATACGTGGCACATGACGGGCATTTGTGGTTAAAAAGTATATACAGTGCTATGCATAAGTTTAGACACCCATGCTAAAGTTGACTAAAAAGAGGAATAAAAAATCATCTTTTGGAAATTGAACTTAATGCCTTGATTTAAAAAATTAGGAAAAATCCAACCTTTAAGGACACCAATTTTCTTTGTGAATGAATAATGTATCGTAAATAAATAAATGCTCTTCCTTAAAATACATGGTGCATAAGTTTGGACACCCCTATGTTAAATTCCCATAGAGGCAGGCAGATTTTTATTTTTAAGTATTTTTTTTTTTTTTTTTTTAGGATACTATGCATTCTGATAAAGTTCCCTTGGCCTTTGGAATTAAAATAGCCCCACATCATCACATAGCCTTCACCATACCTAGAGATGGCATGGGGTACTTTCCATAAGATCATCTCTCAATGCAAATCAAACTAGCTATTAGGCTAACTGAAATAAAACCATGCCAATCTCTAGGTATGGTGAAGGGTGTGTGATGATGTGGGGCTATTTTAATTCCAAAGGCCAAGGGAACTTTATCAGGATGTATAGTATCCTAAAAAATAAATAATAAAAAAATACTTAAAAATAAAAATCTGCCTGCCACATATATATATATATGTGTGTGTGTGTGTGTGTATGTATATATATATATATATATTATTTTTTTTTACTTTATTTTTTATACATTTTAACAAGTTACAACAACAAACTAAACATTCCTTGACAACCACGGTGGCCCAAAGAAAAATAAAAATAAAATACATAAAGCACTATACAATAGTAGAATGAAAGAAAAGAAAGAAGAAAAAAAATATATATATATCTTTTTTTTATACAACAGGGAATAATTAAAAGTTTCACACAATCAGTTCAATTCCCCCTCAATGCCTCAATATATATACTAATAGGTGTCCACCTTGAAAGTGTCCATTTTCAGTTGGAGCTGGGCAGTCATATGTTCCATTCTATATATAGATATAAGTTTTTCTCTACACTGACTCATTTTGGGTGGGTGTGGTTTCATCCAATTAATTGTAATGGTTTTCCGTGCACATAATAGGAGGACATGCAGAATATATCTCTGATCTTGACTACAAAAATCTTGGGGTATTCCTTCAAGCAAAAAATACAGGGGAGTAAAAGGCAGATCTACATGCATAATTTTCATAATCTCATCCTTAACCCCTTGCCAAAATGTAAATAATTTTGGACATTCCCAAAATATGTGTGTGTGGTCTCCTACCTTCCCACACTCCCTCCAACATTTATCTGCTTCTGGATTATCCACAAATTTTGATATCACCTGTGGTGTTCTAAAAAACCTGATTTTTGTTTTCCAGTCAAACTCTTTCCAGTTATGACTGTTGATGCCCTTATGACATCCTGTGCATATGTTTACCCACGTCTCATCCTCTATATGATCATTCATTTCAAACTCCCACTTTGTCTTTATATGGAATGTATTATCTGTTGAATCAAGCAGTAGTCTGCTGTATATGCGCAACATGTGCTTCTTATGTAATGGGTGTTGTTTGATTATAGTAATGAAATACGGTTCAACTTTAGTCGGGGCTTTCTTAATTATTTCCCTTTCCTTATAATTAAGTTGGCTTGAGAAAGCCAACTTACTGAAATCCTATTTAAACTTATTAAGTTGGCTTGAGAGAGCCAACTTACTGAAATCCTATTTAAACTTATTAGTGGTGCTTGCTGAAAGCAAGGCATCACTATTGTTATTGCTCATACTTATTAGTGGTGCTTGCTGAAAGCAAGGCATCACTATTGTTATTGCTCATACTTATTAGTGGTGCTTGCTGAAAGCAAGGCATCACTATTGTTATTGCTCATACTTATTATTATTAGTGGTGTTTTTTTGAAAGCATCACTATTGTTATTGCTCATACTTATTAGTGGTGCTTGCTGAAAGCAAGGCATCACTATTGTTATCCTCCATACTTATTATTAGTGGTGCTTGCTGAAAGCAAGGCATCACTATTGTTATTGCTCATACTTATTAGTGGTGCTTGCCAAAGGCGAAGCAACACTATTGTTATTGCTCATACTTATTATTATTAGTGGTGCTTGCTGAAAGCAAGGCATCACTATTGTTATTGCTCATACTTATTAGTGGTGCTTGCTGAAAGCAAGGCATCACTATTGTTATTGCTCATACTTATTAGTGGTGCTTGCCAAAGGCGAAGCAACACTATTGTTATTGCTCATACTTATTATTAATGGTGCTTGCTGAAAGCAAGGCATCATTAGTGTTCTCTTGCATACTTATTATTATTATTATTATTAGTGGTGCTTGCTGAAAGCAAGGCATCACTATTGTTATTGCTCATACTTATTAGTGGTGCTTTTTTGAAAGCATCACTATTGTTATTGCTCATACTTATTAGTGGTGCTTTTTTGAAAGCATCACTATTGTTATTGCTCATACTTATTATTAGTGGTGCTTGCTGAAAGCAAGGCATCACTATTGTTATTGCTCATACTTATTAGTGGTGCTTGCTGAAAGCAAGGCATCACTATTGTTATTGCTCATACTTATTATTATTATTAGTGGTGCTTGCTGAGAGCAGCATTATTGTTATAGCTCATACTTATTAATGGTGCTTGCCAAAGGCAAGGCATCATTAGTGTTCTCTTGCATACTTATTAGTGGTGCTTTTTTGAAAGCATCACTATTGTTATTGCTCATACTTATTATTCTTATTATTAGTGGTGCTTGCTGAAAGCAAGGCATCACTATTGTTCTCTTGCATACTTATTAGTGGTGCTTTTTTGAAAGCATCACTATTGTTATTGCTCATACTTATTAGTGGTGCTTTTTTTAAAAGCATCACTATTGTTATTGCTCATACTTATTATTAGTGGTGCTTTTTTGAAAGCATCACTATTGTTATTGCTCATACTTATTATTAGTGGTGCTTTTTTGAAAGCATCACTATTGTTATTGCTCATACTTATTATTATTCTTTTTATTATTCTGGACAAAAGTTTGGCGCGTAACTCGCCCCGCACCATTTGTCACAGACCCCTGAGTGAGGTGTCAAATCGACCGGCTCATTGAGGAGAGGTGTGCTATGACTTTTCTAAGCGATCAGGTGTACGATGTTCGCACAGCGGACGAAAAAGCGGCCAAAAAAGTCCCATTGACTTTACATTGGGAGTTCTAAAAATATTTGAATCCCAACCGACGTTTTCACACACACACCACTCCAAAGGGCCTGACACCCCTGCATCTCTCCCTCTCTCTCTCCCTCAGAGGATTTATATTATCAAGCAGCCAATAAGTAATGGCCTAAAATCTTCATAGCCACACCCTAGCAACCAGTTTCAGCACCCTAGCAACCACTAAGAGCTCCATAGCAACCACCCTAAACAAAAAAAAAAACATTTTTTAGCAATTTTACTCTCGTGGCCTTGCGATATCGCTCCATGCTGGTGCCTATTCGGCCATAGGCACGAGGCCGCAGGCCGAGTGCCGTACAGAAGGCACTCGTTATTAAAGATTTTAAGAACTCTCTAAAAACTCCATAGTAACCATCTTTGACAACTACCAACCACCTAGTAACACCATAGCAACTAACAAAAACACCTTAGCAACCACCCTGAACACCATAGCAACGTCTAGAAATGCTCTAGTAACCACAAAAAACTCTAGCAAGCACCCAAAACACCCTAGCAACTGCCTAGCAACTGCCTAGCAACCACCCAAAACACCTAGCAACCACCCAGAACACCCTAGCAACTGCCTAGCAATGCCCTAGCATCCACCCAGAATACCATAGCAACTGCCTAGCAACACCATAGCAACCACCCAGAACACCCTAGCAACCACCTAGCAACGCCCTAGCAACCACCAAGAATACCCTAGCAACTGCCTAGCAACCACCCAGAACACCTTAGCAACTGCCGAGCAACACCATAGCAACCACCCAGAACACCCTAGCAACCACCTGGCAACATGCTAATCAAGCTGGCAACATGTTAATCAAGCTAGCATCATGCTAGCAACATGCTAATCAAGCTAGCATCATGCTAGCAACATGCTAATCATGCTAAAATCATGCTAGCAACATGCTAATCAAGCTAGCCTCATGCTAGCAACATGCTAATCATGCTAGCATTATGCTACCAACATGCTAATAAAGCTAGCATAATGCTAGCATCATGCTAATCAAGCTGCCTCATGCTAGCAACATGCTAATCATGCTAGCATTATGCTACCAACATGCTAATAAAGCTAGCATAATGCTAGCATCATGCTAATCAAGCTAGCATCATGCTAGCAACATGCTAATCATGCTAGCATAATGCTAGCAACATGCTAATCAAACTAGCATCATGTTAGCAAAACATGCTAATCATGCTAGCAACATGCTAATCAAGCTAGCATAATGCTAACAACATGCTAATCATGTTAACATCTAGCTAAAAACATGCTAGCAAAATGCTAGCAACATGCTAATCAAGCTAGCCTCATGCTAGCAACATGCTAATCATGCTAGCATTATGCTACCAACATGCTAATAAAGCTAGCATAATGCTAGCATCATGCTAATCAAGCTAGCATCATGCTAGCAACATGCTAATCATGCTAGCATAATGCTAGCAACATGCTAATCAAACTAGCATCATGTTAGCAACATGCTAATCATGCTAGCAACATGCTAATCAAGCTAGCATAATGCTAACAACATGCTAATCATGTTAACATCTAGCTAAAAACATGCTAGCAAAATGCTAATCATGCTAGCATCTTGTTAAAAGCATGCTAGCAACATGCTAATCATGCTAGCATCTAGCTAAAAACATGCTAGCAAAATGCTAATCATGCTAGCATCTTGTTAAAAGCATGCTAGCAACATGCTAATCATGCTAGCATCATCCAACCAACATGCTAATCCTGCTAGCATCATTCTAACAACATGTTAATCATAGTAAATCATGCTGGAATGTGGTAAATCGTAGTACATCATCTTAGAAACATGGTAAATCGTGGTAAATAATGCTAAAATGTGGTATATCATGGTATCACAACATGAAAATTGTGTTAGCATCTGCCCAGTGGCGAATTTTGCCACTGCAAGCACCACTTCACATTTTCTTCAGGAAATGTACATTCTAGTTCTTCTTCTTATTATTCTGGACAAAGTTTGGCGCGTAATGCGCCCCGCATCGTTTGTCTCAGACCCCTGAGTGAGGTGTCAAATCGACCGCCTCATTGAGGAGAGGTGTGCTATGACTTTTCTAAGCGATCGGGTGTACGATGTTCGCACAGCGGACGAAAAAGCGGCCAAAAAAGTCCCATTGACTTTACATTGGGAGTTCTAAAAATATTTGAATCCCAACCGACGTTTTCACACACACACCACTCCAAAGGGCCTGACAGCCCTGCGTCTTTCCCTCTCTCTCTCCCTCAGAGGATTTATATTATCAAGCAGCCAATAAGTAATGGCCTAAAATCTTCATAGCCACACCCTAGCAACCAGTTTCAGCACCCTAGCAACCACTAAGAGCTCCCTAGCAACCACCCTAAACCAAAAAATTTTTTTTTTTACATTTTTTTGTATTTTTTAATGCAATATTACACTCGTGGCCTTGCAATATTGCTCCATGCTTGTGCCTATTCCACCATAGGCACGAGGCCGCAGGCCGAGTGCCGTACTGAAGGCACTCGTTATTAAAGATTTTAATAACTCTATAAAAACTCCATAGTAACCATCTTTGACAACTACCAACCACCTAGTAACACCATAGCAACTAAAAAAAATACCTTAGCAACCATCCTGAACACCCTAGCAACGTCTAGAAATGCTCTAGTAACCACCAAAAATACCGTAGCAACTACCCAGAACACCCTAGCAACTGTCTAGCAACCCCCCAGAACACCTAGCAACTGCCTAGCAACCACCCAGAACACCCTAGCAACGCCCTAGCATCCACCCAAAATACCATAGCAACTGCCTAGCAACACCATAGCAACCACCCAGAACACCCTAGCAACTGCCTAGCAACGCTCTAGCAACCACCCAGAATACCCTAGCAACCACCCAGAATACCCTAGCAACACCATAGCAACCACCCAGAATACCCTAGCAACCGCCTAGCAACACCATAGCAACCACCCAGAACAGCCTAGCAACCACCTAGCAACGCCCTAGCAACCACCAAGAATACCCTAGCAACCGCCTAGCAACCACCCAGTATACCCTAGCAACCGCCTAGCAACACCATAGCAACCACCAAGAATACCCTAGCAACCGCCTAGCAACCACCCATAATACCCTAGCAACCGCCTAGCAACACCATAGCAACCACCCAGAACACCCTAGCAACTGCCTAGCAACGCCCTAGCAACCACCTAGAATACCCTAGCAACTGCCTAGCAACCACCCAGAATACCCTAGCAACCGCCTAGCAACACCATAGCAACCACCCAGAATACCCTAGCAACTGCCTAGCAACGCCCTAGCAACCACCAAGAATACCCTAGCAACCGCCTATTAACACCATAGCAACCACCCAGAATACCCTAGCAACCGCCTAGCAACAACCTTGGCAACCACCCAGAACAGCCTAGCAACCACCTAGCAACGCCCTAGCAACCACCAAGAATACCCTAGCAACCGCCTAGCAACCACCCAGTATACCCTAGCAACCGCCTAGCAACACCATAGCAACCACCAAGAATACCCTAGCAACCGCCTAGCAACCACCCATAATACCCTAGCAACTGCCTAGCAACGCCCTAGCAACCACTCAGAATACCCTAGCAACTGCCTAGCAACGCCAAGAATACCCTAGCAACCGCCTAGCAACCCCACAGAATACCCTAGCAACTGCCTAGCAACGCCAAGAATACCCTAGCAACCGCCTAGCAACCACTCAGAATACCCTAGCAACTGCCTAGCAACGCCAAGAATACCCTAGCAACCGCCTAGCAACCACCCAGAATACCTTAGCAACCGCCTAGCAACACCATAGCAACCACCCAGAATACCCTAGCAACCGCCTAGCAACACCCTAGCAACCACAAAGAACACCCTAGCAACTGCCTAGCAACGCCCTAGCAACCACCCAGAATACCCTAGCGACCGCCTAGCAACACCATAGCAACCACCCAGAATACCCTAGCAACTGCCTTGCAACGCCCTAGCAACCACCCAGAATACCCTAGCAACCGCCTAGCAACACCATATAAACCACCCAGAACACCATAGCAACCACACAGAACACCCTAGCAACCACCTAGCAAAGCCCTAGCAACCACACAGAACACCCTAGCAACACCCTAGCAACCACCTGAACAACATGAATAAGCCATATCTCAGCACCAGAACATCGTACAGACATGGTTGTTGGCTCGTATGCAATAATGTATAACACCCTAGCAACCGAGTGGCGAGTTTTGCCACTGCAAGCACCACTTCACATTTTCTTCAGGAAATGTACATTCTAGTTATTATTCTTATTTTTATTCTGGACAAAGTTTGGCGCGTAACTCGCCCCGCACCGTTTGTCTCAGACCCCTGAGTGAGGTGTCAAATCGAGCGGCTCATTGAGGAGAGGTGTGCTATGACTTTTCTAAGCGATCGGGTGTACGATGTTCACACAGCGGACGAAAAAGCGGCCAAAAAAGTCCCATTGACTTTACATTGGGAGTTCTAAAAATATTTGAATCCCAACCGACGTTTTCACACACACACCACTCCAAAGGGCCTGACACCCCTGCGTCTCTCCCTCTCTCTCTCCCTCAGAGGATTTATATTATCAAGCAGCCAATAAGTTATGGCCTAAAATCTTCATAGCCACACCCTAGCAACCAGTTTCAGCACCCTAGCAACCACTAAGAGCTCCCTAGCAACCACCCTAAACCAAAAAAAAATTTTTTTTTTTTTTTTTTGTATTTTTTAATGCAATATTACACTCGTGGCCTTGCGATATTGCTCCATGCTTGTGCCTATTCGACCATAGGCACGAGGCCGCAGGCCGAGTGCCGTACTGAAGGCACTCGTTATTAAAGATTTTAATAACTCTATAAAAACTCCATAGTAACCATCTTTGACAACTACCAACCACCTAGTAACACCATAGCAACTAAAAAAATACCTTAGCAACCATCCTGAACACCCTAGCAACGTCTAGAAATGCTCTAGTAACCAGCAAAAAACTCTAGCAACCACCCAGAACATCCTAGCAACTGCCTAGCAACCACCCAGAACACCTAGCAACTGCCTAGTAACCACCCAGAACACCTAGCAACTGCCTAGCAACCACCCAGAACACCCTAGCAACGCCCTAGCATCCACCCAGAATACCATAGCAACTGCCTAGCAACACCATAGCAACCACCCAGAACACCCTAGCAACGCCCTAGCAACCACCCAGAATACCCTAGCAACCACCCAGAATACCCTAGCAACCGCCTAGCAACACCATAGCAACCACCCAGAATACCCTAGCAACTGCCTAGCAACGCCCTAGCAACCACCCAGAACACCCTAGCAACTGCCTAGCAACCACCCATCACACCCTAGCAACCACCCTGAAGACCCTAGCAACCGCCTAGCAACACCTTAGCAACCACCCAGAATACCCTAGCAACCGCCTAGCAACTCCATAGCAACCACCCAGATCACCCTAGCAATTGCCTAGCAACGTCCTAGCAACCACCCAGAATACCCTAGCAACCGCCTAGCAACACCATAGCAACCACCCAGAACACCATAGCAACCACCCAGAACACCCTAGCAACTGCCTAGCAACCACCCATCACACCCTAGCAACCACCCTGAATACCCTAGCAACTGCCTAGCAACGCCCTAGCAACCACCCAGAATACCCTAACAACCGCCTAGCAACACCATAGCAACCACCCAGAATACCCTAGCAACGCCCTAGCAACCACCCAGAATACCATAACAACCGCCTAGCAACACCATAGCAACCACCCAGAATACCCTAGCAACACCCTAGCAACCACCCAGAATACCCTAGCAACCGCCTAGCAACACCCTAGCAACCACCCAGAATACCCTAGCAACCGCCTAGCAACTCCATAGCAACCACCCAGAACACCCTAGCAACTGCCTAGCAACGCCCTAGCAACCACCCAGAATACCCTAGCAACCGCCTAGCAACACCATAGCAACCACCCAGAACACCATAGCAACCACCCAGAACACCCTAGCAACCACCTAGCAAAGCCCTAGCAACCACACAGAACACCCTAGCAACACCCTAGCAACTACCTGAACAACATGAATAAGCCATATCTCAGCACCAGAACATCGAACAGACATTTTGTTGGCTCGTATGCAATCATATACCACACTCTAGCAACCGAGTGGCGAGTTTTGCCACTGCAAGCACCACTTCACATTTTCTTCAGGAAATGTACATTCTAGTTATTATTATTATTCCGTGCAAAAGTTTGGCGCGTAACTCGTCCCGCAGCTTTTGTCACAGACACACGAATGAGGCGTCAAATCGTGCGGATTATTCGGGAATGGTGTGCTATGACTTTTATAAGCGATCGGGGGTGCGGTGTTCGCCCCAGGGGCGAAAAAGCGGCCAAAAAAGTCCCATTGACTTAACATTGCGACGAACTTTGACCACACGTAGCTCTGAGCGAGGATTTCGCAGAAACGTGTGATTTGCCACATTTGAAGAGGCTGACAGGTTCTGTAAGAACATACCTCACAATGGGGTAAAAGTTGCACCCCTGGGGGGCAGGAGATGCCCAAAGTTGCCCCATTGACTTACTATGGGGAAGGAACGTCCCGTGAAACACACATGCTTTTCCTACTATGGTAAATTGCATAGGGATTTTCTATTGAACGTAGCTCTGGATCACAGTGTCATAGAGACAAGGGGGAGGGCTCATTTTACTCAGATGACCAATCAGTCTCTCAGGATCATTGTGAAGCTATCAAGCCACGCCCTAGCAACCATTTAGAGCCCCTTAGCAACAAGTTCCATAGACTTCCATTGAAAGAGTTCAAAGGGATATCTCTGGACTGAATTATCATAGAAACATGGGGGTGGTCTCATTTGACTCGGGGCAGCAAACAGCCAATCAAGAATCACCTAAACACTTCCAAGCCCCTCCCTAGCAACCATTGTCGAGCACCTTAGCAACCAAAATCCAAAGAGGGATATCTTCCATTCTGAATGTCGCAGAGGCATGGGAGTTCGTTTATATCATTCATATTGACAAGCAGCCTTTGAGTTTCATGATTGACAGCTGCCAAGACACTCCCTAGCAACCAAACAGAGTACCCTAGCAACCAAAATCCAAAGAGGGATATCTTCCATTCTGAATGTCGCAGAGGCATGGGAGTTGGTTTATATCATTCATAGTGACAAGATGCCTTTGGAGTTTCATGATTGGCAGCTGACAAGCCACTCGCTAGCAACCAAATAGAGTACCCTAGCAACCGTTTAGCAAAACGTATATCTCTGCATCAAAACATCGTATAGAGATGAGACTTGGCTCTTTTGACTAAATCATGGTAAACTATGATAATTCATGCTAGAATCAATAAATCATACTTGAACATGGTAAATCATGGTATACTATAGTAAATCATGGTAAACTATGGTAAATTATCCTAGAATCATAGTAAATCATACTAAAACATGGTAAATCATGGTATACTATAGTAAATCATAGTAAACTATGGTAAATTGTGGTAAATCATGGTAAACTATGGTAAATCATGGCATACTATAGTAAATCATGGTAAACTATGGTAAATCATGGTAAACTATGGTAAATCATGGTAAACTATGATAAATCATGCTAGAATCAGTAAATCATACTTGAACATGGTATATCATGGTATACTATAGTAAATCATGGTAAACTATGGTAAATCGTGGTAAATCATGGTAAACTATGGTAAATCATGGTCAACTATGGTAAATCATGCTAGAATCAGTAAATCATACTTCAACATGGTAAATCATGGTATACTATAGTAAATCGTGGTAAATCGTGGTAAACTATGGTAAATCATGGTAAACTATGGTAAATCATGCTAGAATCAGTAAATCATACTTGAACATGGTAAATCATGGTATACTATAGTAAATCATGGTAAACTATGGTAAATCGTGGTAAATCATGGTAAACTATGGTAAATCATGCTAGAATCAGTAAATTATACTTGAACATGGTAAATCGTGGTATACTATAGTAAATCATGGTAAACTATGGTAAATCGTGGTAAATCATGGTAAACTATGGTAAATCATGCTAGAATCAGTAAATTATACTTGAACATGGTAAATCGTGGTATACTATAGTAAATCATGGTAAACTATGGTAAATCGTGGTAAATCATGGTAAACTATGGTAAATCATGGTAAACTATGGAAAAGCATGGTAAACTATGGTAAATCATGCTAGAATCAGTAAATCATACTTGAACATGGTAAATCATGGTCTACTATAGTAAATCATAGTAAACTATGGTAAATCATGGTAAATCATGGTAAATCATGGTAAACTATGGTAAATCTGGTATACTATAGTAAATCATGGTAAATCATGGTAAACTATGATAAATAATGCTAGAATCAGTAAATCATACTTGAACATGGTAAATCATGGTATACTATAGTAAATCATGGTAAACTACGGTAAATCGTGGTAAATCGTGGTAAATCATGGTAAACTATGGTAAATCATGGTAAACTATGGTAAATCATGGTAAATAATGGTAAACTATGGTAAATCATGGTAAACTATGGTAAATCATGCTAGAATCAGTAAATCATACTTGAACATGGTAAATCATGGTATACTATAGTAAATCATGGTAAACTATGGTAAATCGTGGTAAATCATGGTAAACTATGGTAAATCATGGTAAACTATGGTAAATCGTGGTAAACTATGGTAAATCGTGGTAAACTATGGTAAATCGTGGTAAACTATGGTAAATCATGGTAAACTATGGTAAATCATGCTAGAATCAGTAAATTATACTTGAACATGGTAAATCGTGGTATACTATAGTAAATCATGGTAAACTATGGTAAATCGTGGTAAATCATGGTAAACAATGCTAAATCATGCTAGAATCAGTAAATCATACTTCAACATGGTAAATCATGGTATACTATAGTTAATCATGGTAAACTATGGTAAATCGTGGTAAATCATGGTAAACTATGGTAAATCATGCTTGAATCAGTAAATCATACTTGAACATGGTAAATCATGGTATACTATAGTAAATCATGGTAAGCTATGGTAAATCATGGTAAACTATGGTAAATCATTGTAAACTATGCTAGCCACATGGTAAAAGCATGCTAGCATCATCCTAGCAACATAATAATCATGCTAGCAATATGCTAATCATGCTAACATGGTGCTAGCATTATGTTAGTCACATGCTTATCATGTTAATTTTGTTATCATCTTGCTAAAATCTAGCTAACCGCACCCTAGCAACCGAGTGGCGAGTTTTGCCACTGCAAGCACCACTTCACATTTTCTTCAGGAAATGTACATTCTAGTTAGTGGTGCTTTTTTAAAAGCATCACTATTGTTATTGCTCATACTTATTAATGGTGCTTGCCAAAGGCAAGGCATCATTAGTGTTCTCTTGCATACTTATTATTAGTGGTGCTTGCTGAAAGCAAGGCATCACTATTGTTATTGCTCATACTTATTAGTGGTGCTTGCTGAAAGCAAGGCATCACTATTGTTATTGCTCATACTTATTATTATTATTCTTCTTTTTATTATTCCACACAAAGTTTGGCGCGTAACTCGTCCCGCACCGTTTGTCACAGATCCATGAATGAGGTGTCAAATCGACCGGCTCATTAAGGAGAGGTGTGCTATGACTTTTATAAGCGATCGGGGGTGCGGTGTTCGCCCCAGGGGCGAAAAAGCGTCCGAAAAATCCCATAGACTTAACATTGCGACAAACTTTGACGAGTCATAACTCTGAGCGACGATTTCGCAGAAACGTGTGATTTGCCACATTTGAAGAGGCTGACAGGCTCTGTAAGAACATACCTCTCAATGGGGTAAAAGTTGCACCCCTGGGGGGCAGGAGATGCCCAAATTTGCCCCTTTGACTTACTATGGGGAAGGAACGTCCCGTGAAACACACATGCTTTTCCTACTATGGTAAATTGCATAGGGACTTTGTATTGAACGTAGCTCTGGATCACAGTGTCATAGAGACAAGGGGGAGGGCTCATTTTACTCAGACGACCAATCAGTCTCTCAGGATCATTGTGAAGCTATCAAGCCACGCCCTAGCAACCATTTAGAGCCCCTTAGCAACAAGTTCCATACACTTCCATTGAAAGAGTTCAAAGAGATATCTCCAGACTGAATTATCATAGAAACATGGGGGTGGTCTCATTTGACTCGGGGCAGCAAACAGCCAATCATGAATCACCTAAACACTTCCAAGCCCCTCCCTAGCAACCATTGTCGAGCACCTTAGCAACCAAAATCCAAAGAGGGATATCTTCCATTCTGAATGTCACAGAGGCATGGGAGTTGGTTTATATCATTCATACTGACAAGAAGCCTTTGGAGTTTCATGATTGGCAGCTGACAAGCCACTCCCTAGCAACCAAACAGAGTACCCTAGCAACCAAAATCCAAAGAGGGTTATCTTCCATTCTGAATGTCGCAGAGGCATGGGAGTTGGTTTATATCATTCATACTGACAAGCAGCCTTTGGAGTTTCATGATTGGCAGCTGACAAGCCACTCCCTAGCAACCAAACAGAGTACCCTAGCAACCAAAATCCAAAGAGGGATATCTTCCATTCTGAATGTCACAGAGGCATGGGAGTTGGTTTATATCATTCATAGTGACAAGAAGCCTTTGGAATTTCATCATTGGCAGCTGCCAAGTAACTCCATAGCAACCAAAAAGAGTACCCTAGCAACCGTTTAGCAAAACGTATATCTCTGCATCAAAACATAGTATAGAGATGGGACTTGGCTCTTTTGACTAAATCATGGTAAACTATGGTAAATCATCCTAGAATCATAGTAAATCATACTAAAACATGGTAAATCATGGTATACTATAGTAAATCATAGTAAACTATGGTAAATCGTGGTAAATCATGGTAAACTATGGTAAATCATGCTAGAATCATAGTAAATCATACTTGAACATGGTAAATCATGGTATACTATAGTAAATCATGGTAAACTATGGTAAATCATGGTAAACTATGGTAAATCATGGTAAACTATGATAAATCATGGTAAACTATGATAAATCATGCTAAAATCAGTAAATCATAGTTGAACATGGTATATCATGGTATACTATAGTAAATCATGGTAAACTATGGTAAATCGTGGTAAATCATGGTAAACTATGGTAAATCATGGTAAACTATGGTAAATCATGCTAAAATCAGTAAATCATACTTGAACATGGTATATCATGGTATACTATAGTAAATCATGGTAAACTATGGTAAATCGTGGTAAATCATGGTAAACTATGGTAAATCATGGTAAACTATGGTAAATCATGCTAGAATCAGTAAATCATACTTCAACATGGTAAATCATGGTATACTATAGTAAATCGTGGTAAATCGTGGTAAACTATGGTAAATCATGGTAAACTATGGTAAATCATGCTAGAATCAGTAAATCATACTTGAACATGGTAAATCATGGTATACTATAGTAAATCATGGTAAACTATAGTAAATTGTGGTAAATCATGTTAAACTATGGTAAATCATGGTAAACTATGGTAAATCATGCTAGAATCAGTAAATCATACTTCAACATGGTAAATCATGGTATACTATAGTAAATCGTGGTAAATCATGGTAGAATCATAGTAAATCATACTTGAACATGGTAAATCATGGTATACTATAGTAAATCTGGTAAACTATGGTAAATTGTGGTAAATCATGGTAAACTATGGTAAATCATGGTAAACCATGCTAGCAACATGGTAAAACAAGCTAGCATCATGCTAGCTACATGCTAATCATGCTAACATGATGCTAGCATGATGCTAATAATACTAGCATGATGCTAGCAACATGCTAATAATGCTAGCATGATACTAGCTACATGCTAATCATGCTAGCTTCTTGCTACAAACATGCTAGCAAACGTGCTATTCATGTTAGCATCTTGTTAAAAAATGCTAGCATCATGCTAACAACATGCTAATCATGCTAGCTACATTCACGTTAGCTTTTGCTAAAAACATGCTAGCATGATGCTAGCAACATGCTAATCATATTAGCACCATGCTAGCAACATGCTAGCATTATGTTAGTCACATGCTTATAATGCTAGCATGATGATAATTTTGTTATAATCTTGCTAAAAACTAGCTAAACGCACTTTAGCAACCGAGTGCTGAGTTTTGTCACTGCAAGCACCACTTCACATTTTCTTCAGGAAATGTACATTCTAGTTATTCTTATTCTTTTTATTATTATTCCGGACAAAAGTTTGGCGCGTAATGCGCCCCGCACCATTTGTCACAGACCCCTGAGTGAGGTGTCAAATCGACCGGCTCATTGAGGAGAGGTGTGCTATGACTTTTATAAGCGATCGGGGGGGCGGTGCTCGCCCCAGGGGCGAAAAAGCGGCCCAAAAAGTCCCATTGACTTAACATTGCGACGAACTTTGAGCACTCGTAGCTCTGAGCGAGGATTTCGGAGAAACGTGTGATTTGCCACATTTGAAGAGGCTGACAGGCTCTGTAAGAACATACCTCACAATGGGGTAAAAGTTGCACCCCTGGGGGGCAGGAGCGTCCCAAAGTTTCCCATTGACTTACTATGGTGAAGGACGGCCCATGAAATGGGCCGTCCTACACATTGCATAGGGATATTGTATTGAACGTAGCTCTGGATCACAGTGTCAGACAGACAAGGGGGCGGGCTCATTTTACTCAGACGACCAATCAGTCTCTAAGGATCATTGTGAAGCTATCAAGCCACGCCCTAGCAACCATTTAGAGCACCTTAGCAACAAGTCCCATAGACTTCAATTGAAAGAGATCAAAGGGATATCTCTGGACTGAATTGTCATAGAAACATGGGGGTGGTCTCAGTTGACTCGGGGCAGCAAACAGCCAATCATGAATCACCTCAACACTTCCTAGCCTCTCCCTAGCAACCATTGTCGAGCACCTTAGCAACCAAAATCCTAGAGGGATATCTTCCATTCTGAATGACACAGAGGCATGGGAGTTGGTTTAGATCATTCATAGTGACAAGAAGCCTTTGCAGTTTCATCATTGGCAGCTGCCAAGCAACTCCATAGCAACCAAACAGAGTACCCTAGCAACCATTTTGCAAGACCTATTTCTCTGCATAAGAACATCATAAAGAGATGGGGTTAAGACAAGTTTGACTCAGGGCAGCAAACAGCCATTCATGAGACACCACAACACTTGCTAGCCCCGCCCTAGTAACCATTGTCAAGCACCTTAGCAACCAAAATCCATAGAGGGATATCTTTCATTCTGAATGTCACAGAGGAATGGGAGTTGGTTTATATCATTCATACTGACAAGCAGCCTTTAGAGTTTCATGATTGGCAGCTGCCAAGCCACTCCCTAGCAACCAAACAAAGTACCTTAGCAACCATTTTGCAAGACCTATTTCTCTGCATCAGAACATCGTATAGAGATGGGGGTTGTATCTTTTGACTCATGCTAGCAAAGAGGAATTCCAACATGCTACACATGCTAGCTGTGAATAGCTACATGCTAATAGCAATTAGTAAGTGCTAAATCATGCCAAGAAAATGCTAAGAACTCCAATAGTAATCATCTGTGACAACTACCAACCACTTAGTAACACCATAGTAACCACCCATAATACCTTAGCAACCGCCCTGAACACCCTAGCAACTGCCTAGCAACTCCCTAGCAACCACCCAAAATACCCTACCAACCACCTAGCAACACCATAGCAACCACCCATAACACCCTAGCAACTGCCTAGCAACGCCCTAGCAACCACCCAGAATACCCTAGCAACCGCCTAGCAACACCATAACAACCACCCAGAACACCCTAGCAACTGCCTAGCAACGCCCTAGCAACCACCCAAAATACCCTAGCAACTGCCTAACAACCACCCAGAACACCCTAGCAACCGCCTAGCAACACCATAGCAACCACCCAGAACACCCTAGCAACCGCCTAGCAACCACCCAGAATACCCTAGCAACCGCCTAGCAAAGCCCTAGCAACACCCCAGAATACCCTAGCAACCGCCTAGCAACACCATAGCAACCACCCAGAATACCCTAACAACTGCCTAGCAACGCCCTAGCAACCACCCAGAATACCCTAGCAACCACCTAGCAACACCATAGCAACCACTAAGAATACCCTAGCAACTGCCTAGCAACGCCCTAGCAACCACCCAAAATACCCTAGCAACTGCCTAACAACCACCCAGAACACCCTAGCAACCGCCTAGCAACACCATAGCAACCACCCAGAACACCCTAGCAACCGCCTAGCAACCACCCAGAACACCCTAGCAACCGCCTAGCAACACCATAACAACCACCCAGAACACCCTAGCAACTGCCTAGCAACGCCCTAGCAACCACCCAAAATACCCTAGCAACTGCCTAACAACCACCCAGAACACCCTAGCAACACCATAGCAACCACCCAGAACACCCTAGCAACCGCCTAGCAAAGCCCTAGCAACACCCCAGAATACCCTAGCAACCGCCTAGCAACACCATAGCAACCACCCAGAATACCCTAACAACTGCCTAGCAACGCCCTAGCAACCACCCAGAATACCCTAGCAACCACCTAGCAACACCATAGCAACCACCCAGAACACCCTAGCAACCGCCTAGCAATGCCCTAGCAACCACCCAGAATACCCTAGCAACCGCCTAGCAACACCATAGCAACCACCCAGAATACCCTAGCAACCGCCTAGCAATGCCCTAGCAACCACCCAGAATACCCTAGCAACCGCCTAGCAACACCATAGCAACCACCCAGAATACCCTAGCAACCGCCTAGCAACGCCCTAGCAACCACCCAGAATACCCTAGCAACCACCCAGAATACCCTAGCAACCACCTAGCAACACCATAGCAACCACCCAGAATACCCTAGCAACCGCATAGCAACTCCATAGCAACTACCCAGAACACCCTAGCAACTGCCTAGCAACGCCCTTGCAACCACCCAGAATACCCTAGCAACCGCCTAGCTACACCATAGCAACCACCCAGAACACCCTAGCAACCACCTAGCAAAGCCCTAGCAACCACAAAGAACACCCTAGCAACCACCTGAACAACATGAATAAGCCATATCTCAGCACCAGAACATCGTACAGACATGTTTGTTGGCTTGTATGCAATCATGTACCACACTCTAGCAACCGAGTGGCGAGTACTGCCACTGCAAGCACCACTTCACATTTTCTTCAGGGAATGTACATTCTAGTTCTTTTTATTATTCTGGACAAAAGTTTGGCGCGTAATGCGCCCCGCACCGTTTGTCACAGACCCCTGAGTGAGGTGTCAAATCGAGCGGCTCATTGAGGAGAGGTGTGCTATGACTTTTCTAAGCGATCGGGTGTACGATGTTCGCACAGCGGACGAAAAAGCGGCCAAAAAAGTCCCATTGACTTAACATTGGGCATTCTAAAAATATTTGAATCCCAACCGACGTTTTCACACACACAGACTCCAAAGGGCCTGACACCCCTGCGTCTCTCCCTCTCTCTCTCCCTCAGAGGATTTATATTATCAAGCAACCAATAAGTAATGGCCTAAAATCTTCATAACCACACCCTAGCAACCAGTTTCAGCACCCTAGCAACCACTAAGAGCTCCCTAGCAACCACCCTAAACAAAAAAAAAACATTTTTTTAATTTTTTTTTATTTTTTAAAGCAATTTTACTCTCGTGGCCTTGCGATATCGCTCCATGCTTGTGCCTATTCGGCCATAGGCACGAGGCCGCAGGCCGAGTGCTGTACTGAAGGCACTCGTTATTAAAGATTTTAAGAACTCTCTAAAAACTCCATAGTAACCATCTTTGTCAACTACCAACCACCTAGTAACACCATAGCAACTACCAAAAATACCTTAGCAACCACCCTGAACACCATAGCAACATCAAGAAACGCTGTAGTAACCACCCAGAACACCTAGCAACTACCTAGGCATCGCCCTAGACCCCACCAGGAACACATTAGCAACTGCCTAGCAACACCATAGCAACCAACTAGAACACCCTAGCAACCACCTGACAACAACCCAGAACACCCTAGCAACTGCATAGCAACCGCCTAGCAACCACCCAGAACACCCTAGCAACTGCCTAGCAACCACCCAGAACACCTAGCAACTGCCTAGCAACCAAACAGAGTACCCTAGCAACCAAAATCCAAAGAGGGATATCTTACATTCTGAATGTCACAGAGGCATGGGAGTTGGTTTATATCATTCATAGTGACAAGAAACCTTTGCAATTGCATCATTGGCAGCTGCCAAGTAACTCCATAGCAACCAAACGGAGTACCATAGCAACCAAAATCCAAAGAGGGATATCTTCCATTCTGAATGTCACAGAGGCATGGGAGTTGGTTTATATCTTTCATACTGACAAGAAGCCTTTGGAATTTCATCATTGGCAGCTGCCAAGTAACTCCATAGCAACCAAAGAGAGTATCCTAGCAACCGTTTAGCAAAACGTATATCTCTGCATCAAAACATAGTATAGAGATGGGACTTGGCTCTTTTGACTAAATCATGGTAAACTATGGTAAATCAACCTTGAATCATAGTAAATCATACTAAAACATGGTAAATCATGGTATACTATAGTAAATCATAGTACACTATGGTAAATCGTGGTAAATCATGGTAAACTATGGTAAATCATGCTAGAATCATAGTAAATCATACTTGAACATGGTAAATCATGGTATACTATAGTAAATCATGGTAAACTATGGTAAATCATGGTAAACTATGGTAAATCATGGTAAACTATGATAAATCATGCTAGAATCAGTAAATCATAATTGAACATGGTATATCATGGTATACTATAGTAAATCATGGTATACTATAGTAAATCATGGTAACCTATGGTAAATCGTGGTAAATCGTGGTAAACTATGGTAAATCATGGTAAACTATGGTAAATCATGCTAGAATCAGTAAATCATACTTGAACATGGTAAATCATGGTATACTATAGTAAATCATGGTAAACTATAGTAAATCGTGGTAAATCATGGTAAACTATGTTAAATCATGCTAAAATCAGTAAATCAGACTTGAACATGGTAAATCATGGTATACTATAGTAAATCATGGTAAACTATGCTAAATCGTGGTAAATCATGGTAAACTATAGTAAATCATGGTAAACTATGGTAAATTATGCTAGAATCAGTAAATCATACTTGAACATGGTAAATCATAGTATACTATAGTAAATCATGGTAAACTATGGTAAATGATCCTAGAATCATAGTAAATCATACTAAAACATGGTAAATCATGGTATACTATAGTAAATCATAGTAAACTATGGTAAATCGTGGTAAATCATGGTATACTATAGTAAATCATGGTAAACTATGGTAAATCATGGTAAACTATGATAAATCATGCTAGAATCAGTAAATCATACTGGAACATGGTAAATCATGGTATACTATAGTAAATCATGGTAAAGTATGGTAAATCGTGGTAAATCATGGTAAACTATGGTAAATCATGCTAGAATCAGTAAATCATACTTGAACATGGTAAATCATGGTATACTATAGTAAATCATGGTAAAGTATGGTAAATCGTGGTAAATCATGGTAAACTATGGTAAATCATGCTAGAATCAGTAAATCATATTTGAACATGGTAAATCATGGTATACTATAGTAAATCAGGGTAAACTATGGTAAATCGTGGTAAACTATGGTAAATCATGCTAGAATCAGTAAATCATACTTGAACATGGTAAATCATGGTAAACTATGGTAAATCGTGGTGAACTATGGTAAATCATGGTAAACTATGGTAAATCATGGTAAACTATGATAAATCATGCTAGAATCATAGTAAATCATACTTGAACATGGTAAATCATGGTATACTATAGTAAATCATGGTAAACTATGGTAAATCATGGTAAATCATGCTAGAATCAGTAAATTATAATTGAACATGGTAAATCGTGGTATACTATAGTAAATCATGGTAAACTATAGTAAATCGTGGTAAATTGTGGTAAACTATGGTAAATCATGCCTGAATCAGTAAATCATACTTGCACATGGTAAATCATGGTATACTATAGTAAATCATGGTAAATAGGGATGCACCGATGCATCGGCTGAACATCGGTAACGGCCGATATTTGCCTCGTTAACTGCCATCGGCCATCGGGAAATAAAAATGACATTCGCCGATGTCACATGGGCGTCAGTTTGGTTTGATATGCTGGGGACAGAGACGCATTCGGAAGTGCATTTTCAGAAGTGCTGGTTACAATGACGCATTTATTTTATTTTTTTTCTATGAGAAAACTCCTTTTCTCGAGAAAAGAACGACCATGGTGTGTAGCAGAAAAAGCGGCGGAGTATGCACGATCCGCAAGTGCTGAAGACGTTCTGCACGGCTTTGATGGGTGCGCAGGAGGGCACAAATGGGCGGCGACCGCTTCTTCCAGTGGCGGGAGCTTTTCCCTCAGCGCCGTCAACAGATAGAGCGTTAACTGCACACACCGCCGCCGACTTGAGCTGCAAAGAAGCTCTGGCCTCCCTGTCAAGGACGCTTGTCAAAAAGTACGGGGAAGCTTGACCGCTCTGAATAGTGAGTGACAGCGCGCGCGCCGTCGGGCGGGGCTCTCTCTCTCTCTCTCTCTCTCTCTCGCAGAAGAGCGCGTGCGCGCTTAAAATTTAATATTTTGGTATGAACATTCACCCGTGTTTTTTCCCTCATAAATGCGAACACGAAAAATAAAATGAATATTATAATGTTTTTTTTGTTGGGTCAGACAATGATTACCACATTTCTCTCTCATATTGCTCCTCATAACAACTGAAAAAGAACTTATAAATAAGGTTATAACTGTCAACCAGAAAGTGACATTAAAGGTTTTTTTTGTTTCATAAATTGGTCTGATTGAATTTGTGCTCATTCTAGGATAGTGTGATCAAGAGCCGAAAGACTTGTATGTTTCCGTGGCACAAAAGGAATAAATAACAAAAAGAAAAAACATCGGCATCGGCATCGGCCATCGGCCAAGTTGTTATGTTAAACATCGGTATCGGTATCGGCCCAGAATTTCCCAATCGGTGCATCCCTAATGGTAAACTATGGTAATTAGTGGTAAATCGTTGTAAATCATGGTAAACTATGGTAAATCATGCTAGAATCAGTAAATCATACTTGAACATGGTAAATCATGGTATACTATAGTAAATCATGGTAAACTATGGTAAATCATGGTAAATCATGGTAACTATGATAAATCATGCTAGAATCAGTAAATTATACTAGAACATGGTAAATTGTGGTATACTATAGTAAATCATGGTAAACTATGGTAAATCATGCTAGAATCAGTAAATCATACTTGAACATGGTAAATCATGGTATACTATAATAAATCATGGTAAACTATGGTAAATCGTGGTAAATCATGGTAAACTATGATAAATCATGCTAGAATCAGTAAATCATACTTGAACATGGTAAATCCTGGTATACTATAGTAAATTATGGTAAACTATGGTAAATCGTGGTAAATCATGGTAAACTATGGTAAATCATGCTTGAATCAGTAAATCATACTTGAACATGGTAAATCATGGCATACTATAGTAAATCATGGTAAACTATAGTAAATCGTGGTAAATCATGGTAAACTATGGTAAACACCTTAGCAACTGCCTAGCAACCACACTGAATACCCTAGCAACCACTTAGCAACGCCCTAGCAACCACCCAGAATACCTTGGAAACCTCCCAGAACACCATAGCAACCACCTAGTAAAACCCTAGCAACCGTGCCGAATTTTGCCACTGCAAGCACCACTTCACATTTTCTTCAGGAAATGTACATTCTAGTTATTCTTCTTATTATTCCACACAAAAGATTGGCGCGTAACTCGCCCCGCACCGTTTGTCACAGACCCCTGAGTGAGGTGTCAAATCGACCGGCTCATTGAGGAGAGGTGTGCTATGACTTTTATAAGCGATCGGGGGGGCGGTGCTCGCCCCAGGGGCGAAAAAGCGGCCAAAAAAGTCCCATAGACTTAACATTGCGACGAACTTTGACCACACGTAGCTCTGAGCGAGGATTTCGCAGAAACGTGTGATTTGCCACATTTGAAGAGGCTGACAGGTTCTGTAAGAGCATACCTCACAATGGGGTAAAAGTTGCACCCCTGGGGGGCAGGAGATGCCCAAAGTTGCCCCATTGACTTACTATGGGGAAGGAACGTCCCGTGAAACACACATGCTTTTCCTACTATGGTAAATTGCATAGGGACTTTGTATTGAACGTAGCTCTGGATCACAGTGTCATAGAGACAAGGGGGAGGGCTCATTTTACTCAGATGACCAATCAGTCTCTCAAGATCATTGTGAAGCTATCAAGCCACGCCCTGGCAACCATTTAGAGCCCCTTAGCAACAAGTTCCATAGACTTCCATTGAAAGAGTTCAAAGAGATATCTCCAGACTGAATTGTCATAGAAACATGGGGGTGGTCTCATTTGACTCGGGGCAGCAAACAGCCAATCATGAATCACCTCAACACTTCCAAGCCCCTCCCTAGCAACCATTGTCGAGCACCTTAGCAACCAAAATCCAAAGAGGGATATCTTCCATTCTGAATGTCACAGAGGCATGGGAGTTGGTTTATATCATTCATAGTGACAAGAAGCCTTTGGAGTTTCATGATTGGCAGCTGACAAGCCACTCCATAGCAACCAAACAGAGTACCCTAGCAACCAAAATCCAAAGAGGGATATCTTCCATTCTGAATGTCGTAGAGGCATGGGAGTTGGTTTATATCATTCATACTGACAAGCAGCCTTTGGAGTTTCATGATTGGCAGCTGACAAGCCACTCCCTAGCAACCAAACAGAGTACCCTAGCAACCAAAATCCAAAGAGGGGTATCTTCCATTCTGAATGTCACAGAGGCATGGGAGTTGGTTTATATCATTCATAGTGACAAGAAGCCTTTGGAGTTTCATGATTGGCAGCTGACAAGCCACTCCCTAGCAACCAAACAGAGTACCCTAGCAACCAAAATCCAAAGAGGGATATCTTCCATTCTGAATGTCATAGAGGCATGGGAGTTGGTTTATATCATTCATACTGACAAGAAGCCTTTGGAGTTTCATCATTGGCAGCTGCCAAACCACTCCATAGCAACCAAACAGAGTACCCTAGCAACCAAAATCCAAAGAGGCATATCTTCCATTCTGAATGT
Organism: Abramis brama; assembly: GCA_022829085.1. Lineage (NCBI taxonomy): Eukaryota > Metazoa > Chordata > Actinopteri > Cypriniformes > Leuciscidae > Abramis > Abramis brama. The sequence continues at coordinate 66,656,462 of CM040766.1, read as the reverse complement.
CACAGAGGCATGGGAGTTGGATTATATCATTCATACTTACAAGCAGCCTTTGGAGTTTCATGATTGGCAGCTGACAAGCCACTCCCTAGCAACCAAACAGAGTACCCTAGCAACCGTTTAGCATCTCTGCATCAGAACATCGTATAGAGATGGGAGTTGGTTTATATCATTCATACTGACAAGAAGCCTTTGCAGTTTCATCATTAGCAGCTGCCAAGCAACTCCATAGCAACCAAACAGAGTACCCTAGCAACCATTTTACAAGACCTACATCTCTGCATCAGAATATTGTATAGAGATGGGGGTTGGCTCATTAGTTTCAGTTGTAAAACAGTCTGTAAATATCAACCTGGTAACTGTGTATTCACACCCTAGCAACCATTTAGAGCCACCTAGCAACACATAGAAGCCATATTTCAGCTCCACAACATCGTACAGACATGGTTGTTGGCTCGTATGCAATCATGTACAACACCCCAGCAACCGAGTGGCGAGTTTTGCCACTGCAAGCACCACTTCACATTTTCTTCAGGAAATGTACATTCTAGTTAGTGGTGCTTGCTGAAAGCAAGGCATCACTATTGTTATTGCTCATACTTATTATTATTATTTTTCTTATTATTCCGGACAAAAGTTTGGCGCGTAACTCGCCCCGCACCGTTTGTCACAGACCCCTGAGTGAGGTGTCAAATCGACCGGCTCATTAAGGAGAGGTGTGCTATGACTTTTATAAGCGATCGGGGGTGCGGTGTTCGCCCCAGGGGCGAAAAAGCGGCCAAAAAAGTCCCATTGACTTAACATTGCGACGAACTTTGACCACTCGTAGCTCTGAGCGAGGATTTCGGAGAAACGTGTGATTTGCCACATTTGAAGAGGCTGACAGGCTCTGTAAGAACATACCTCACAATGGGGTAAAAGTTGCACCCCTGGGGGGCAGGAGCGTCCCAAAGGTTCCCCATTGAAATTTTTCTAGTATTACATTCTTACTATTCCGGGAAAACTTTTGGGGCACTCCTCCTCCCGCAGCTTTTGTCACAGACCCATGAATGAGGCGTCAAATCGTGCGGCCTATTGAGGAGAAGTGTCCACTGACTTTTCTAAGAGATCGGGGGTACAGTGTTCGCCCCAGGTGCGAACGAAAAGCCAAAAAAGTCCCATTGACTTAACATTGCAACGAACTTTGACCACTCGTAGCTCTGAGCGAGGATTTCGGAGAAACGTGTGATTTGCCACAATTGAAGAGGCTGACAGGCTCTGTAAAAACATACCTCACAATGGGGTAAAAGTTGCACCCCTGGGGGGCAGGAGCGTCCCAAAGTTTCCCATTGACTTACAATGGTGTAGGCCCATGTACATTTCATGGGCCGTCCTACACATTGCATAGGGATTTTGTATTGAACGTAGCTCTGGATCACAGTGTCATAGAGACAAGGGGGCGGGCTCATTTTACTCAGACGACCAATCAGTCTCTCAGGATCATGGTGAAGCTATCAAGCCACGCCCTAGCAACCATTTAGAGCACCTTAGCAACAAGTCCCATAGACTTCCATTGAAAGAGATCAAAGGGATATCTCCGGACTGAATTGTCATAGAAACATGGGGGTGGTCTCAGTTGACTCGGGGCAGCAAACAGCCAATCATGAATCACCTCAACACTTCCTAGCCCCTCCCTAGCAACCAATGTCGAGCACCTTAACAACCAAAATCCAAAGAGGGATATCTTCCATTCTGAATGTCACAGAGGCATGGGAGTTGGTTTATATCATTCATAGTGACAAGAAGCCTTTGCAGTTTCATCATTGGCAGCTGTCAAGCAACTCCATAGCAACCAAACAGATTACGCTAGCAACCAAAATCCAAAGAGGCATATCTTCCATTCTGAATGTCTCAGAGGCATGGGAGTTGGTTTATTTCATTCATACTGACAAGCAGCATTTGGAGTTTCATGATTGGTGTCTGCCAAGCTACTCCATAGCAACCAAACAGAGTACACTAGCAACCAAAATCCAAAGAGGTATATCTTCCATTCTGAATGTCACAGAGAAATGGGAGTTGGTTTATATAATTCATAGTGACAAGAAGCCTTTGCAGTTTCATCATTGGCAGCTGCCAAGCCACTCCCTAGCAACCAAACAGAGTACCCTAGCAACCGTTTAGCAAAACGTATATCTCTGTATCAGAACATCGTATAGAGATGGGAGTTGGTTTATATCATTTATACTAACAAGAAGCCTTTGCAGTTTCATCATTAGCAGCTGCCAAGTAACCCCATAGCAACCAAACAGAGTACCCTAGCAACCAAAATCCAAAGAGGTATATCTTTCATTCTGAATGTCGCAGAGGCATGGGAGTTGGTTTATATCATTCATACTGACAAGCAGCCTTTGGAGTTTCATGATTGGCAGCTTACAAGACACTCCCTAGCAAACAAACAGAGTACCCTAGCAACCAAAATCCAAAGAGGGATATCTTCCATTCTGAATGTCACAGAGGCATGGGAGTTGGTTTATATCATTCATACTGACAAGAAGCCTTTGGAATTTCATCATTTGCAGCTGCCAAGTAACTCCATAGCAACCAAACAGAGTACCCTAGCAACCAAAATCCAAAGAGGCATATCTTCCATTCTGAATGTCACAGAGACATGGGAGTTGGTTTATATCATTCATACTGACAAGCAGCCTTTGGAGTTTCATGATTAGCAGCTGCCAAGCCACTCCCTAGCAACCAAACAGAGTACCCTAGCAACCAAAATCCAAAGAGGGATATCTTCCATTCTGAATGTCACAGAAGCATGGGAGTTGGTTTATATCATTCATAATAACAAGAAGCCTTTGCAGTTTCATCATTGGCAGCTGTCAAGCAACTCCATAGCAACCAAATAGAGTACCCTAGCAACCAAAATCCAAAGAGGGATATCTTCCATTCTGAATGTCACAGAGGCATGGGAGTTGGTTTATATCATTCATAGTGACAAGAAGCCTTTGGAATTGCATCATTGGCAGCTGCCAAGTAACTACATAGCAACCAAACAGAGTACCCTAGCAACCAAAATCCAAAGAGGCATATCTTCCATTCTGAATGTCACAGAGACATGGGAGTTGGTTTATATCATTCATAGTGACAAGAAGCCTTTAGAGTTTCATGATTGGCAGCTGACAAGCCACTCGCTAGCAACCAAATAGAGTACCCTAGCAACCGTTTAGCAAAACGTATATCTCTGCATCAGAACATCGTATAGAGATGGGAGTTGGTTTATATCATTCATACTGACAAGAAGCCTTTGTAGTTTCATCATTAGCAGCTGCCAAGCACCTCCATAGCAACCAAACAGAGTACCCTAGCAACCATTTTACAAGACCTACATCTCTGCATCAGAATATTGTATAGAGATGGGGGTTGGCTCATTAGTTTCGGTTGGAAAACAGTCTGTAAATATCACCATGGTAACTGTGTATTCACACCCTAGCAACCATTTAGAGCCACCTAGCAACCATATTGCAACATATAGAAGCCATATTTCAGCTCCACAACATCGTACAGACGTGGTTGTTGGCTCGTATGCAATCAAGTACAACACCCTAGCAACCGAGTGGCGAGTTTTGCCACTGCAAGCACCACTTCACATTTTCTTCAGGAAATGTACATTCTAGTTAAGTTGGCTTGAGAGAGCCAACATATTGAAATCCTATTTAAACTTATTATTATTATTATTATTAAGTTGGCTTGAGAAAGCCAACATATTGAAATCCTATTTAAACTTATTATTATTATTCTTCTGACCCTAAAAAAATCTATATCAAACTCCTCCTAGAGCTTTAACTCTACATACTCCAAACTCGGCTCGGACACTCAGACTGATCTGACTCGGTATGCTATATCTTTTCAGACTGATCGGACTTACGGTTTTCCTAAAAATGACGATCAAAACTCGAAAAAACTCATTCAAAAACTCCATTGACTTACATTGGGGAGTTCTAAAAAATTCAAACCGACAAAAATTTAAATCTAAACACCTTGAAGACTAAACCAAACTGCCGTTCTATATACTATATGAGCCATTGAGACTAATTTAAACTAAAAAACTCTAAACTATAAACACTTATAAACTAATTAACTTATAAACTCATGAATTCATAAACTTATGAACTCAAACTCATAAAATTAATAAACTCTGAACTCTTAATCTCATTTAAACTTATAAACTCTAAACTGATTTAAACTTATAAACTCAAAACTCAAGAACTCATACACTTATAAACTCATCAATTTATACACTTATAAACTCTAAACTCAGACACACACACTGAGTTTATGAGTGAGTGTGTGAGCGAGTTAGAGTGTGTGTGTGTGTGTGTGTGTGTGTGTGTGTCTATCTAACTTATTTATCTATCTGTCAAACTTCAAACTACTGTAAACTACTGTAAACTTCAAACCACTATAAACTTCTTAAGTTTAAATCTTCCAGCTCCCAAGCAACTCCATAGCAACCAAACTCGAGTACCCTAGCAACCGTTTTGTAAGACCTATATCTCTGTATCAGAACATCGTATAGAGATGAGGTTTGGCTCTTTTGACTCATGCTAGCAAACAGCACTTCCAACATACTACACATGCTAGCAGTGAATAGCTACATGCTAGTAGTGATTAGTTAAGTGTTAAATCATGCCAAGATCATGCTAAGAACTCTATAAAAACTCCATAGTAACCATCTGTGACAACTACCAGCCACCTAGTAACACCATATCAACCGCCCTGAATACCTTAGCAACCGCCTAGCAAACACCCAGAACAGCCTAGCAACCACCCATAACACCCTAGCAACCACCTAGCAACCACCCTAGCAACCACCCAGAAACCCTAGCAACCGCCTAGCAACCACCCAAAAGATCCTAGCAACCGCCTAGCAACCACCCAGAACACCCTAGCAACCACCCAAAATACCCTAGCAACCAACCAGAAACCCTAGCAACCGCCTAGCAACCACCTAAAAGACCCTAGCAACCACCCAAAAGACCCTAGCAACCGCCTAGCAACCACCCAAAAGACCCTAGCAACCGCCTAGCAACCACCCAAAATATCCTAGCAACCACCCAAAAGACCCTAGCAACCACCAGAAATATCCTAGCAACCGCCTAGCAACCACCCAGAATAACCTAGCAACCACCCAAAACAGCCTAGCAACCACCCAGAACACCCTAGCAACCGCCTAGCAACCACCCAGAACACCCTAGCAACCACCCAAAAGACCCTAGCAACCACCCAAAAGACCCTAGCAACCGCCTAGCAACCACCCAAAATATCCTAGCAACCACCCAAAACACCCTAGCAACCGCCTAGCAACCACCCAAAAGACCCTAGCAACCACCCAGAATATCCTAGCAACCACCCAAAACAGCCTAGCAACCACCCAGAACACCCTAGCAACCGCCTAGCAACCACCCAGAACACCCTAGCAACCACCCAAAAGACCCTAGCAACCACCCAAAAGACCCTAGCAACCGCCTAGCAACCACCCAAAATATCCTAGCAACCACCCAAAACACCCTAGCAACCGCCTAGCAACCACCCAAAAGACCCTAGCAACCACCCAGAATATCCTAGCAACCACCCAAAACAGCCTAGCAACCACCCAGAACACCCTAGCCACCACCTAGCAACCACCCAGAATACCTTAGCAACGCCTAGCAACACCATAGCAACCACCCATAACACCCTAGCAACTGCCTAGCAACCACCCAGAACACCCTAGCCACCACCTAGCAACCACCCAGAATACCTTAGCAACGCCTAGCAACACCATAGCAACCACCCATAACACCCTAGCAACTGCCTAGCAACCACCCAGTACACCCTAGCAACCACCCAAAATACCTTAGCAACCGCCTAGCAACACCATAGCAACCACCCATAACACCCTAGCAACTGCCTAGCAACCACCCAGATCACCCTAGCAACCACCCAAAATACCCTAGAAACCGCCTAGCAACCACCCAAAAGACCCTAGCAACCACCCGAAATATCCTAGCAACCACCCAAAACACCCTAGCAACCGCCTAGCAACCACCCAAAAGACCCTAGCAACCACCCAAAAGACCCTAGCAACCGCCTAGCAACCACCCAAAAGACCCTAGCAACCACCAAAAATATCCTAGCAACCACCCAGAACACCCTAGCAACCACCTAGCAACCGCCTAGCGACCACACAAAAGACCCTAGCAACCGCCTAGCAACCACCCAAAATACCCTAGCAACCGCCTAGCAACCACCCAGAATACCTTAACAACCGCCTAGCAACACCATAGCGACCACCCATAACATCCTAACAACCGCCTAGCAAAAAACTTTCCGGTCCAAACTTTCTCAAGCCAACTTAAAGTTTGTCTCGACGAACTTTCGCATCTAGTTATTATTATTCTTCTGACCCTAAAAATTTCTATATCAAACTCCTCCTAGAGCTTTAACTCTACATACTCCAAACTCGGCTCAGACACTCAAACTGATCTGACTCGAGTTGCTATATCTTTTCAGACTGATCGGACTTACGGTTTTCCTAAAAATGACGATCAAAACTCGAAAAAACTCATTCAAAAACTCCCATTGACTTACATTGGGAGTTCTAAAAAATTCAAACCGACGAAAATTCAAATCAAAATACCTTGAAGACTAAACCAAACTGCCGTTCTATATACTATATTAGCCAATGAGACTCATTTAAACTAATGAACTCTAAACTCAAAACGTGTGTGTGTGAGAGAGAGAGAGAGCGTGTGTGTCTATGTGTGAGTGTGTGTGTGTGTGTGTGTGTGTGTGTGTGTGTGTGTGTGTAAACTCAAATACTCGTACACACTCATTTAAACTTATAAACTCTTAACTCAAAAACGTGTACACTTATAAACTCTAAACTCATATAAACTCTGAGTGTGTGTGTGTGTGAGAGAGAGAGTGAGTGTGTGTCTATGTGCGTGAGTGTGTGTGTGTTTGTGTGTGTGTGTGTGTGTGTGTGTGTGTGTGTTAATGAGCTTGTCTGTGTGTGTGTGAGTGTGTGTGTGAGAGAGATAGTGTGTGTGTGTGTGAGAGAGAGTGAGAGTCTGTGCGTGCGTGCTTGTGTGTGTGTGTATGTCGAAAATTTAAATCTAAACACCTTGAAGACTAAACCAAACTGCCGTTCTATATACTATATGAGCCATTGAGACTCATTTAAACTAATGAACTCTAAACTCAAAACGTGTGTGTGTGTGTGTGTGAGAGAGAGAGCGTGTGTGTCTATGTGTGAGTGTGTGTGTGTGTGTGTGTGTGTGTGTGTGTGTGTGTGTGTAAACTCAAATACTCGTACACACTCATTTAAACTTATAAACTCTTAACTCAAAAACTTGTACACTTATAAACTCTAAACTCATATAAACTCTGAGTGTGTGTGTGTGTGTGTGTGAGAGAGAGAGTGTGTGTGTATGTGCGTGAGTGTGTGTGTGTGTGTGTGTGTGTGTGTTAATGAGCTTGTCTGTGTGTGTGTGAGTGAGTTAGTGAGTGTGTGTGTGAGAGAGATAGTGTGTGTGTGTGAGAGAGAGTGAGAGTCTGTGCGTGCGTGCTTGTGTGTGTGTGTATGTCGAAAATTTAAATCTAAACACCTTGAAGACTAAACCAAACTGCCGTTCTATATACTATATGAGCCATTGAGACTCATTTAAACTAATGAACTCTAAATTCAAAACGTGTGTGTGTGTGTGTGTGTGTGTGAGAGAGAGAGAGAGCGTGTGTGTCTATGTGTGAGTGTGTGTGTGTGTGTAAACTCAAAAACTCGTACACACTCATTTAAACTTATAAACTCTTAACTCAAAAACTTGTACACTTGTAAACTCTAAACTCATATAAACTCTGAGTGTGTGTGTGTGTGTGAGAGAGAGTGTGTGTCTATGTGCGTGAGTGTGTGTGTGTGTTAATGAGCTTGTCTGTGTGTGTGTGAGTGAGTTAGTGAGTGTGTGTGTGAGAGAGATAGTGTGTGTGTGAGAGAGAGAGAGAGTGAGAGTCTGTGCGTGCGTGCTTGTGTGGGTGTGTATGTCGAAAATTTAAATCTAAACACCTTGAAGACTAAACCAAACTGCCGTTCTATATACTATATGAGCCATTGAGACTCATTTAAACTAATGAACTCTAAACTCATACACTTATAATTAGAATAAGTGTATGAGATTAACTAATTAACTTATAAACTCATGAATTCATAGACTTATAAACTATTAAACTCATAAATTAATAAACTCTGAACTCTTAAACTCATTTAAACTTATAAACTCTAAACTCATTTAAACTTATAAACTCTAAACTCAAAAAACTCGTACACTTATAAACTCATCAATCTATACACTTATAAACTCTAAACTCATAAACTCTGAGTGTGTGTGTGTGTCTGAGTGAGTGTGTGAGCGAGTTAGTGTGTGTGTGTGTGTGTGTGTGTGTGTGTGTGTGTATCTATCTAACTTATTTATCTATCTATCTGTCATAAACTTCAAACTACTGTAAACTACTTTAAACTTCAAACCACTTTAAACTTCTTACGTTTTAAGCTCCCAGCTCCCAAGCAACTCCATAGCAACCAAACTTGTGTACCCTAGCAACCGTTTTGCAAGACCTATATCTCTGTATCAGAACATCGTATAGAGATGAGGTTTGGCTCTTTTGCCTCATGCTAGCAAACAGCACTTCCAACATGCTACACATGCTAGCAGTGAATAGCTACATGCTAATAGCGATTAGTTAAGTGTTAAATCATTCTAAGAACTCTATAAAAACTCCATAGTAACCATCTGTGAATACTACCAACCACCTAGTAACACCATATCATCCGCCCTGAATACCTTAGCAACCGCCTAGCAACCACCCAGAATACCTTAGCAACCACCTAGCAACACCAAAGCAACCACCCAGAACACCGTAGCAACCACCCAGAATACCCTAGCAACCGCCTAGCAACACCATAGCAACCACCCAGAACACCTTAAACTAAACTAATTTAAACTTTAAACTATTTTAAACTTTCAACTAATTTAAACTTTAAACTAAATTAAACTTAAAACTATTTTAAACTTTCAACTAATTTAAACTTTAAACTAAATTAAACTTCAAACTACTTTAAACTTTCAACTATTTTAAACTTTAAACTAAATTAAACTTCAAACTATTTTAAACTTTCAATTAATTTAAACTTTAAACTAAATTAAACTTCAAACTATTTTAAACTTTCAACTAATTTACACTTTAAACTAAATTAAACTTTAAACTACTTTAAACTTTAAACTACTTTAAACTTTTTCAAACTTTATGGTCCAAACTTTCTCAAGCCAACTTAAAGTTTGTCTCGACGAACTTTCGCATCTAGTTATTATTCTTCTACTTCTTTTTATTATTCTGGACAAAAGTTTGGCGCGAAACTCGCCCCGCACCGTTTATCACAGACCCCTGAGTGAGGGGTCAAATCGACCGGCTCATTGAGGAGAGGTGTGCTATGACTTTTCTAAGCGATCGGGTGTACGATGTTCGCACAGCGGACGAAAAAGCGGCCAAAAAAGTCCCATTGACTTTACATTGGGAGTTCTAAAAATATTTGAATCCCAACCGACGTTTTCACACACACACCACTCCAAAGGGCCTGACACCCCTGCGTCTCTCCCTCTCTCTCTCCCTCAGAGGATTTATATTATCAAGCAGCCAATAAGTTATGGCCTAAAATCTTCATAGCCACACCCTAGCAACCAGTTTCAGCACCCTAGCAACCACTAAGAGCTCCCTAGCAACCACCCTAAACCAAAAAAACCAATTTTTTTACATTTTTTTGTATTTTTTAATGCAATATTACTCTCGTGGCCTTGCGATATCGCTCCATGCTTGTGCCTATTCGGCCATAGGCACGAGGCCACAGGCCTCGTGCCGTACTGAAGGCACTCGTTATTAAAGATTTTAAGAACTCTATAAAAACTCCATAGTAACCATATTTGACAACTACCAACCACCTAGTAACACCATAGCAACTAACAAAAACACCTTAGCAACCACCCTGAACACCCTAGTAACGTCTAGAAATGCTCTAGTAACCACAAAAAACTCTAGCAAGCACCCAGAACACCCTAGCAACTGCCTAGCAACCACCTAGAACACCTAGCAGCTGCCTAGCAACCACCCAGAACACCTAGCAACCACCCAGAACACCCTAGCAACTGCCTAGCAATGCCCTAGTATCCACCCAGAATACCATAGCAACTGCCTAGCAACACCATAGCAACCACCCAGAACACCCTAGCAACCACCTAGCAACGCCCTAGCAACCACCAATAATACCCTAGCAACTGCCTAGCAACCACCAAGAATACCCTAGCAACTGCCTAGCAACCACCCAGAACACCTTAGCAACTGCCTAGCAACACCATAGCAACCACCCAGAACACCCTAGCAACCACCTGGCAACAGCATCTTGCTAAAAACATGCTGGCAACATGCTAATCAAGCTAGCATCATGCTAGCAACATGCTAATCATGCTAGCATCATGCTAACAACATGCTAATCAAGCTAGCATAATGTTAGCATCATGCTAATCAAGCTAGCATCATGCTAGCAACATGCTAATCATGCTAGCATTATGCTAGCAACATGCTAATCAAGCTAGCACCATGCTAGCAACATGCTAATCATGCTAGCAACATGCTAATCAAGCTAGCATAATGCGAATCAAGCTAGCATCATGCTAGCAACATGCTAATCATGCTAGCATTAGGCTACCAACATGCTAATAAAGCTAGCATCATGCTAACAACATGCTAATCAAGCTAGCATCATGCTAGCATCATGCTAATCATGCTAGCAACATGCTAATCAAGCTAGCATAATGCGAATCAAGCTAGCATCATGCTAGCAACATGCTAATCATGCTAGCATTAGGCTACCAACATGCTAATAAAGCTAGCATCATGCTAACAACATGCTAATCAAGCTAGCATCATGCTAGCATCATGCTAATCAAGCTAGCATCATGCTAGCAACATGCTAATCATGCTAGCAACATGCTAATCATGTTAGCATCTAGCTAAAAACATGCTAGCAACATGCTAATCATGCTAGCATCTTGTTAAAAGCATGGTAGCAACATGCTAATCATGCTAGCATCATCCAACCAACATGCTAATCATGCTAACAACATGCTAATCCTGCTAGCATCATTCTAACAACATGTTAATCATAGTAAATCATGCTGGAATGTGTTAAATCGTAATAAATCATCTTAGAAACATGGTAAATCGTGGTAAATAATGCTAAAATGTGGTATATCATGGTATCACAACATGTCAATTGTGTTAGCATCTGCCCAGTGGCGAATTTTGCCACTGCAAGCACCACTTCACATTTTCTTCAGGAAATGTACATTCTAGTTAGTGGTGCTTGCTGAAAGCAAGGCATCACTATTGTTATTGCTCATACTTATTATTATTAGTGGTGCTTGCTGAAAGCAAGGCATCACTATTGTTATTGCTCATACTTATTATTAGTGGTGCTTGCTGAAAGCAAGGCATCACTATTGTTATTGCTCATACTTATTATTAGTGGTGCTTGCTGAAAGCAAGGCATCACTATTGTTATTGCTCATACTTATTATTATTATTCTTCTTTTTATTATTCCACACAAAGTTTGGCGCGTAACTCGTCCCGCACCGTTTGTCACAGATCCATGAATGAGGTGTCAAATCGACCGGCTCATTAAGGAGAGGTGTGCTATGACTTTTATAAGCGATCGGGGGTGCGGTGTTCGCCCCAGGGGCGAAAAAGCGTCCGAAAAATCCCATAGACTTAACATTGCGACAAACTTTGACGAGTCATAACTCTGAGCGACGATTTCGCAGAAACGTGTGATTTGCCACATTTGAAGAGGCTGACAGGCTCTGTAAGAACATACCTCTCAATGGGGTAAAAGTTGCACCCCTGGGGGGCAGGAGATGCCCAAATTTGCCCCTTTGACTTACTATGGGGAAGGAACGTCCCGTGAAACACACATGCTTTTCCTACTATGGTAAATTGCATAGGGACTTTGTATTGAACGTAGCTCTGGATCACAGTGTCATAGAGACAAGGGGGAGGGCTCATTTTACTCAGACGACCAATCAGTCTCTCAGGATCATTGTGAAGCTATCAAGCCACGCCCTAGCAACCATTTAGAGCCCCTTAGCAACAAGTTCCATACACTTCCATTGAAAGAGTTCAAAGAGATATCTCCAGACTGAATTATCATAGAAACATGGGGGTGGTCTCATTTGACTCGGGGCAGCAAACAGCCAATCATGAATCACCTAAACACTTCCAAGCCCCTCCCTAGCAACCATTGTCGAGCACCTTAGCAACCAAAATCCAAAGAGGGATATCTTCCATTCTGAATGTCACAGAGGCATGGGAGTTGGTTTATATCATTCATACTGACAAGAAGCCTTTGGAGTTTCATGATTGGCAGCTGACAAGCCACTCCCTAGCAACCAAACAGAGTACCCTAGCAACCAAAATCCAAAGAGGGTTATCTTCCATTCTGAATGTCGCAGAGGCATGGGAGTTGGTTTATATCATTCATACTGACAAGCAGCCTTTGGAGTTTCATGATTGGCAGCTGACAAGCCACTCCCTAGCAACCAAACAGAGTACCCTAGCAACCAAAATCCAAAGAGGGATATCTTCCATTCTGAATGTCACAGAGGCATGGGAGTTGGTTTATATCATTCATAGTGACAAGAAGCCTTTGGAATTTCATCATTGGCAGCTGCCAAGTAACTCCATAGCAACCAAAAAGAGTACCCTAGCAACCGTTTAGCAAAACGTATATCTCTGCATCAAAACATAGTATAGAGATGGGACTTGGCTCTTTTGACTAAATCATGGTAAACTATGGTAAATCATCCTAGAATCATAGTAAATCATACTAAAACATGGTAAATCATGGTATACTATAGTAAATCATAGTAAACTATGGTAAATCGTGGTAAATCATGGTAAACTATGGTAAATCATGCTAGAATCATAGTAAATCATACTTGAACATGGTAAATCATGGTATACTATAGTAAATCATGGTAAACTATGGTAAATCATGGTAAACTATGGTAAATCATGGTAAACTATGATAAATCATGGTAAACTATGATAAATCATGCTAAAATCAGTAAATCATAGTTGAACATGGTATATCATGGTATACTATAGTAAATCATGGTAAACTATGGTAAATCGTGGTAAATCATGGTAAACTATGGTAAATCATGGTAAACTATGGTAAATCATGCTAAAATCAGTAAATCATACTTGAACATGGTATATCATGGTATACTATAGTAAATCATGGTAAACTATGGTAAATCGTGGTAAATCATGGTAAACTATGGTAAATCATGGTAAACTATGGTAAATCATGCTAGAATCAGTAAATCATACTTCAACATGGTAAATCATGGTATACTATAGTAAATCGTGGTAAATCGTGGTAAACTATGGTAAATCATGGTAAACTATGGTAAATCATGCTAGAATCAGTAAATCATACTTGAACATGGTAAATCATGGTATACTATAGTAAATCATGGTAAACTATAGTAAATTGTGGTAAATCATGTTAAACTATGGTAAATCATGGTAAACTATGGTAAATCATGCTAGAATCAGTAAATCATACTTCAACATGGTAAATCATGGTATACTATAGTAAATCGTGGTAAATCATGGTAGAATCATAGTAAATCATACTTGAACATGGTAAATCATGGTATACTATAGTAAATCTGGTAAACTATGGTAAATTGTGGTAAATCATGGTAAACTATGGTAAATCATGGTAAACCATGCTAGCAACATGGTAAAACAAGCTAGCATCATGCTAGCTACATGCTAATCATGCTAACATGATGCTAGCATGATGCTAATAATACTAGCATGATGCTAGCAACATGCTAATAATGCTAGCATGATACTAGCTACATGCTAATCATGCTAGCTTCTTGCTACAAACATGCTAGCAAACGTGCTATTCATGTTAGCATCTTGTTAAAAAATGCTAGCATCATGCTAACAACATGCTAATCATGCTAGCTACATTCACGTTAGCTTTTGCTAAAAACATGCTAGCATGATGCTAGCAACATGCTAATCATATTAGCACCATGCTAGCAACATGCTAGCATTATGTTAGTCACATGCTTATAATGCTAGCATGATGATAATTTTGTTATAATCTTGCTAAAAACTAGCTAAACGCACTTTAGCAACCGAGTGCTGAGTTTTGTCACTGCAAGCACCACTTCACATTTTCTTCAGGAAATGTACATTCTAGTTCTTTTTATTATTATTCTGGACAAAGTTTGGCGCGTAACTCGCCCCGCACCGTTTGTCTCAGACCCCTGAGTGAGGTGTCAAATCGACCGGCTCATTGAGGAGAGGTGTGCTATGACTTTTATAAGCGATCGGGGGTGCGGTGTTCGCCCCAGGGGCGAAAAAGCGGCCAAAAAAGTCCCATTGACTTAACATTGCGACGAACTTTGACCACACGTAGCTCTGAGCGAGGATTTCGCAGAAACGTGTGATTTGCCACATTTGAAGTGGCTGACAGGCTCTGTAAGAACATACCTCACAATGGGGTAAAAGTTGCACCCCTGGGGGGCAGGAGATGCCCAAAGTTGCCCCATTGACTTACTATGGGGAAGGAACGTCCCGTGAAACACACATGCATTTCCTACTATGGTAAATTGCATAGGGACTTTGTATTGAACGTAGCTCTGGATCACAGTGTCATAGAGACAAGGGGGAGGGCTCATTTTACTCAGACGACCAATCAGTCTCTCGGGATCATTGTGAAGCTATCAAGCCACGCCCTAGCAACCATTTACAGCCCCTTAGCAACAAGTTCCATAGACTTCCATTGAAAGAGTTCAAAGAGATATCTCCAGACTGAATTGTCATAGAAACATGCGGGTGGTCTCAGTTGACTCAGGGCAGCAAACAGCCAATCATGAATCACCTCAACACTTCCAAGCCCCTCCCTAGCAACCATTGTCGAGCACCTTAGCAACCAAAATCCAAAGAGGGATATCTTCCATTCTGAATGTCACAGAGGCATGGGAGTTGGTTTATATCATTCATAGTGACAAGAAGCCTTTGGACTTTAATGATTGGCAGCTGACAAGCCACTCCCTAGCAACCAAACTGAGTACCCTAGCAACCAAAATCCAAAGAGGCATATCTTCCATTCTGAATGTCGCAGAGGCATGGGAGTTGGTTTATATCATTCATAGTGACAAGAAACCTTTGGAGTTTCATGATTGGCAGCTGACAAGCCACTCTCTAGCAACCAAACAGAGTACCCTAGCAACCAAAATCCAAAGAGGGATATCTTCCATTCTGAATGTCACAGAGGCATGGGAGTTGGTTTATATCATTCATAGTGACAAGAAGCCTTTGGACTTTAATGATTGGCAGCTGACAAGCCACTCCCTAGCAACCAAACAGAGTACCCTAGCAACCAAAATCCAAAGAGGCATATCTTCCATTCTGAATGTCGCAGAGGCATGGGAGTTGGTTTATATCATTCATAGTGACAAGAAACCTTTGGAGTTTCATGATTGGCAG
Organism: Abramis brama; assembly: GCA_022829085.1. Taxonomy (NCBI): domain Eukaryota; kingdom Metazoa; phylum Chordata; class Actinopteri; order Cypriniformes; family Leuciscidae; genus Abramis; species Abramis brama. Next base: position 66,640,822 of record CM040766.1, on the reverse strand, counting down.
CTGACAAGCCACTCCCTAGCAACCAAACAGAGTACCCTAGCAACCAAAATCCAAAGAGGGATATCTTCCATTCTGAATGTCACAGAGGCATGGGAGTTGGTTTATATCATTCATAGTGACAAGAAGCCTTTGGAGTTTAATGATTGGCAGCTGACAAGCCACTCCCTAGCAACCAAACAGAGTACCCTAGCAACCAAAATCCAAAGAGGGATATCTTCCATTCTGTATGTCACAGAGGCATGGGAGTTGGATTATTTCATTCATACTGACAAGCAGCCTTTGGAGTTTCATGATTGCCAGCTGCCAAGCCACTCCCTAGCAACCAAATAGAGTACCCTAGCAACCAAAATTCAAAGAGGGATATCTTCCATTCTGTATGTCACAGAGGCATGGGAGTTGGATTATATCATTCATACTGACAAGCAGCCTTTGTAGTTTCATTATTGACAGCTCCCAAGCCACTCCCTAGCAACCAAATAGAGTACCCTAGCAACCAAAATTCAAAGAGGGATATCTTCCATTCTGTATGTCACAGAGGCATGGGAGTTGGATTATATCATTCATACTGACAAGCAGCCTTTGGAGTTTCATGATTGGCAGCTGCCAAGCTACTCCCTAGCAACCAAACAGAGTACCCTAGCAACCGTTTATCTCTGCATCAGAACATCGTATAGAGATGGGAGTTGGTTTATATCATTCATACTGACATAAAGCCTTTGCAGTTTCATCATTAGCAGCTGCCAAGCAACTCCATAGCAACCAAACAGAGTACCCTAGCAACCATTTTACAAGACTTACATCTCTGCATCAGAATATTGTATAGAGATGGGGGTTGGCTCATTAGTTTCGGTTGTAAAACAGTCTGTAAATATCACCATGGTAACTGTGTATTCACACCCTAGCAACCATTTAGAGCCACCTATCAACCATATTGCAACATATAGAAGCCATATTTCAGCTCCACAACATCATGCAGACATGGTTGTTGGCTCGTATGCAATCATGTACAACACCCTAGCAACCGAGTGGCGAGTTTTGCCACTGCAAGCACCACTTCACATTTTCTTCAGGAAATGTACATTCTAGTTCTTCTTATTATTATTCCACACAAAGTTTGGCGCGTAACTCGTCCCGCACCGTTTGTCACAGACCCATGAATGAGGTGTCAAATCGATCGGCTCATTGAGGAGAGGTGTGCTATGACTTTTATAAGCGATCGGGGGTGCGGTGTTCGCATCAGGGGCGAAAAAGCGGCCAAAAAAGTCCCATTGACTTAACATTGCAACGAACTTTGACCACTCGTAGCTCTGAGCGAGGATTTCGGAGAAACGTGTGATTTGCCACATTTGAAGAGGCTGACAGGCTCTGTAAGAACATACCTCACAATGGGGTAAAAGTTGCACCCCTGGGGGGCAGGAGATACCCAAAGTTGCCCCATTGACTTACTATGGGGAAGGAACGTCCCGTGAAACACACATGCTTTTCCTACTATGGTAAATTGCATAGGGACTTTGTATTGAACGTAGCTCTGGATCACAGTGTCATAGAGACAAGGGGGAGGGCTCATTTTACTCAGACGACCAATCAGTCTCTCAAGATCATTGTGAAGCTATCAAGCCACACCCTGGTAACCATTTAGAGCCCCTTAGCAACAAGTTCCATAGACTTCCATTGAAAGAGTTCAAAGAGATATCTCCAGACTGAATTGTCATAGAAACATGGGGGTGGTCTCATTTGACTCGGGGCACCAAACAGCCAATCATGAATCACCTCAACACTTCCAAGCCCCTCCCTAGCAACCATTGTCGAGCACCTTAGCAACCAAAATCCAAAGAGGGATATCTTCCATTCTGAATGTCACAGAGGCATGGGAGTTGGTTTATATCATTCATAGTGACAAGAAGCCTTTGGAGTTTCATGATTGGTAGCTGACAAGCCACTCCCTAGCAACCAAACAGAGTACCCTAGCAACCAAAATCCAAAGAGGGATATCTTCCATTCTGAATGTCGCAGAGGCATGGGAGTTGGTTTATATCATTCATAGTGGCAACAAGCCTTTGGAGTTTCATGATTGGCAGCTGACAAGCCACTCCCTAGCAACAAAGTAGAGTACCCTAGCAACCAAAATTCAAAGAGGGATATCTTCCATTCTGAATGTCACAGAGGCATGGGAGTTGGTTTATATCATTCATACTGACAGGCAGCCTTTGGAGTTTCATCATTGGCAGCTGCCAAACCACTCCATAGCAACCAAACAGAGTACCCTAGCAACCAAAATCCAAAGAGGGATATCTTCCATTCTGAATGTCACAGAGGCATGGGAGTTGGATTATATCATTCATACTGACAAGCAGTCTTTGGAGTTTCATGATTGCCAGCTGCCAAGCCACTCCCTAGCAACCAAACAGAGTACCCTAGCAACCAAAATCCAAAGAGGGATATCTTCCATTCTGAATGTCGCAGAGGCATGGGAGTTGGTTTATATCATTCATAGTGACAAGAAGCCTTGGAGTTTCATGATTGGGAGCTGACAAGCCACTCCCTAGCAACCAAACAGAGTACCCTAGCAACCAAAATCCAAAGAGGGATATCTTCCATTCTGAATGTCGCAGAGGCATGGGAGTTGGTTTATATCATTCATAGTGACAAGAAGCCTTTGGAGTTTCATGATTGGCAGCTGACAAGCCACTCCCTAGCAACCAAACAGAGTACCCTAGCAACCAAAATCCAAAGAGGGATATCTTCCATTCTGAATGTCACAGAAGCATGGGAGTTGGTTTATATCATTCATAATAACAAGAAGCCTTTGCAGTTTCATCATTGGCAGCTGTCAAGCAACTCCATAGCAACCAAACAGAGTACCCTAGCAACCAAAATCCAAAGAGGGATATCTTCCATTCTGAATGTCACAGAGGCATGGGAGTTGGTTTATATCATTCATAATAACAAGAAGCCTTTGCAGTTTCATCATTGGCAGCTGTCAAGCAACTCCATAGCAACCAAACAGAGTACCCTAGCAACCAAAATCCAAAGAGGGATATCTTCCATTCTGAATGTCACAGAGGCATGGGAATTGGTTTATATCATTCATATTGACAAGCAGCCTTTGAGTTTCATGATTGGCAGCTGCCAAGACACTCTCTAGCAACCAAACAGAGTACCCTAGCAACCAAAATCCAAAGAGGGATATCTTCCATTCTGAATGTCACAGAGGCATGGAAGTTGGATTATATCATTCATACTGACAAGAAGCCTTTGGAATTTCATCATTGACAGATGACAAGCCACTCCCTAGCAACCAAACAGAGTACCCTAGCAACCAAAATCCAAAGAGGCATATCTTCCATTCTGAATGTCGCAGAGGCATGGGAGTTGGTTTATATCATTCATAGTGACAAGAAGCCTTTGGAGTTTCATCATTGGCAGCTGACAAGCCACTCGCTAGCAACCAAATAGAGTACCCTAGCAACCAAAATCCAAAGAGGCATATCTTCCATTCTGAATGTCGCAGAGGCATGGGAGTTGGTTTATATCATTCATAGTGACAAGAAGCCTTTGGAGTTTCATCATTGGCAGCTGACAAGCCACTCGCTAGCAACCAAATAGAGTACCCTAGCAACCGTTTAGCAAAACGTATATCTCTGCATCAGAACATCGTATAGAGATGGGGGTTGGCTCATTAGTTTCAGTTGGAAAACAGTCTGTAAATATCACCATGGTAACTGTGTATTCACATCCTAGCCACCATTTAGAGCCACCTAGCAACCATATTGCAACATATAGAAGCCATATTTCAGCTCCACAACATCGTACAGACATGGTTGTTGGCTCGTATGCAATCATGTACAACACCCTAGCAACCGAGTGGCGAGTTTTGCCACTGCAAGCACCACTTCACATTTTCTTCAGGAAATGTACATTCTAGTTAGTGGTGCTTTTTTAAAAGCATCACTATTGTTATTGCTCATACTTATTAGTGGTGCTTTTTTAAAAGCATCACTATTGTTATTGCTCATACTTATTATTATTCTTTTTATTATTCTGGACAAAAGTTTGGCGCGTAACTCGCCCCGCACCGTTTGTCACAGACCCCTGAGTGAAGTGTCTAATCGACCGGCTCATTGAGGAGAGGTGTGCTATGACTTTTCTAAGCGATCGGGTGTACGATGTTCGCACAGCGGACGAAAAAGCGGCCAAAAAAGTCCCCATTGACTTTACATTGGGAGTTCTAAAAATATTTGAATCCCAACCGACGTTTTCACACACACACCACTCCAAAGGGCCTGACACCCCTGCGTCTCTCCCTCTCTCTCTCTCCCTCAGAGGATTTATATTATCAAGCAGCCAATAAGTAATGGCCTAAAATCTTCATAGCCACACCCTAGCAACCAGTTTCAGCACCCTAGCAACCACTAAGAGCTCCCTAGCAACCACCCTAAACCAAAAAAAAACATTTTTTTATTTTTATTTTATTTTTTAAAGCAATATTACACTCGTGGCCTTGCGAAATCACTCCATGCCTTGTGCCTATTCGGCCATAGGCACGAGGCCGCAGGCCGAGTGCCGTACTGAAGGCACTCGTTATTAAAGATTTTAAGAACTCTATAAAAACTCCATAGTAACCATATTTGACAACTACCAACCACCTAGTAACACCATAGCAACTACCAAAAATACCTTAGCAACCACCCTGAACACCCTAGCAACATTTAGAAACGCTCTAGTAACCACCAAAAAACTCTAGCAACCACCCAGAACACCCTAGCAACTGCCTAGCAACCACCCAGAACACCTAGCAACTGCCTAGTAACCACCCAGAACACCCTAGCAACTGCCTAGCAACGCCCTAGCATCCACCCATAATACCAAATCAACTGCCTAGCAACACCATAGCAACCACCTAGAACACCCTAGCAACCACCTAGCAACGCCCTAGCAACTGCCTAGCAACCACCAAGAATACCCTAGCAACTGCCTAGCAACCACCCAGAACACCTTAGCAACTGCCTAACAACACCATAGCAACCACCCAGAACACCCTAGCAACCACCTGGCAACAGCATCTTGCTAAAAACATGCTGGCAACATGCTAATCAAGCTAACATCATGCTGGCAACATGCTAATCAAGCTAGCATCATGCTAGCAACATGCTAATCATGCTAGCAACATGCTAATCAAGCTAGCATCATGCTAATCAAGCTAACATCATGCTAGCAACATGCTAATCATGCTAGCATTATGCTACCAACATGCTAATAAAGCTAACATCATGCTAACAACATGCTACTCAAGCTAGCATAATGCTAACATCATGCTAATCAAGCTAGCATCATGCTAGCAACATGCTAATCATGCTAGCATTATGCTAACAACATGCTAATCAAGCTAGCATCATGCTAGCAACATGCTAATCATGCTAGCATTATGTTAACAACATGCTAATCAAGCTAGCATAATGCTAGCAACATGCTAATCATGCTAGCAACATGCTAATCAAGCTAGCATAATGCTAACAACATGCTAATCATGTTAGCATCTAGCTAAAAACATGCTAGCAAAATGCTAATCATGCTAGCATCTTGTTAAAAGCATGCTAGCAACATGCTAATCATGCTAGCATCTTGTTAAAAGCATGCTAGCTACATGCTAATCATGCTAACAACATGCTATTCCTGCTAGCATCATTCTAACAACATGTTAATCATAGTAAATCATGCTGGAATGTGGTAAATCGTAGTACATCATCTTAGAAACATGGTAAATCGTGGTAAATAATGTTAAAATATGGTATATCATGGTATCACAACATGTCAATTGTGTTAGCATCTGCCCAGTGGCGAATTTTGCCACTGCAAGCACCACTTCACATTTTCTTCAGGAAATGTACATTCTAGTTCTTTTTATTATTATTCTGGACAAAGTTTGGCGCGTAACTCGCCCCGCACCGTTTGTCTCAGACCCCTGAGTGAGGTGTCAAATCGACCGGCTCATTGAGGAGAGGTGTGCTATGACTTTTATAAGCGATCGGGGGTGCGGTGTTCGCCCCAGGGGCGAAAAAGCGGCCAAAAAAGTCCCATTGACTTAACATTGCGACGAACTTTGACCACACGTAGCTCTGAGCGAGGATTTCGCAGAAACGTGTGATTTGCCACATTTGAAGTGGCTGACAGGCTCTGTAAGAACATACCTCACAATGGGGTAAAAGTTGCACCCCTGGGGGGCAGGAGATGCCCAAAGTTGCCCCATTGACTTACTATGGGGAAGGAACGTCCCGTGAAACACACATGCATTTCCTACTATGGTAAATTGCATAGGGACTTTGTATTGAACGTAGCTCTGGATCACAGTGTCATAGAGACAAGGGGGAGGGCTCATTTTACTCAGACGACCAATCAGTCTCTCGGGATCATTGTGAAGCTATCAAGCCACGCCCTAGCAACCATTTACAGCCCCTTAGCAACAAGTTCCATAGACTTCCATTGAAAGAGTTCAAAGAGATATCTCCAGACTGAATTGTCATAGAAACATGCGGGTGGTCTCAGTTGACTCAGGGCAGCAAACAGCCAATCATGAATCACCTCAACACTTCCAAGCCCCTCCCTAGCAACCATTGTCGAGCACCTTAGCAACCAAAATCCAAAGAGGGATATCTTCCATTCTGAATGTCACAGAGGCATGGGAGTTGGTTTATATCATTCATAGTGACAAGAAGCCTTTGGACTTTAATGATTGGCAGCTGACAAGCCACTCCCTAGCAACCAAACTGAGTACCCTAGCAACCAAAATCCAAAGAGGCATATCTTCCATTCTGAATGTCGCAGAGGCATGGGAGTTGGTTTATATCATTCATAGTGACAAGAAACCTTTGGAGTTTCATGATTGGCAGCTGACAAGCCACTCTCTAGCAACCAAACAGAGTACCCTAGCAACCAAAATCCAAAGAGGGATATCTTCCATTCTGAATGTCACAGAGGCATGGGAGTTGGTTTATATCATTCATAGTGACAAGAAGCCTTTGGACTTTAATGATTGGCAGCTGACAAGCCACTCCCTAGCAACCAAACAGAGTACCCTAGCAACCAAAATCCAAAGAGGCATATCTTCCATTCTGAATGTCGCAGAGGCATGGGAGTTGGTTTATATCATTCATAGTGACAAGAAACCTTTGGAGTTTCATGATTGGCAGCTGACAAGCCACTCCCTAGCAACCAAACAGAGTACCCTAGCAACCAAAATCCAAAGAGGGATATCTTCCATTCTGAATGTCACAGAGGCATGGGAGTTGGTTTATATCATTCATAGTGACAAGAAGCCTTTGGAGTTTAATGATTGGCAGCTGACAAGCCACTCCCTAGCAACCAAACAGAGTACCCTAGCAACCAAAATCCAAAGAGGGATATCTTCCATTCTGTATGTCACAGAGGCATGGGAGTTGGATTATTTCATTCATACTGACAAGCAGCCTTTGGAGTTTCATGATTGCCAGCTGCCAAGCCACTCCCTAGCAACCAAATAGAGTACCCTAGCAACCAAAATTCAAAGAGGGATATCTTCCATTCTGTATGTCACAGAGGCATGGGAGTTGGATTATATCATTCATACTGACAAGCAGCCTTTGTAGTTTCATTATTGACAGCTCCCAAGCCACTCCCTAGCAACCAAATAGAGTACCCTAGCAACCAAAATTCAAAGAGGGATATCTTCCATTCTGTATGTCACAGAGGCATGGGAGTTGGATTATATCATTCATACTGACAAGCAGCCTTTGGAGTTTCATGATTGGCAGCTGCCAAGCTACTCCCTAGCAACCAAACAGAGTACCCTAGCAACCGTTTATCTCTGCATCAGAACATCGTATAGAGATGGGAGTTGGTTTATATCATTCATACTGACATAAAGCCTTTGCAGTTTCATCATTAGCAGCTGCCAAGCAACTCCATAGCAACCAAACAGAGTACCCTAGCAACCATTTTACAAGACTTACATCTCTGCATCAGAATATTGTATAGAGATGGGGGTTGGCTCATTAGTTTCGGTTGTAAAACAGTCTGTAAATATCACCATGGTAACTGTGTATTCACACCCTAGCAACCATTTAGAGCCACCTATCAACCATATTGCAACATATAGAAGCCATATTTCAGCTCCACAACATCATGCAGACATGGTTGTTGGCTCGTATGCAATCATGTACAACACCCTAGCAACCGAGTGGCGAGTTTTGCCACTGCAAGCACCACTTCACATTTTCTTCAGGAAATGTACATTCTAGTTCTTCTTATTATTATTCCACACAAAGTTTGGCGCGTAACTCGTCCCGCACCGTTTGTCACAGACCCATGAATGAGGTGTCAAATCGATCGGCTCATTGAGGAGAGGTGTGCTATGACTTTTATAAGCGATCGGGGGTGCGGTGTTCGCATCAGGGGCGAAAAAGCGGCCAAAAAAGTCCCATTGACTTAACATTGCAACGAACTTTGACCACTCGTAGCTCTGAGCGAGGATTTCGGAGAAACGTGTGATTTGCCACATTTGAAGAGGCTGACAGGCTCTGTAAGAACATACCTCACAATGGGGTAAAAGTTGCACCCCTGGGGGGCAGGAGATACCCAAAGTTGCCCCATTGACTTACTATGGGGAAGGAACGTCCCGTGAAACACACATGCTTTTCCTACTATGGTAAATTGCATAGGGACTTTGTATTGAACGTAGCTCTGGATCACAGTGTCATAGAGACAAGGGGGAGGGCTCATTTTACTCAGACGACCAATCAGTCTCTCAAGATCATTGTGAAGCTATCAAGCCACACCCTGGTAACCATTTAGAGCCCCTTAGCAACAAGTTCCATAGACTTCCATTGAAAGAGTTCAAAGAGATATCTCCAGACTGAATTGTCATAGAAACATGGGGGTGGTCTCATTTGACTCGGGGCACCAAACAGCCAATCATGAATCACCTCAACACTTCCAAGCCCCTCCCTAGCAACCATTGTCGAGCACCTTAGCAACCAAAATCCAAAGAGGGATATCTTCCATTCTGAATGTCACAGAGGCATGGGAGTTGGTTTATATCATTCATAGTGACAAGAAGCCTTTGGAGTTTCATGATTGGTAGCTGACAAGCCACTCCCTAGCAACCAAACAGAGTACCCTAGCAACCAAAATCCAAAGAGGGATATCTTCCATTCTGAATGTCGCAGAGGCATGGGAGTTGGTTTATATCATTCATAGTGGCAACAAGCCTTTGGAGTTTCATGATTGGCAGCTGACAAGCCACTCCCTAGCAACAAAGTAGAGTACCCTAGCAACCAAAATTCAAAGAGGGATATCTTCCATTCTGAATGTCACAGAGGCATGGGAGTTGGTTTATATCATTCATACTGACAGGCAGCCTTTGGAGTTTCATCATTGGCAGCTGCCAAACCACTCCATAGCAACCAAACAGAGTACCCTAGCAACCAAAATCCAAAGAGGGATATCTTCCATTCTGAATGTCACAGAGGCATGGGAGTTGGATTATATCATTCATACTGACAAGCAGTCTTTGGAGTTTCATGATTGCCAGCTGCCAAGCCACTCCCTAGCAACCAAACAGAGTACCCTAGCAACCAAAATCCAAAGAGGGATATCTTCCATTCTGAATGTCGCAGAGGCATGGGAGTTGGTTTATATCATTCATAGTGACAAGAAGCCTTGGAGTTTCATGATTGGGAGCTGACAAGCCACTCCCTAGCAACCAAACAGAGTACCCTAGCAACCAAAATCCAAAGAGGGATATCTTCCATTCTGAATGTCGCAGAGGCATGGGAGTTGGTTTATATCATTCATAGTGACAAGAAGCCTTTGGAGTTTCATGATTGGCAGCTGACAAGCCACTCCCTAGCAACCAAACAGAGTACCCTAGCAACCAAAATCCAAAGAGGGATATCTTCCATTCTGAATGTCACAGAAGCATGGGAGTTGGTTTATATCATTCATAATAACAAGAAGCCTTTGCAGTTTCATCATTGGCAGCTGTCAAGCAACTCCATAGCAACCAAACAGAGTACCCTAGCAACCAAAATCCAAAGAGGGATATCTTCCATTCTGAATGTCACAGAGGCATGGGAGTTGGTTTATATCATTCATAATAACAAGAAGCCTTTGCAGTTTCATCATTGGCAGCTGTCAAGCAACTCCATAGCAACCAAACAGAGTACCCTAGCAACCAAAATCCAAAGAGGGATATCTTCCATTCTGAATGTCACAGAGGCATGGGAATTGGTTTATATCATTCATATTGACAAGCAGCCTTTGAGTTTCATGATTGGCAGCTGCCAAGACACTCTCTAGCAACCAAACAGAGTACCCTAGCAACCAAAATCCAAAGAGGGATATCTTCCATTCTGAATGTCACAGAGGCATGGAAGTTGGATTATATCATTCATACTGACAAGAAGCCTTTGGAATTTCATCATTGACAGATGACAAGCCACTCCCTAGCAACCAAACAGAGTACCCTAGCAACCAAAATCCAAAGAGGCATATCTTCCATTCTGAATGTCGCAGAGGCATGGGAGTTGGTTTATATCATTCATAGTGACAAGAAGCCTTTGGAGTTTCATCATTGGCAGCTGACAAGCCACTCGCTAGCAACCAAATAGAGTACCCTAGCAACCAAAATCCAAAGAGGCATATCTTCCATTCTGAATGTCGCAGAGGCATGGGAGTTGGTTTATATCATTCATAGTGACAAGAAGCCTTTGGAGTTTCATCATTGGCAGCTGACAAGCCACTCGCTAGCAACCAAATAGAGTACCCTAGCAACCGTTTAGCAAAACGTATATCTCTGCATCAGAACATCGTATAGAGATGGGGGTTGGCTCATTAGTTTCAGTTGGAAAACAGTCTGTAAATATCACCATGGTAACTGTGTATTCACATCCTAGCCACCATTTAGAGCCACCTAGCAACCATATTGCAACATATAGAAGCCATATTTCAGCTCCACAACATCGTACAGACATGGTTGTTGGCTCGTATGCAATCATGTACAACACCCTAGCAACCGAGTGGCGAGTTTTGCCACTGCAAGCACCACTTCACATTTTCTTCAGGAAATGTACATTCTAGTTAGTGGTGCTTTTTTAAAAGCATCACTATTGTTATTGCTCATACTTATTAGTGGTGCTTTTTTAAAAGCATCACTATTGTTATTGCTCATACTTATTATTATTCTTTTTATTATTCTGGACAAAAGTTTGGCGCGTAACTCGCCCCGCACCGTTTGTCACAGACCCCTGAGTGAAGTGTCTAATCGACCGGCTCATTGAGGAGAGGTGTGCTATGACTTTTCTAAGCGATCGGGTGTACGATGTTCGCACAGCGGACGAAAAAGCGGCCAAAAAAGTCCCCATTGACTTTACATTGGGAGTTCTAAAAATATTTGAATCCCAACCGACGTTTTCACACACACACCACTCCAAAGGGCCTGACACCCCTGCGTCTCTCCCTCTCTCTCTCTCCCTCAGAGGATTTATATTATCAAGCAGCCAATAAGTAATGGCCTAAAATCTTCATAGCCACACCCTAGCAACCAGTTTCAGCACCCTAGCAACCACTAAGAGCTCCCTAGCAACCACCCTAAACCAAAAAAAAACATTTTTTTATTTTTATTTTATTTTTTAAAGCAATATTACACTCGTGGCCTTGCGAAATCACTCCATGCCTTGTGCCTATTCGGCCATAGGCACGAGGCCGCAGGCCGAGTGCCGTACTGAAGGCACTCGTTATTAAAGATTTTAAGAACTCTATAAAAACTCCATAGTAACCATATTTGACAACTACCAACCACCTAGTAACACCATAGCAACTACCAAAAATACCTTAGCAACCACCCTGAACACCCTAGCAACATTTAGAAACGCTCTAGTAACCACCAAAAAACTCTAGCAACCACCCAGAACACCCTAGCAACTGCCTAGCAACCACCCAGAACACCTAGCAACTGCCTAGTAACCACCCAGAACACCCTAGCAACTGCCTAGCAACGCCCTAGCATCCACCCATAATACCAAATCAACTGCCTAGCAACACCATAGCAACCACCTAGAACACCCTAGCAACCACCTAGCAACGCCCTAGCAACTGCCTAGCAACCACCAAGAATACCCTAGCAACTGCCTAGCAACCACCCAGAACACCTTAGCAACTGCCTAACAACACCATAGCAACCACCCAGAACACCCTAGCAACCACCTGGCAACAGCATCTTGCTAAAAACATGCTGGCAACATGCTAATCAAGCTAACATCATGCTGGCAACATGCTAATCAAGCTAGCATCATGCTAGCAACATGCTAATCATGCTAGCAACATGCTAATCAAGCTAGCATCATGCTAATCAAGCTAACATCATGCTAGCAACATGCTAATCATGCTAGCATTATGCTACCAACATGCTAATAAAGCTAACATCATGCTAACAACATGCTACTCAAGCTAGCATAATGCTAACATCATGCTAATCAAGCTAGCATCATGCTAGCAACATGCTAATCATGCTAGCATTATGCTAACAACATGCTAATCAAGCTAGCATCATGCTAGCAACATGCTAATCATGCTAGCATTATGTTAACAACATGCTAATCAAGCTAGCATAATGCTAGCAACATGCTAATCATGCTAGCAACATGCTAATCAAGCTAGCATAATGCTAACAACATGCTAATCATGTTAGCATCTAGCTAAAAACATGCTAGCAAAATGCTAATCATGCTAGCATCTTGTTAAAAGCATGCTAGCAACATGCTAATCATGCTAGCATCTTGTTAAAAGCATGCTAGCTACATGCTAATCATGCTAACAACATGCTATTCCTGCTAGCATCATTCTAACAACATGTTAATCATAGTAAATCATGCTGGAATGTGGTAAATCGTAGTACATCATCTTAGAAACATGGTAAATCGTGGTAAATAATGTTAAAATATGGTATATCATGGTATCACAACATGTCAATTGTGTTAGCATCTGCCCAGTGGCGAATTTTGCCACTGCAAGCACCACTTCACATTTTCTTCAGGAAATGTACATTCTAGTTATTATTCTTCTTCTTTTTATTATTCTGGACAAAGTTTGGCGCGAAACTCGCCCCGCACCGTTTGTCACAGACCCCTGAGTGAGGCGTCAAATCGAGCAGCTCATTGAGGAGAGGTGTGCTATGACTTTTCTAAGCGATCGGGTGTACGATGTTCGCACAGCGGACGAAAAAGCGGCCAAAAAAGTCCCATTGACTTTACATTGGGAGTTCTAAAAATATTTGAATCCCAACCGACGTTTTCACACACACACCACTCCAAAGGGCCTGACACCCCTGCGTCTCTCCCTCTCTCTCTCCCTCAGAGGATTTATATTATCAAGCAGCCAATAAGTAATGGCCCAAAATCTTCATAGCCACACCCTAGCAACCAGTTTCAGCACCCTAGCAACCACTAAGAGCTCCCTAGCAACCACCCTAAACCAAAAAAAAACATTTTTAAATTTTTTAAATATTTTTTAAAGCAATTTTACTCTCGTGGCCTTGCGATATCGCTCCATGCTTGTGCCTATTCGGCCATAGGCACGAGGCCGCAGGCCGAGTGCCGTACAGAAGGCACTCGTTATTAAAGATTTTAAGAACTCTATAAAAACTCCATAGTAACCATATTTGACAACTACCAACCACCTAGTAACACCATAGCAACTAACAAAAACACCTTAGCAACCACCCTGAACACCCTAGCAACGTCTAGAAATGCTCTAGTAACCACAAAAAACTCTAGCAAGCACCCAGAACACCCTAGCAACTGCCTAGCAACCACCTAGAACACCTAGCAACTGCCTAGCAACCACCCAGAACACCTAGCAACCAACCAGAACACCCTAGCAACTGCCTAGCAATGCCCTAGTATCCACCCAGAATACCATAGCAACTGCCTAGCAACACCATAGCAACCACCCAGAACACCCTAGCAACCACCTAGCAACGCCCTAGCAACCACCAAGAATACCCTAGCAACTGCCTAGCAACCACCAAGAATACCCTAGCAACTGCCTAGCAACCACCCAGAACACCTTAGCAACTGCCTAGCAACACTATAGCAACCACCCAGAACACCCTAGCAACCACCTGGCAACAGCATCTAGCTAAAAACATGCTGGCAACATGCTAATCAAGCTAGCATCATGCTAGCAACATGCTAATCATGCTAACATTATGCTACCAACATGCTAATAAAGCTAGCATCATGCTAACAACATGCTAATCAAGCTAGCATAATGCTAGCATCATGCTAATCAAGCTAGCATCATGCTAACAACATGCTAATCATGCTAGCAACATGCTAATCAAGCTAGCATAATGCTAATCAAGCTAGCATCATGCTAGCAACATGCTAATAATGCTAGCATTAGGCTACCAACATGCTAATAAAGCTAGCATCATGCTAACAACATGCTAATCAAGCTAGCATAATGCTAGCATAATGCTAATCAAGCTAGCATCATGCTAGCAACATGCTAATCATGCTAGCATTATGCTAGCAACATGCTAATCAAGCTAGCATCATGCTAGCAACATGCTAATCATGCTAGCAACATGCTAATCATGTTAACATCTAGCTAAAAACATGCTAGCAACATGCTAATCATGCTAGCATCTTGCTAGCAACATGCTAATCATGCTAGCAACATGCTAATCATGTTAACATCTAGCTAAAAACATGCTAGCAACATGCTAATCATGCTAGCATCATCCAACCAACATGCTAATCATGCTAACAACATGCTAATCCTGCTAGCATCATTCTAACAACATGTTAATCATAGTAAATCATGCTGGAATATGTTAAATCGTAATAAATCATCTTAGAAACATGGTAAATTGTGGTAAATAATGCTAAAATATGGTATATCATGGTATCACAACATGTCAATTGTGTTAGCATCTGCCCAGTGGCGAATTTTGCCACTGCAAGCACCACTTCACATTTTCTTCAGGAAATGTACATTCTAGTTATTATTATTATTCCGTGCAAAAGTTTGGCGCGTAACTCGTCCCGCAGCTTTTGTCACAGACACACGAATGAGGCGTCAAATCGTGCGGATTATTCGGGAATGGTGTGCTATGACTTTTATAAGCGATCGGGGGTGCGGTGTTCGCCCCAGGGGCGAAAAAGCGGCCAAAAAAGTCCCATTGACTTAACATTGCGACGAACTTTGACCACACGTAGCTCTGAGCGAGGATTTCGCAGAAACGTGTGATTTGCCACATTTGAAGAGGCTGACAGGTTCTGTAAGAACATACCTCACAATGGGGTAAAAGTTGCACCCCTGGGGGGCAGGAGATGCCCAAAGTTGCCCCATTGACTTACTATGGGGAAGGAACGTCCCGTGAAACACACATGCTTTTCCTACTATGGTAAATTGCATAGGGATTTTCTATTGAACGTAGCTCTGGATCACAGTGTCATAGAGACAAGGGGGAGGGCTCATTTTACTCAGATGACCAATCAGTCTCTCAGGATCATTGTGAAGCTATCAAGCCACGCCCTAGCAACCATTTAGAGCCCCTTAGCAACAAGTTCCATAGACTTCCATTGAAAGAGTTCAAAGGGATATCTCTGGACTGAATTATCATAGAAACATGGGGGTGGTCTCATTTGACTCGGGGCAGCAAACAGCCAATCAAGAATCACCTAAACACTTCCAAGCCCCTCCCTAGCAACCATTGTCGAGCACCTTAGCAACCAAAATCCAAAGAGGGATATCTTCCATTCTGAATGTCGCAGAGGCATGGGAGTTCGTTTATATCATTCATATTGACAAGCAGCCTTTGAGTTTCATGATTGACAGCTGCCAAGACACTCCCTAGCAACCAAACAGAGTACCCTAGCAACCAAAATCCAAAGAGGGATATCTTCCATTCTGAATGTCGCAGAGGCATGGGAGTTGGTTTATATCATTCATAGTGACAAGATGCCTTTGGAGTTTCATGATTGGCAGCTGACAAGCCACTCGCTAGCAACCGAATAGAGTACCCTAGCAACCGTTTAGCAAAACGTATATCTCTGCATCAAAACATCGTATAGAGATGAGACTTGGCTCTTTTGACTAAATCATGGTAAACTATGATAATTCATGCTAGAATCAATAAATCATACTTGAACATGGTAAATCATGGTATACTATAGTAAATCATGGTAAACTATGGTAAATTATCCTAGAATCATAGTAAATCATACTAAAACATGGTAAATCATGGTATACTATAGTAAATCATAGTAAACTATGGTAAATCGTGGTAAATCATGGTAAACTATGGTAAATCATGGCATACTATAGTAAATCATGGTAAACTATGGTAAATCATGGTAAACTATGGTAAATCATGGTAAACTATGATAAATCATGCTAGAATCAGTAAATCATACTTGAACATGGTATATCATGGTATACTATAGTAAATCATGGTAAACTATGGTAAATCGTGGTAAATCATGGTAAACTATGGTAAATCATGGTCAACTATGGTAAATCATGCTAGAATCAGTAAATCATACTTCAACATGGTAAATCATGGTATACTATAGTAAATCGTGGTAAATCGTGGTAAACTATGGTAAATCATGGTAAACTATGGTAAATCATGCTAGAATCAGTAAATCATACTTGAACATGGTAAATCATGGTATACTATAGTAAATCATGGTAAACTATGGTAAATCGTGGTAAATCATGGTAAACTATGGTAAATCATGCTAGAATCAGTAAATTATACTTGAACATGGTAAATCGTGGTATACTATAGTAAATCATGGTAAACTATGGTAAATCGTGGTAAATCATGGTAAACTATGGTAAATCATGCTAGAATCAGTAAATTATACTTGAACATGGTAAATCGTGGTATACTATAGTAAATCATGGTAAACTATGGTAAATCGTGGTAAATCATGGTAAACTATGCTAAATCATGCTAGAATCAGTAAATCATACTTGAACATGGTAAATCGTCAGGGACGGACTGGGGCTAAAAAACAGCCCTGGACTTTCTCCCAAATAGGCCCATCATCCGGCCATTCGTCTAGCCGTGTGCAACAGACACTAGCCAGGATGTCCTGATACTATATGTCACAATACTGTAGCCTATCAGACAAGGTATTCACAGCAAGTAACATCTCAAAACCAATGATGATTATTGGGGTTGTGTTTATTAATGAAGCCTCAGCCTTCAAATAAAAACAAAAAATGTACAATGCCATAAAATACAAATAATGAAATGTCACTGGCTACAGAAACCCCAAATTACACAAACGTACTCGGTTACTAACGTAACCTCGGTTCTCTCTAGAAAAGGGAACGAGTACTGCGTTGAAAACACTACGGGAAAAGTCTCTTTTCACGAAACACTGAAGCAAAAATTATCCTTTAATTTTTCATATATGTAAAACGCGTTGCGGCAGCAGCAGACAGCTGAAGCAAGACGGCTTGTCTGCTCATTGGCTGCTCTGCGGCAACTGCATAAGCCTATCGAGCGCAGGCTGATGCAACATCAGACCAATGAGGGTGCTTCGCGCCCTCCTCGCCACTTCCCGCCGAGACGGGCGTGGCTTACCTCTATAAAAGGAGCTCGAGAAGGCTGATTCACTTGATTTTGATCGCCGAAGCGAACCAGAGTGAACCAAACGCACGGCAAGGGAACGCAGTACTCGTTCCCTCTTCTAGAGAGAACCGAGGTTACGTTAGTAACCGAGTACGTTCTCTTACGAGAGTTCTCTCGTACTGCGTTGAAAACGCTACGGGAACCCCTTGCAAAACGCCGTGCGTGCTGGGATAAGAACACTGATCACCGGAAGCTATTTCAGGCATACAGTGCATAATCACCAGATAGACTCACACAGAATCAGGGAATAAGGGGGGGGAGCCTTAATTCCCTATATTGTAGCGTCCGCAGGCTTAACATGACCTCACAGGGAGAGTCTAAAGACAGGAGGGGTTTCCTCCGTCCTTATATAGACATGTCCACAGACGCGAATATGACATCACATAGCCAGGGTAGGGAGCCTGCACTAATGTGGGAAAACGTGGGTCTTACACAGTTCTGCCCAGTATAGTCGGTAGCGCATTGCGCCTGTAATTAGATTACACCGACAAAAGCTTAGCCTGTAAGGCGGGAACCTCTAGGTTATAAAACCTGATAAATGTAGACGGAGAGGCCCAGCCTGCCGCCGTACATATATCCTGTAAGGAAATCCCGCTGGACCAAGCCCACGAGGAGGCAACGCCTCTCGTAGAGTGCGCTCTGACTCCCAACGGGCATTGAATGCCCTTGGCAGTATAAGCCAGCGCTATGGCGTCAACTATCCATCTGGATAGACTTTGTTTCGAAACAGCCGTTCCTTTGGAACGTCCGCTGAACGAGACAAAGAGCTGCTCTGTCTGTCTAAAGGCAGCAGAGCGGGACATATAAGTTCTTAAAGCCCTAACAGGGCAAAGAAAACTCGAGTCCCCTTCCTCACTCGACGCCGGCAGGGCAGCCAGGGAAATGACCTGAGCCCGAAAAGGCGTGTTGAGGGATTTCGGCACATAGCCGTGCTTAGGTTTGAGTATGACTTTAGAGTCATTAGGACCAAACTCCAAGCACGTCGGGCTCACGGAGAGCGCGTGCAGATCGCCTATGCGCTTCACTGAAGCGAGAGCCATCAAAAACACTGTTTTGAAAGACAAATGTTTGAGGCTGATTGACTGGATAGGCTCGAAAGGGGCACCTTTCATGGCCGCCAGGACCGTAGAAAGGTCCCACATAGGGACTGACGGAGGTCTGGGTGGATTCAGTCTCCTAGCTCCCCTGAGGAAGCGGATGACTAAATCATTCCTTCCTAGTGACTGACCCAGCGTTGAACCGGAGAACGCTGAAATAGCCGCCACATACACTTTGAGCGTGGAAGGGGATCTGCCCTTATCCAGCAGCTCTTGTAGGAAGGAGAGAACCTCCGTTACCTCACATTCGAGGGGTGAGAGGCTCCGAGCTGTACACCAGCCGGAGAAAACCGACCACTTTGAAGCATAGAGTCGCCTGGTTGACGGCGCTCTAGCCTCCGTGATGGTATTCATGACTCCCTCTGCGAGACCAACGGGTATCTGTTGAGCGCCCACACATGAAGGGACCATAGTTCCGGGTGTGGGTGCCAGATCGAGCCCCTGGCCTGCGAGAGGAGATCTCTCCTCAACGGCACTGGCCATGGAGCGATGTCTGCTAACTGCATCAGAACTGGGAACCATGCCTGGTTCTTCCAGAACGGTGCTACAAGCAGCACTGGGCATTTCGTTTTCCTGACCCGTTCCAACACCTGAGGCAGGAGGGAGACGGGGGGAAAAGCGTATAGCGGGCAGCGCGGCCACTTTTGGGACAGCGCGCTGTCGGTCTTTGAAAAGAATGCGGGGCAGTGAGCATTTTCGCGGGACGCGAATAGGTCCACCTCCGCTTTGCCGAATCTCTCCCACAACAGCCGGACTGTTTGTGGGTGTAGAGACCATTCGCCCGTAGGAACGTTATTCCTGGACAGTCTGTCCGGGCCCACATTCAGCAGCCCGGGCACATGTACTGCTCTCAGCGAGCGCAGGTCGTGCTGAGCCCATAGCAGGAGGCGTTTCGCCAGCCTGTACAGGGGTATGGAATTCAGACCGCCCTGGCGATTTATGTAGGACACCACTGCCATGTTGTCCGAACGGACTATGACGTGTTGGTCCTTGATGTGGGGACAAAAACGCGTCAGCGCGTTGTGCACTGCCAGCATTTCTAGACAGTTTATGTGTTGGAGCTTTTCCCGTTCCGACCATAGGCCGAAGGACGGTCTGCCCTCGAGCAGCGCTCCCCATCCCGAGGTGGATGCGTCCGTAGACACCATCCTCACCCTCGAGGAAGTCCCCAGGCTTACACCTGATTGGTACCAGTCGTTCGCCATCCAAGGCACCAGGGCTGTGACACAGTCCTGATCGACCTTGAGGCGTAAATGACCGGACACCCACGCTCTGCGCGGAACCTGCACTTTCAACCAGAACTGCAACGGGCGCAAGCGGAGCAAGCCCAGCCGGAGAACTGACGATGCTGAGGCCATGAGACCCAGCATCCTTTGAAATTTTCTGAGCGGGGTGAAAGCGCCGCGGCGGAAAGACATCGCCGCGCGCTGAATGTTCAGCACGCGCTGTCATAGACTGTGAGTCCAGAACTATACCCAGAAACGGAATCGTTTGGCTGGGGTTCAGTGAACTCTTCGCCCAATTGACCGTGATACCAAGATTCTCGAGGTGATCGAGTAAAATGGCTCTGTGCTCTATGAGCTGAGATCGTGATTGGGCTAGGATCAACCAGTCGTCCAAATAGTTCAGCACTCGCATGCCTCTGAGTCTGAGAGGAGCGAGCGCTGCGTCCATGCATTTCGTAAATGTACGAGGTGCCAGGGACAAGCCGAAAGGCAGGACTGTATACTGGTATGTCTGACCCTCGAAGGCGAATCTCAAGAATCGCCTGTGATGTGATGCTATCTGTATTTGAAAATACGCGTCCTTCAGATCTATCGACATGAACCAGTCTTCTCGGCGAACATGCGTGAGAATTTTGCTGGTTGTGAGCATTTTGAAACGGCGTTTCACTAATACTCTGTTCAGTCGTCTTAGATCCAGAATGGGTCTGATACCACCGTCCTTTTTGGGGACTAGAAAGTATCTGCTGTATATCCCCTGTTCGCTTTGAACACGGGGGACAAGCTCTATCGCCCCTTTGCTTATCAGTTTTGATATTTCGGCGCGAAGTAGGTGTGCTACATTCAGCGGAACCGAAGTTTCGACGCGCGCTGTGAAGCGCGGAGGGCGTCGACAAAACTGTAGCGAGAAGCCTCTCTTTATAATGCCTAAGACCCAGTCCGAAACCCCGGGAAGCGCTGCCCATGCATCTGCATGGTTGGCTAGGGGCCGGATACAGAGCGCGCTCTGTTCGCCGTGCGACAGAGGTGCTACGGGGCTCACAAACATAGGCGTTATGCCTGCGGCATTTGAGGCGGGGGGCGCGCTTAATACAGCGGGCGGAGCGCTCGCCCTCGACCTTACAACAGTGTTTGACTGAGTGAGGGAGGGCTGCGCGAGCCCCGTAGGACTCATGTGTGCGAGTAGATGTGGGCTGGGAGCGGGCACATTTACTGCTTGGGGCGCGCTGCTTGTGTAAGCAGCGCGCGCGCTCACAGGTCTTGTTTTTACAGAGAGCCTGTGATCTGATAGACATAGTGTTCGTGGGCACTGAGTAGTGGGCACTTTTACTATGTGGGGGGCGCAATCGACCTGAGTCGATTTTATTTGCGCGAGCCCTGAGTGCAGGGCTGTGCTTATGTGTATGGATGGGCACAGAGGAGTGGGCATCGACACTACATTTATAGCACCATCGGCCGTGGCCGGGACACCAGAAATCACACTCTTTTCGAGACATATCTGGGTAGCCGTAAAAACGGCTTTTGAGTGCAGGCAAGCGGGCACTTGTACAGGCTTGCGCTTTGCAGAAAACGCTGGGACAGCCGCGAAGCTTGGGACTGAGACAGCGAGGCGCTTGGGTGGGAGGCCGGCCGCAACGGGACTCACACACCTGCGCTTTCCTAGGCGGGCTAGGACTTCTTCGGGGCCTCTGGTTTCACCACAATCCTCGGTCGCGGCGCGCGCGCGGGGCGCCAGGCGCTCGATCGAGAGCGGGGTCTCGAGCTGCGCTGTTGAGGCTGCTGCGAAGAGGAGGCCGAAGGCGGGGGCTGAGGCTGTGAGGTTCGCGGGGTCCGTTTGTCTCGACCCGCCGCGGAACCAGAGCGCTTCGGTAGGAAGTGCTTGAAGGCTTGAGACGCTTTCTGGGCTTCGGTAAATCTCTCCACGAACTCGGAGAGAGAAGAACCAAAGAGGCCAGCGGAAGACAGCGGGGCGTCGAGAAACGCGATGCGCTCGGAATCGGCCATCTCCGTGAGCGTCAGCCATAAGTGCCTCTCAGCGACAGTGGCGGAAGCCATACAGCGTCCCATGGCTTGTGCGGCAGCTTTGGTGGCTCGGAGCGTGAGGTCCGAAGCACTCCTCAAATCCGCAATACAGACTGCATCAGGTCCAACCTCGTCCCATTTACGGAGGAGATCACCCTGGAATATCTGTAATGTAGCCATGGTGTGTAGCGCTGACGCGGCTTGCCCAGCGGCGGAGAATATTCGCGCGAGCAGCGTCGACGTCATGCGGCAGGCTTTTGAAGGCAACACCGGTTTAGTCCGCCGTCCAGCAGAGGGCGGGCACAGATGGGTCGCTATAGCCTGTTCCACCGGCGGCAGAGAGAGGTAGCCTCGTTCATTCGCCTTGTCCAGTGAGGAGAATGCAGGCGACACAGATGAGCGCGTACGCGCAGAGTAGGGCGCGTTCCAAGCCTTCGCAACTTCTTCGTGTAACTCAGGAAGAAAAGGAGCGGGCTTAGATTCCGGAGAATTGCGCTCACCTGGGAGGAAGCTACCATCGAGCCGGGTGCGAGATGGGGGCTCCGGTGCAGACCACTCGAGGCCGAGGCTCGCCGCGGCCAACGCGAGTACTCGCATGAGCTCCGTCTCAATGCTGGCTCTCACTGAGGGCTTTTGGGCAGGAGGCGCGAGGTCCTCAGAGCTCGCCCAATCCTCACTGCCTGAAGCGAGGAGAGAACAGGAATCCTTTTCCCCTGACGCGGCCTCCGAAACAACTTCCTCTGATGAAGCGGCGGCAGGCTGCGGGCGCTGAGCATCAGGAAGTGATTCGGGGGAGGTCGGTGAAGCTGGCGGGCGAACCGGCGAGCTTGGTCGGGGTGGAGAGGGTTCCGGGACCCGCTGCGAGCGGCGCTTCTTACGGCGCGGCATCGCGGCGGTGAATGCAGGCTTCGAGAAGGATGCCAGGCGGGTCCTCAGAGCCACCATAGGCAAAAGCTCGCAGTGAGGGCAGCCGCCGTCAGCGAGCGCGAGCGCTGCATGGTCCTCACCGAGGCAGGAAACACAGATGACGTGGTCGTCTCCCCCGGCGAGTGGGGCTCTGCACGAGCCGCAGGATTTAGGCATCTTTAGAAAGACGCCGCTCTTTTAGGGGGTGAGTGCTACGAGAACACTCACACACACACACAAAACAGAGCACAATAAAGGATATGGGCGTCGGAAAGCGCAGCAGGTACGGCTGTAGAAGGCGGCGTAGGCCAGCGGCTTCGAGGGCTCGTCCCGCTGAAGTGCTTGCTTCGAACGATGCTGCTTCCGTGATCCAGCGATGCGTGCGCTTCGCTGAAGAGATTAAAATCAAGTGAATCAGCCTTCTCGAGCTCCTTTTATAGAGGTAAGCCACGCCCGTCTCGGCGGGAAGTGGCGAGGAGGGCGTGAAGCGCCCTCATTGGTCTGATGTTGCATCAGCCTGCGCTCGATAGGCTTATGCAGTTGCCGCAGAGCAGCCAATGAGCAGACAAGCCGTCTTGCTTCAGCTGTCTGCTGCTGCCGCAACACGTTTTACATATATGAAAAATTAAAGGATAATTTTTGCTTCAGTGTTTCGTGAAAAGAGACTTTTCCCGTAGCGTTTTCAACGCAGTACGAGAGAACTCTCGTAAGAGAACTTGTAATTATAAAACATAGTTACTATACCAGGGGTCTCCAACCTTTTTGTGTGCGAGGGCTACCTCAAGGGATAAAATAATCTAGAAGGAATTTTTATTTGTTATAGGCCTACTCCAATATTTATTATACATAACATGGTGAAGCTTTTTTACTTTTCACCATCATATGGGAAATAATAAAATATCTTGATATTCTGGTTCAGACTTACAAGCGTAAAAAAAAAAAAAAACAATTCCTGAAAAATTATGAAAATATTTATTGATTTTTTTTGTTGATTTTCTATAAACCTATTGTATGTGTTATCAAAAACAGTAGCCCAAACATTTAGTATAAATATAAATGAAAAAATAAATAAATAAATAAACTGCCATAACTTCTAAACAAAACATTACTGCATTAGGCCTACATTTAATACATTTATACATGACTATATTAATATAACAGCATTTTAAATATGAATACAGGCACATTTCTGCCAAAAAAGTTTGTTTTACTAAAGTTAATTAATAAGTTTTGGTGTGAAATGTCTTCTAACTGGTTTGTTCTTGGAACAATGTTTCGCCTGTTTTTTTGTTTTTGTTTTTGTTTTTTGCGTCAATATGTTGAGAATATCAGCGCTGTTTCATCTGGCTTTTTACAAGCTTAAATCACATAGTCATTTGTGGGTTTATAATAGAGATAGAGAATTCTGCGCTGAATTTAAATGCTTCTCAGTGGATCGCGCAGCTCTGTGTAATAATGTTCGCGTGATCGAGATCAGTCCGCACATGTAGCTGCTTTGGCCGCGATCGCTGTTTTTGGGCCGAGCTGATAATGCTCTGCGCTGCTCTGATCAAACAAGTTTTGTTCCGCTTTTTGAGCGTTTGCCATTTGATGTTTCTCATAAGAAACGCAAATGACAGCGTATAATCAAAGAGAGTTGGGTAATTTTGTAGAGGCAAAAGTTCAAATTGAAACGTTTAGTTGAAAAGGTTGCAAAATTATACCATTTATTCGAAGTCTGGAGCCCCGACGGAAAGTTGGGGCTATTTATAGAATGTGTTTAGCGGGCAACTCACAGGCACCACGTTGGAGACCACTGCTATTCAAATATAATGTAAGCAAATTTAAAAGTGCAGCCTTATAAAACTAACTTTCTGTCAGTGGCTATAGGCCGACTCTTCTTCCTCAGTTGTTGTTTTTTACACGTAGCAAGCATATAAGTGATCATATTAGTGCCCCTGCTGTTGGCTGTTCATATTGCTTTATTAGACTTTTTTTTTTTTTTTTTTTGTGCCGACGGCCTTCGGTTGGACAGCCGTTCTGGACTTTTCCAGAACGCACAGATTGTCAGTCCGTCCCTGTAAATCGTGGTATACTATAGTAAATCATGGTAAACTATGGTAAATCGTGGTAAATCATGGTAAACTATGGTAAATCATGGTAATCTATGATAAATCATGCTAGAATCAGTAAATCATACTTGAACATGGAAAATCATGGTATACTATAGTAAATCATGGTAAACTATGGTAAATCGTGGTAAATCATGGTAAACTATGGTAAATCATGGTAATCTATGATAAATCATGCTAGAATCAGTAAATCATACTTGAACATGGTAAATCATGGTATACTATAGTAAATCATGGTAAACTATGGTAAATCGTGGTAAATAATGGTAAACTATGGTAAACTATGATTAAATATCAATAAACATCTTTCTATCTTTCTTTCTAACTAATCCACCATTCTTTCTTTCTCTTTCTTTCTTTCTCTCTCTCTCTCTCTCTCTCTCTCACTTCCGGTGCGGGTGTTGAGTGCGTGAGTGGTGTGTTGCGAGTGGATTGCGGTGAGTGAAGTTGTTTTCTGTGTCTAAATATCTTTCTCTTTTCCGCCTAATTTGTTCGTGTGTGTTTTGTGTTTTAGTTTGTGGTGTTTTTTGTGTGTGGTTTGGGCCGCGTGCTACCGGGCTTTACCGGGAAAAGCATGACGACCCCAGCTGCACAGGGTTTGTCCAAACTCACGCAGCGTCATGCGGTGAAAGTGGCGTTTGCGGCGAGCATAGAAGATATTTGTTTAGCGATCGGCGAAGTTGTGGGACATGGATCTATTCTATCCGCATCGAGGATGAATAACGCTACTGTGATTTTTCTTAGTAACGTTGAAAAGGTGAATGAAGCAGTTGAGAGTGGAATTGTGATTGGTGGCGATTTTGTTCAGGTTCTTCCCCTCTCATTACCATCTAAGAGGGTCACCTTATCTAACGTTCCCCCCTTTCTCAGTGACCAGATAATAACAGAAGCTTTATCACGTTATGGAAAATTGGTGTCCCCAATAAAGAAAATCCCGATTAGCACAGGCTCCCCCCTGTTGAAACATATTGTGTCTTTCAGGAGATTTGCATACATGATTATTCAGGATGATGAGGAATTGGATTTTTCACTTAGTTTTAGAGTTGATGATTTTGAGTACATCATTTTTGTAACAACTGCGAAGACAAAATGCTTTGGTTGTGGAAAAGTAGGACATCTGATTCGTAACTGCCCGGAAAAGAAAGTCACTGAGAAAGGGGATACGGTTTCCAACCCAAGTACGAGTAGTGGAGAAGCTGGTATAGTTTCACTGAGCTCGGAGTTGCAGGGTGACAATCATAGTGAGACTGAAGTGGTTACTTGTAGGGAGATAGCTGGAACAAAATCTGTTGTTGTGACAGGTATAGATACAGAAAGGAAAGACCAAGTTGATATTGTATCTGATGTAAAACAAGCAAAATATCCTGAAAAAGAAAGAGAAGATGTTACTATTGGAAATGTAACACAGGTTGTACAGAAGAAGAGTGGAATTGATTGTGTAGACATGGAAATGGAGGCACAAATAGAAATGTTCAAAGCACCTCTAAAAAGAAAAAAGATTGACAAGTCTCAAAATAAAAAAGCTGGGAAGAAAGCTGACTTAGATGGTAGCAATGATAATGAAACCGAAAGTGATAGTGAATCATCAGATTCCAGTGTGGCGTTGTCTTTGAGTGACTTCTCTGTTCGGAGCTATGATAGTGAAGAGATAAAATTGTTCCTTAAGTCAACGAAGAACAAGAGAGGGGTGTGTGTACAAGACTATTTCCCTAATATAACACAGTTTGTTGAGAAAACAAGAAATTTTATGGCTGAAGGATGCTTCACAAATAAAGAAGTTTATCGTTTAAAAAAGTTGGTGAGGAATGTAGAGAAACTTAAGGACGATGTTTAATAAGTTAAGCTCATTTTCCACCTTAATGAGTGTGGGATTTTTTTGGTGGGTTTTTCTCCTATTGGTCATGAGTGAAGTTAGTCTAGCAACCCTGAATGTAAATGGTGCTAGAGATATTAAGAAAAGAGGAATGTTAAATGTGTTAATGAAACAGAAGAATCTTGATATTTTAATGTTACAAGAAACACATAGTGATGGGGGGAATGCAGCAGACTGGGGAAGAGAATTTGAGGGGTTAACAATTTTAAGCCATAACACTTCAATAAGTGCAGGAGTTGCAGTGTTATTTTCTAAGAATTTTAGTCCAATTTCTTACGTAGTTGATGAAGTTGTGAAAGGAAGATTACTAAAAATCAGAGCTGTCTATGAAAGCTATATTTTGGTTTTTATCTGTATTTATGCTCCAACAGTCCCTGTGGAAAGATTGTTGTTCTTAGATTTATTATGTACGACTTTACAAAGTTGCTCAGAAGAGGAATATTTGTTTTTGGGGGGAGATTTTAATTGCACAGAAAATATGATTGATAGGAACCATGTTGAACCCCATTTACCGTCTCAGAAACGTCTTATTCATTTTATTAAGAAGTTTGAACTATGTGATATTTGGAGACAATTAAATGGAAACGTGAGACAATATACATGGGTTCATATGAGGGAAAACATGGCATCCCTTGCCAGATTAGATAGATTGTATGGGTTTTCACATCAGCTTAATATCTTTAAAAAATGCTCTATAATTCCAATAGGGTTTTCTGATCATAGCATGGTACAATGTAGTTTTATTTTAAATTCCATTAAACCTAACAGTGCCTATTGGCATTTCAATATTTCCTTACTGAGTGATAGTTTTTTTAGAGACTCTTTTAAGTATTTTTGGCAGAATTATAGAAAATCAAAGACTAATTTTAGATCAATACAGCAGTGGTGGGACATTGGTAAAGTTAAAATTAGACAGTTTTGTCAACAATACACTTGTAATGTCACTATAGAGGCTAAAAAATCTTTGGAAATTTTGGAGAATGAATTAAGCGAGTGTCAAAAAATAGCTGAATCAACTGGGACAAGTAATCATTTCGAACTATTTTTCAAAAAGAAAGCTCAGTTAGCGGATCTGCTGGAATACAGAACACAGGGCGCATTGGTCTGATCAAGATTTCAAAATATAAATCATATGGATGCACCATCAAAATTCTTTTTCTGTTTAGAGAAAAAAAATGGGCAGAAGAGATTGATTAAAGCCTTGCGGTCGGAAAATGGTCAGTTTTTGCTGAATCCCAGCGATATTCGAAAGAGAGCAGTTGGTTTTTACAAAAATCTGTTTAGAAGTGAGTATGAAACGGAGGGTGATGAGGACAGCACTTTCTTGAGCTCCCTACCAAAGATGTCAGAAGAGGGTAATGTGGCTCTTTCAGGTGTGCTAAGCCTGGGGGAGCTATATAAGGCCCTTCATGACATGGAATCGGGAAAAGCTCCTGGGATTGACGGCCTACCAGTTGACTTTTACAAGTCTTTCTGGGCCGAGTTGGGAGAGGACTTGTTACAAGTTCTGAGTGAGAGTCTGTCAGTAGGTATGTTGCCGTTGAGCTGCAGGAGGGCAGTGATAACGCTAATACCAAAAAAAGGAGATTTGACTGACATAAAGAATTGGCGCCCTGTATCACTTCTTTGTTGTGATTATAAACTGCTCTCTAAGGTGTTGGCAAACAGATTGGCTGAAGTAATAAGGCAAGTAATACATCCAGACCAGTCCTACTGTATTCCTCGCAGATCCATTTTTGATAACATCTCTTTAGTTCGGGATGCTTTAGAGGTGTCAAAGTTGCTTGATTTGAATTTTGGATTGATCTCACTGGACCAGGAGAAGGCTTTTGATAGGGTTGAGCATCCCTATTTGTGGAAAACTTTAGCAGCTTTCGGTTTTAAAAAAGATTTTATTATGATGGTCCAGGTACACTATGGTGAGATTGAAAGTGTATTGAAGATTAATGGCGGTTTATGTGCTCCATTTCAGGTTAAAAGTGGTGTAAGACAAGGGTGCTCTCTATCTGGAATGTTGTATGCCTTAGCCATTGAGCCTTTATTACAAAAAATAAGGGAAAAAATTGATGGATTACATTTGCCTAACTGTACAAAAAAGATATGTTTATCTGCTTATGCTGACGATGTAATGGTGTTTGTAAGTGGACAAAAAGATGTGCAAAGTTTATTTGATGTAATTAATTGTTTTACTCTTGTATCTTCTGCAAAGGTGAATTGGAAGAAATGTGAAACACTCTTGGTTGGTAAATGGAGAAACGGTAATCCAAAAATTCCTGAAGGTTTGGTCTGGGGTAAAGGTGGTTTAAAATATTTGGGAGTTTTTTTAGGTGATGACACAAATCAACAAAAGAATTGGGAAGGAGTTGTTGAAAAAATTAAAGGACGATTAGAAAAATGGAAGTGGCTGCTCCCTAAAATGTCATATAGAGGACGCATTCTTGTTATCAACAACCTGGTTGCGTCTTCACTGTGGCATAAGCTGGCGTGTGTTGATCCTCCTCCCCAACTACTGATGAAAATACAGGCGATACTTGTAGACTTTTTTTGGGACAAATTACATTGGATTCGACAGAGTGTTCTTTATCTACCCAAGGAAGAAGGAGGACAAGGACTGATCCATTTACAGAGCAGAACTGCTGCTTTTCGTTTACAGTTTCTGCAGAGATTTTTAGACGGTGCATCAGATGTCAGCTGGAGGACAATGGCCCATATTATTCTGCAAAACTTTGGAGGTTTCGGACTAGACAAACATTTGTTTCTACTAAATCCTTTAAAAATGGACTTGTCTGTTTTCCCTCCTTTTTACAAGAGTCTTTTTAAAGCTTGGAGCCTGTTTCATATTCAGAAATCCGAAAATCCGTACTCACTTTACTGGCTCCTGGAGGAACCTTTAATTCTTGGAGCCCGGTTGGATGTAAAGGACAATAATAGTTTTCTTAATTGTGGCTTTAAGCTTCAAGAATCAAAAGTGATTATTTTAAGACAATTGCTGGATTTAGCTGGAGAAAATTTGGACAATGATGTAAAAGTAGCTGATTTTTTAGGTATCAGATCTATTCGTTTAGTTGCTCTTTTTTAAAAAAAGTTAAAGTCTACCCTCACAACAGAAGAGAGTTTAATGGTAAAAGAATATTTTTCTGGAGAATCTATTCCTGATGAAAAAGATTTTTTTCCTTGTTTAATGCTTTCACCAAAGTTGGATGGGTTTAAGAGTTTTCCATTTAAAATGTGAGACTTGCGGTGGTTAGATTTATTAACTACTAAAGGAAAGATATTGTATGGAGCTTGTGTGATGGGTTTTAATAAGAATCATCTGGCAAGTAAACCTGATACACCGTGGAGGAATTTTTTTGGTTTGAAAGAAAATGTAAAACCAGAATGGAGAATTTTATATAAACCGCCATTATCAAAAAAGGTTGGGGATTTGCAATGGAGGATTCTTCATGGTATTATAGCGGTTAATTCTTTTGTTTCTGTTTTAAATGTGGAAGTTAATGATGATTGTCCCTTTTGCTTACAAAGAAAAACAGTTTTTCATACATTCATACAATGTGCCAGATTGATATCATTGTTTGAGTTTTTAGAAAAATGTTTTTGTGGGTTTAATGAATTGTTTACTGAAACTGTGTTTATTTTGGGTTTTAAATATAGTCAAAAAAAGAAGTACATTTGCCAGTTACTGAATTTTATAATTGGTCAAGCGAAAATGGCAATATATGTTAGTAGAAGGGATAAAATTGAACAGAAACCTGGTCAAAACATCATTGAGACTTTTTTATCATTGGTGAAATCAAGAGTACTGATTGATTACAAGTTTTATAAGACTATGAATGATTTGTTTATTTTTGAGAAGATTTGGTGTTGCAAAGGAGTTGTTTGTACCATTTTAGAAGATGATTTAATTTTTTTCCCGTAATGTGTTTTCTGTTGTTTTAACTTGTTTAATTTGTGTGTATTAGATGTTTGTGAAATAAAGTTTTTTTTAAATTCAAATTCTCTCTCTCTCTCTCTCTCTCTCTCTCTCTTTCTTTCTTTCTTTTTTCTTTCTTTCTTTCTAACTAATCCACCTTTCTTTCTTTCTCTTTCTTTCTTTCTTTCTTTCTTTCTTTCTTTCTTTCTTTCTTTCTTTCTTTCTTTCTTTCTTTCTAACTAATCCACCATTCTTTCTTTCTTTCTTTCTTTCTTTCTTTCTTTCTTTCTTTCTTTCTTTCTTTCTTTCTTTCTTTCTTTCTTTCTAACCCACCTTTCTTTCTTTCTTAAAAGGTAAAAAAAGTTACCTTTTCTATCTATCTATCTATCTATCTATCTATCTATCTATCTATCTATCTATCTATCTATCTATCTATCTATCTATCTATCTATCTATCTATCTATCTTCAAACCTTCAAACCTTTTCTATCTATCTATCTATCTATCTATCTATCTATCTATCTATCTATCTATCTATCTTCAAACCTTTTCTATCTATCTATCTATCTATCTATCTATCTATCTATCTATCTATCTATCTATCTATCTATCTATCTATCTATCTATCTATCTATCTATCTATCTTCAAACCTTCTCTATCTATCTATCTATCTATCTATCTATCTATCTATCTATCTATCTATCTATCTATCTATCTATCTATCTATCTATCTATCTATCTATCTATCTTCAAACCTTTTCTATCTATCTATCTATCTATCTATCTATCTTTCTTCAAACCTTTTCTATCTATCTATCTATCTATCTATCTATCTATCTATCTATCTATCTATCTATCTATCTATCTATCTTCAAACCTTATCTATCTATCTATCTATCTATCTATCTATCTATCTATCTATCTATCTATCTATCTATCTATCTATCTATCTTCAAACCTTTTCTATCTATCTATCTATCTATCTATCTATCTATCTATCTATCTATCTATCTTTCTTCAAACCTTTTCTATCTATCTATCTATCTATCTATCTATCTATCTATCTATCTATCTATCTATCTATCTATCTATCTATCTATCTATCTATCTTCAAACCTTATCTATCTATCTATCTATCTATCTATCTTTCTTCAAACCTTTTCTATCTATCTATCTATCTATCTATCTATCTATCTATCTATCTATCTATCTTCAAACCTTATCTATCTATCTATGCTACAATCAGTAAATCATACTTGAACATGGTAAATCATGGTATACTATAGTAAATCATAGTAAACTATGGTAAATCGTGGTAAATCATGGTAAACTATGGTAAATCATGGTAAACTATGATAAATCATGCTAGAATCAGTAAATCATACTTGAACATGGTAAATCATGGTATACTATAGTAAATCATGGTAAACTATGGTAAATCGTGGTAAATCATGGTAAACTAAGGTAAATCATGGTAAACTATGGTAAATCATGGTAATCTATGATAAATCATGCTAGAATCAGTAAATCATACTTGAACATGGTAAATCATGGTATACTATAGTAAATCATAGTAAACTATGGTAAACTATGGTAAATCGTGGTAAATCATGGTAAACTATGGTAAATCGTGGTAAATCATGGTAAACTATGGTAAATCATGGTAATCTATGATAAATCATGTTTGAATCAGTAAATCATACTTGAACATGGTAAATCATGGTATACTATAGTAAATCATGGTAAATTATGGTAAATCGTGGTAAATCATGGTAAACTATGGTAAATCATGGTTAACCATGCTTGCAACATGGTAAAAAAATTCTAGCATCATGCTAGCAACATGATAATCATGCTAGCATGGTAAACTATGGTAAATCATGGTAAACTATGGTAAATCGTGGTAAACTATGGTAAATCATGGTAAACTATGGTAAATCATGCTAGAATCATAGTAAATCATACTTGAACATGGTAAATCATGGTATACTATAGTAAATCATGGTAAACTATAGTAAATCGTGGTAAATCATGTTAAACTATGGTAAATCATGCTAGAATCAGTAAATTATACTTGAACATGGCAAATCGTGGTATACTATAGTAAATCATGGTAAACTATAGTAAATCGTGGTAAATCATGGTAAACTATGGTAAATCATGCTAGACTCAATAAATCATACTTGAACATGGTAAATCATGGTATACTATAGTAAATCATGGTAAACTATGGTAAATTGTGGTAAATCATGGTAAACTATGGTAAATCATGCTAGAATCAGTAAATTATACTTGAACATGGTAAATCGTGGTATACTATAGTAAATCATGGTAAACTATGCTAAATCATGCTAGAATCAGTAAATCATACTTGAACATGGTAAATCGTGGTATACTATAGTAAACCATGGTAAACTATGGTAAATCGTGGTAAATCATGGTAAACTATGGTAAATCATGGTAATCTATGATAAATCATGCTAGAATCAGTAAATCATACTTGAACATGGAAAATCATGGTATACTATAGTAAATCATGGTAAACTATGGTAAGTCGTGGTAAATCATGGTAAACTATGGTAAATCATGGTAATCTATGATAAATCATGCTAGAATCAGTAAATCATACTTGAACATGGTAAATCATGGTATACTATAGTAAATCATGGTAAACTATGGTAAATGGTGGTAAATAATGGTAAACTATGGTAAACTATGATCAAATATCAATAAACATCTTTCTAACTAATCCACCATTCTTTCTTTCTCTTTCTTTCTTTCTTTCTCTCTCTCTCTCTTTCTTTCTTTCTTTTTTTCTTTCTTTCTTTCTTTCTAACTAATCCACCTTTCTTTCTTTCTTTCTCTTTCTTTCTTTCTTTCTTTCTTTCTTTCTTTCTTTCTTTCTTTCTTTCTTTCTAACTAATCCACCATTCTTTCTTTTTCTTTCTTTCTTTCTTTCTATCTTTCTATCTTTCTTTCTTTCTTTCTTTCTTTCTTTCTTTTTCTTTCTTTCTTTTTCTTTCTTTCTTTCTTTCTTTCTTTCTTTCTTTCTTTCTAACTAATCCACCGTTCTTTCTTTCTTTCTTTCTTTCTTTCTTTCTTTCTTTCTTTCTTTCTTTCTTTCTTTCTTTCTAACTAATCCACCATTCTTTCTTTTTCTTTCTTTCTTTCTTTCTATCTTTCTTTCTTTCTTTCTTTCTTTCTTTCTTTCTTTCTTTCTTTCTTTCTTTCTTTCTTTCTTTCTAACTAATCCACCGTTCGTTCTTTCTTTCTTTCTTTCTTTCTTTCTTTCTTTCTTTCTTTCTTTCTTTCTTTCTTTCTTTCTTTCCTTCTAATCTTTCCTTCTAATCTTTCCTTCTAATCTTTCATTCTTTCTTTCTACCTAATCTTTCTTTCTTTCTACCTAATCTTTCTTTCTTTCTTTCTTTCTTTCTTTCTTTCTTTCTTTCTTCCTAATCTTTTTTTGCTTTCTTGCTTTCTAACTAATCTTTCTTTTAATCTATCTTTCTAACTAATCTTTCTTTCTAACTAATCTATCTTTTTCTTTCTAACTAATATTTGTTCTTTCTTTCTAACTAATTTATCAATCAAAATTTAAACTACTTTAAACTTCTAACTACTTTTAACTTTTTCAAACTCTCTGGTCCGGCTTTCTCAAGCCAACTTAAAGTTTGTCTCAACAAACTTTTTTTCTAGTTTGTAATTAGGGTTGGGTACCGAAACCCGGTTCCAATAGGGAACCAGTTCCGATGTAAACGGTAGTAACGAGACCTAATAAGAACGAAACTTTCGGTGCCTGACGTTTTTTTTTTTTTTACCGTCCCCTATAAAACATCTCGCGGCACGAATGATCCAATAATAAAACATCTCCCGTAAACCAGCAGAGCATTCATTTAGTTCGTTTGTTAAATAAGAGACGATCTAGCGCTGAAATGTGTATTTTAAATCAAGTGATCAAAGTGCTCGTTGCCGCTGCGATCAGTGGCGCGGATACAGTGTTTTCTCTTGTGGCTCGCGCACACCGCACTGTCTTCACTCGGACGCGTGCTTCAATACGTTGCGGAGATCGATCTATTTATGAGGCGCCGTCTATATGATTATGTGCGCGGAGAGTTTGTGTGTGCGTGCTCGCCTCTCAGATGAGTATGTGCGCGAGAGTTTGTGTGTGTTTGCTCGCGTCTCAGATGAGTATGTGCGCGGAGAGTTCCGCACGTCTCGAGTTTGCGTGTGTGTGCGTGAGCATTGTGCATTTCATATGTATTAGTTTGAGCATTCAGCAGTATACATGTATGTGTGACTAGTTAGTATATGTGTATGCAAGGGTTTCATATGTGCGTGAATGAAGTTTGATTTAAGCCCTAGACGGCGCCTCATATCTATTCTTTCTGGTGAAATCACAAAATATAATGGACACAAAGTGTCCCTGCTTGATATACAACCACTGATGAGCATAATCGGTTTTGAAAAAAATAAAAAATAAAATACGAATGCGGATTAGAACCCAAAACCTCTGACATGCTTGACTAAAGTTCAAGTTCAGCTGCCAGTGAGATGCCAACTGCAAATCTTGCATATCAGGTATGAAGTATATCAATATCAAGTATATTTATATGAGGCTATTCTGTGTGTGTTAAATATTTCTGCTCAGTGTCAGATATTTCTCTGTTTTGTAAAAGTCATAATATGAGAAGACAAAATTTTGATCTTAACTCAAGTGTTTTCGGCTACATCAGTAGTCGTTTTCATTTAACGTTAATCAGAAATCAGAAAATCTTTTTCAGAAAATCACACACACACACACACACACACACACACACACACACACACACACACACACACACAAACACACACACACACGCACACACACACACACACACACAGAGGTATTATTTTTTTTGATAAAGTGTGTGCAGTTTAGTTTTCTTAAGTACTGTTTCAAGAACCGTTTAAGCACCGGAACCGTCAAAAAGCTGATCAATCATGGTAAGACCCTTCTCAGTCCATCTTTTAAAAGTAGCATCCCACCTAGAGGGTAAAAAGTCAAGTCAAGTCAAGTCAACTTTATTTATATAGCGCTTTTCACAATACAGATTGTACCAAAGCAGCTTCACAGTATTAAATAAAATAGTACATCAGTGTTTGTTTCTAGTGTAAAACATCCACGTTTGGTAATGCTGATCAATAGTATTGTTGATTGATTAATTAAATTAAGTATCCCCAACTGAGCAAACCAAAGGCAACAGTGGCAAGGAACCGAAAAACTCCATCAGGTGACCTAATGGAGAAAAAAAAACCTTGGGAGAACCCAGGCTCAGTCGGGGGCCAGTTCTCCTCTGGCGTTTATGAAGTAGAGACTGGATTTAACTGTAAGATTAAAAATATTATATAAATGCCTGGCTGAAGAGATGCGTCTTTAATCTAGTTTTAAACTGGGAGAGCGAGTCTGAGCAACGAACAGTATCAGGAAGGCTATTCCAGAGTTTTGGAGCTAAATGTGAAAATGCCCTCCCTCCTTTGGTTGATCTGGATATCCTAGGTATGACCAAAAGCCTCGAATTTAGTGATCTTAAAGAGCGCGATGGATTATAGGGCGATAGAAGATCCGTTAAATGTACATGCTGTACATGCTACCATTAGGAGATATCATTAGGAAACATGGAATTAGCTTCCACTGTTATGCCGATGATACTCAGCTCTATATTTCTTCAAAACCTAACGAAACTTACCAATTCACTAAATTAACAGAATGCATAGCTGATATAAAAAATTGGATGACTCGTAATTTCCTACTTCTTAATTCTGAAAAAACAGGGATTCTAATTATTGGACAAAAAACGTCCTCACGTAATAACCTAGAATACTGTCTAACACTTGATTGCTGCTCTGTTAAGTCTTCGTCGTCGGTTAGGAACCTGGGTGTGCTCTTTGATACCAATCTTTCATTTGAAAGTCACGTGTCTAGTATCTGTAAAACCGCATTTTTCCATCTTAAAAATATATCTAAATTACGTCATATGCTCTCATTGACAAATGCGGAACAATTAGTTCATGCTTTCATGACATCAAGGCTAGATTATTGTAATGCTCTACTGGGTGGTTGCCCTGCACGCTTAATAAACAAACTACAGCTGGTTCAAAACGCAGCAGCTCGAGTTCTTACTAGAACCAGGAAGTATGACCATATTAGCCCAGTTCTGTCAAAACTGCACTGGCTCCCTATTAAACATCGCATCAATTTTAAAATATTGTTGATTACTTACAAAGCACTAAATGGTTTAGCTCCGCAATACTTGAGCGAGCTCTTAACGCATTATACTCCTTCACGTCTATTGCGATCTCAAAATTCCGTCCAGTTGATAATACCTAGAATATCAAAATCGACTGCTGGCGGTAGATCCTTCTCCTATTTAGCACCAAAACTTTGGAACAGCCTTCCTAACATTGTCCGGGAAGCAGACACACTCTGTCAGTTCAAATCTAGATTAAAGACACATCTCTTTGACCTAGCATTCACATAATACATTATTGACTTCTATAATTCAATATTAGGCTGCATAGATTAGGTCAGCTGGAACCGGGAACACTTCCCATAAATCCTGATGTACTTGTTACATCATGAGAAGAATGGCATATATACGTAATTTTAGTGTCTGTGTTTATCCCGAGGTTTTCCCGCAGCCTGCCAGATCCAGGCCGTTTCCAGATCTGACGAAGGCCCTTTGCCTGGACCCGATGACAACGCAGTGCTGAAGTGCCAACTAGTCTCTCCCTATGGAGGATCCCTTTCCCACTCTACAGATAAAGCGTCGTCGGGAAAACTCAATTTGCCTATCTACCCCGAATTGATAAAATAAAATAAAATTCTGAATTAAAACTATAAGGAAACACCAGTAATTTGTTTAGGCTTGGTTTGTAGGGAATTCCAAACCTGCACACATATATTCAAACGCACATAACTATTGAACCCGTTCTTAATGCGCATCTGAACGCCTTCAGCGTTTCTCACATGATCGCGTTTAAAGTTTGTGTAGAGAGAATGGTGTCGTCTTGGCGGCCCCTAATTTAATAACAAATGATCGTTGCGACGGAAGCGAATCAATCAAAACCAACTTTAGCTGGAAAATAACTTTATTAAAGAACCGCTATAAAGCCAAAACAATCTTACGTTAAATTATACATTTATCTCTGTAAAGCTGCTTTGAGACAATCTACATTGTTAAAAGCGCTATATAAATGAAGATGACTTGACTTGACTTGACTTGACTTAAATAAAATAGAGCTAAGCCGTTAGGGCTTTATAAGTCAGTAGCAATACCTTGTAATTAATACGGAACTTTATAGGTAACCAATGTAGTGATGATAAAATTGGTGTTACATGGTCAAATTTTCTTGATCTAGTAAGAACTCTAGCGGCGGCATTTTGGACTAACTGTAGCTTGTTTATTGAGGATGCAGGACAACCAGCTAATAAAGCATTACAGTAATCTAATATCGAGGTCATGAACGCATGAACTAACTTTTCTGCATCAGAAACAGATAGCATATTACGTAGCTTAGCAATGTTTCTAAGGTGGAAAAAGGCTGTTTTTGTAACATATGAAATATGATTTTCAAAAGACAGGTTACAATCTAATATAACAACCAGGTCTTTTACTGTAGAGGATAAAGTAACAGGACACCCTACTATGTTAAAGTTGTATTGTAAGAGGTTTTGTGGGCGGTTTTTTGAACCGATAAGTATTACCTCTGTCTTGTCTGGATTTAATAAAAGAAAATTGCGTGTCATCCAATCTTTTATATCTTTAACACACTCTGTCAATTTGGATAATTTAGCGTTTTCATCCGGCCGTGATGAAATATAGATTTGAGTGTCATCAGCATAACAATGGAAACTAATTCCATGTTTCCTTATAATATTTCCAAGTGGCAGCATATATATTGAGAATAATAGAGGGCCTAACACAGATCCTTGCGGCACTCCATAGTTTACTGGAGTTATGATCGATTTTTCTCCATTTAAATAGACAAAATGGTATCGGTCAGATAGGTATGATCTGAACCAGCTTAATGCTTGTCCTTGAACACCGGTATAATTTTGTAGTCGATCTAAGAGTATTGTGTGATCTATAGTATCAAACGCAGCACTAAGATCAAGTAAAACTAATATTGAGATACAGCCTTGGTCAGAAGCTAAGAGTAAATCATTTGTGATTTTAACAAGCGCAGTTTCAGTGCTATGGTAAAACTTTTCATAGATGTCATTTTCTTGTAAGAAAGAGCCTAGTTGGGCAGACACAACTTTTTCTAGTATTTTGGACATAAAAGGAAGATTTGAAATGGGTCTATAATTTGCTAGGTTATTTGGGTCTAATTGTGGTTTCTGGTAACACTTTAGAATACTGTTCCTTCATTAATGAATAATTACACAGGAACAAACGAGTAATGAATTATTAACATTCTAGTAACTACTATTAACTACTATTAACTAACAAGAAACTCTGATTAACAAATTAGTAAGTAATAGCGCTCATATGAATGTAGTAGTTCACTATTAGCTAATCAAGAACTACTATTTTTTCATACTTCCCAGAGAACTACTATCTACAGGTTCATAATTAACATGAATAATGCATAATTTATAATAAAAGGTAATGGTAACCCACCAGTAATGACTCAAGTATTACTACATCATTCTAAAGGAACTACTAATTATTTGGATCAGTATTCTAAAGTGAAAAACATGATAACTACCTAATATTGACTGAAGTCATTGTAAGCTTTTGAGATTTTTGTAAGATTTTGAATATCACTTCCTTCCAATGGATTTGGTAACACTTTAGTCATTACTAGTGTGTTCCCATGATCTTCACTTTAGAATACTGATCCAAATAATTAGTAGTTCCTTTAGAAAGATGTAGTAACACTTGATTCATTACTATCCAAAACCTTACAAAAGCCTTAAAAGCTTACAGTGACTTCAGTCAATATTAGGTTGTTATCATGTTTTTCACGTTAGAATACTGATCCAAATTATTAGTAGTTCCTTTAGAATGATGTAGTAACACTTGATTCATTACTAATGGGCTACCATTACCTTATATTAAACATTGTGCATTATAAATATTTATTAACCTGTATATAGTAGTTCTTATAGTCTTCAGTGAGGTATGAAAAATAGTTATTGATTAGCTAATAGTGAACTACCACATCCGACTGAGTGCTATTACTTACTAATTCGTTAATCAGAGTTTCTTGTTAGTTAATAGTAGTTACTAGAGTGTTACTAATGCATTACTCATTTGTTCCTGTGTAGTTATTCATTAATGAAGGAACAGTATTCTAAAGTGTTACCTGGTTTCTTAATGAGTGGTTTTATAACTGCCAGTTTAAATGTTCTTGGAACATGACCTAAAGTTAAAGATGAGTTAATAATATTGAGGAGAGGCTCTTCCGCTATAGGTAACACTTCTTTCAGTAGTTTAGTTGGTATGGGATCTAATAAACATGTTGTTGTTTTAGAGGAAGTGATAAGTTTATTAAACTCTATTTGTTCTATAGTTGTAAAGCACTGTAATTGTTCTTGCGGGGTGATAATCGAGGCTGAATTATAAGGCGCGATTGAGGATTGAACGTTTACAATTGTGGATCTGATGTTTTCTATTTTCTCAGTGAAAAAATTCATGAAATCATTACTACTAAACTGTAACGGAATATTTTGTTCAGGTGACGCTTGTTTATTTGTTAGTCTAGCCATGGTGTTAAATAAAAACCTAGGATTGTTTTGGTTATTTTCTATTAGTTTGCGGAGGTGCTCAGCCCTGGCTACTTTTAGGGCCTTTTTATAACGTGACGTACTGTCTTTCCAAGCGATTCTAAAAACCTCTAAATTAGTTTGTTTCCATTTACGCTCTAAATTACGGGTTTCTCTCTTTAGAACACGCGTAGTATTGTTGTACCATGGTGCTTTAATTTTCTCTCTGACCTTTTTTAGTCTCATAGGTGCAACAATATCCAATTTTCCAGAGAGAATGGTGCTCATAGTGCTGGTTAGTTCCTCTAGTTCATCTGTTTGTTTAGGTTCAGGCAGCAGCTGAGACAGATCCGATAAGCAATTTGAAAAATTATCTATGGTGGATGGAAGCATTGTTCTGCCTAATCGATAATGCGGCACAGCATGATATATTACCGGGGTACGTAATATGCAAGTTACCATGTAATGGTCAGTTACATCATCACTTTGTGGAATGATATCTATATCGGTTGGATCGGTTCCATGTGATATAATTAAATCGAGTGTATGATTAAAACGATGAGTTGGTCCAGTAACGTTTTGCTTAACCCCAAAGGAGTTTAATAAATCTTTAAACGCAGCCCCTAACGTATCATTTTGATTATCTACGTGTACGTTAAAATCTCCAACAATTAATACTTTATCGACATTGACCAATAGATCTGAGAGAAAATCTGCAAATTCTTTTAGGAAATCAGCGTAAGGCCCTGGCGGTCTATATACGGTAGCCAAGGCTAAAGATAATAGGGATGTTTTTCTAGCATCTAAGAGCGTAACATTTAGTACAAGTACTTCAAATGAAATAAACTTATAACCCGTTTTCTGAGTAACACTAAGAAAATCTCTATAGATTGTTGCAATACCGCCGCCACGACCAATCAGACAGGGCTCG
This sequence comes from Abramis brama, assembly GCA_022829085.1. Classification (NCBI taxonomy): domain Eukaryota; kingdom Metazoa; phylum Chordata; class Actinopteri; order Cypriniformes; family Leuciscidae; genus Abramis; species Abramis brama. The sequence continues at coordinate 66,599,312 of CM040766.1, read as the reverse complement.
TGCTTATAGGAGTATCCTGATGGAGTAGACTTATTTAGACCGAAATAATCATTTGGTTTAAGCCAGGTTTCAGTAAGGCAAAGTACATCGATGCTATTATCTGTGTCTATTTCATTTACAATAACTGCCTTAGGTGTGAGTGATCTAATGTTTAAAAGACCTAGCTTTAGAAATTGTTTTTGTTTACTAATAGCAACATTTTCTGTTTTAATAACAACAAAATTTTTCCTAGATCCTGCAGTAGATTTATTATTTGATCGCACTAAACGAGGAATAGACACAATTTCTATGCAATGTTCTACACTAGTATTTATATCAGTTAATTTGGTGCAGCAGAGACTATGATTTGGACTTTTGGTTACTAGTCAAAAGGTATTTAACATTTTGGAGATGTTATCCGACAGAAGATCCGCTCCGAATCTGCTTGGGTGTAAGCCATCAGCACGGAAAAGCCTAGGACGCTCCCAAAACAGATTCCAATTATTTACAAAGAGCAGTTTCTGCTCATTGCACCATGACATTAACCATTCATTTAGCGCGAATAATCTACTAAACTTGTCATGTCCTAGACCAGTCATTCCCAAAGGCGGGGTCCCGACCCACACGTGGGTAGCGGGAGATTTTGTATGGGTCGCCAAGTCGAGCACTATTTTTCAGTGTGCTATAAACGCGTTCTCATCCTAGGGCGTCATATACTGACGCTTTTGACATTTCGTCCACATGCAACGCACATGGCACCCTTTAGCATCAATATGAGACGCACAGGTTATGGGTAGGTTTAGGTCTAGGGTTAGACCGCTAGGAGGCGCCTTCTGGCCCATATATCTATCTGTGTCTCATATTGACGCTAAAGGGTGCCATGTGCGTTCCATGTGGACGAAATGTCAAAAGCGTCAGTATATGACGCCTTGGGACTTTGTCTCATTAAGTATAAATTGTGTACACTGTAATGATGAGAATATGAAAACAATGAGATGCCCTGTCAACTCTTCCTTTCTCATTTCACCTCTGCATTTTACTTATTGTCAACAACAGGTAAATAAAAAAAATTGTGCTTTGTCAAATATCTGTATCTCTTTTAAATAGTTAAGTGGAAGCTTAACTGACCTTAAAAATGGTCATACATATTTTGTTAATGCATAAATTCTCTTCGTTATATATGAACTATATGGGCCTAATGTTTATTGGGTCACAAGGATTTATCGACTTTAAAATGTGGGTCCCCAGAAAAAAAGTTTGGGAAACACTGTCCTAGACGGTACGTGGGAAGCGGTTCTGACACAATGTTCGTTATATCAGGCGATGTGCTGCGTACCGTATCGATCAGATTCCTGAAGTCTTTCTTCAGAACTTCCGTCTGGCGCAGCCTGAGGTCGTTCACTCCCGCGTGCAATACCAAAGTTCCGACGCGCTCGTTATCGTTCAGAATCTCGGGAACGTGAGCAGCGATTTCAGAAACACGAGCACCAGGAAAGCAGTGACTGTGCACCTTATTTTTACCTAATGTAGTGTGTACGTGTCGAACGATGGAATTACCGATGATCACAGCATCGCGTTCTGTTTCGCGAAGAGGGGAGAAGCGGTTTTGTGTGGATAACTCGAAAACCGGGAGGGTCGGAGTCTTGGTCTAGACCTGACTCGCGTCTTCCGCTGTGGAAATATCCAGGCTTCGTGGTGGCGTGTTGGAGCCGGAGTGAACGAGACCATGGCTGATCGCGACCTTGGCGCTCGGGACCAATGTTGAGTAACGCACGGAGTAGACGAGGTCGGAGTCAGTGGGTTAGTAACATTAATCTCTGATTTGTGAGCATCGGCGCGTGATGTTTCAAGAGCTAACCGCCGGTCTATTAGCTCGGCTTGTCTCACTAAAAGGTCGTGGATCTGTTTCTCAACAGCTTCCAGCTCAGACTGCACCGTGTGCAGCTCAAATGTGTCCTCACCTGCACCAAAAGGTAGACTACTTACATCTGATATATTCGCCATTTTAACAGATGGACAGTAAGTTAGCAACGACACTACCAGTGATGCTATCAATATTAATACTAATTTCTGACTATCGTCTTAGATATAATCCGTCTTTTTAGTGGTACGGGTGTAGAGTAGACGCACGATAGGCGAAAAAATGTCTGTAAGTGAGTGTTGAGAAGACGCGTTCAGCCGTGATCCCCGGGAGTAACCTATAAGAGTATCCAGCGTTGGATCACTAACAGGCTTGAGACGCATCTGCTCAGCAGTCCGCGTTGTAACTATGAGGTTTGAGCAATAGTGCTTCTCAGTGAGGAAAAGTAGAAAATGTTTGTTGTAAGTAAGTTTAAAGAGTAAAATCAAGAATTATAAATCAAATCGATGGAGCTCCAAAGACAACAACGCGTTCAGACGCGACGCATGCGCATAAAACTCAGGGTTATCTGCTATGGACATAGCCCTTGATATGGTTGCCACTCCTTTCAGTTTCTTCTGAACTGTTGTCCACACTCTCAGAATTTGCTTAACCCATATATTTGTTATTTTCATCTTTTTCTGGGATTGAGGTGTCATAAAGGCTAGAATTGATAACGGGGCATTTGGTACAGAGCTCTGTTCTATGCTAACCCATCCTGTTTCAACATCGTTGTTAATCCATGCCACTATCGATGTTAGCTGGGCAGCCCAATAATAATATCTTAAATTAGGGTCCTTTCCTTTCCTAAAGTCAATGTTTTTATTCTGGGTTGTTTATTCTGCCATATGAACTTTGATATGAGTTTTTATAGCATATTAAATGTAGTTGCAGGAATCCATACTGGGAGGGACTGAAATAAAAAGAGCAATCTAGGCAGAATATTCATTCTTATTGTCTCAATCCTACCAAACAGCGAAAGTGGCAACACTTCCCACTTTAATAAATCCTTTTTAATGGTATTAATTAGTTTATTATAATTTGCCTGATACAACTATGGAAGTCTAGGTGTAACGGTAACTCCTAAATATTTGAATCCCTGTTTAGACCATCTAAAAGATGTTCTATTGTTTAGTTCTACAAGCCAGACTCCAGTGATCATAAGTGCTTCTGATTTGGTTGAATTGATTTTGTATCCAGAAATGGATTCATATACTTCAAGGCAATCAAGGAGAGCTGGTATTGATGCAATTGGGTTTTCAACAAATAATAGAATGTCATCTGCTTATAAGGCAATCTTGTGACTGTTTCCCTCATAATCAGTTATTCCTTGTATATACTGATTACATCTTATGCTCTCGCCCAAGGGTTCAATGCTAAGTGCAAACAAAACCGGGGACATAGCATCTCCCTGTCTTGTTCCCCTCCCAAGATAAAAAAAGTCTGTTGGCGTTCACCCTAACTCTTGATTTAGGATTATGATAAAATGTTTGTATCCATGCAACAAATCTGTCATGAAAGCCCATATGTGTCAGTGTTTGTTTTAAATATGTCCAATCCAGTCTATCGAACACCTTCTCCGCGTCTAAACTAAGTAACATGGAAGAGACCTGTCTCTTTCCTGCAATCATCTGTATGTTCAGAGCTCTCCTAACATTGTCGGCACCATGACGTCCACTAACAAATCCTGTCTGGTCTGATTTCACTAATTTTCTGATATGTTTTTGAATCCTCTCTGCTAAAATTGAGGTTAAAATTTTTAAATCCTGGCAAAGGAGGATTATGGGCCTATAGGCTGAACACTGAGTGGGATCTTTCCCGGCTTTATGGATAACTATAATTACCGCCTCAGCCCATGACTTTGGAGGATCTCCCTTCTCTAATGCGTAATTAAACGTTCGACACAAAATTGGGGTTAATTCATTTATGAAAGCTTTATAAAATTCTCCCGGGAAGCCATCTACTCCTGGCGATTTGTTATTTTTGAGTTTACCAATACTTTTCTGAATTTCTTCCTCTGTTATGGGATTAACCATTGTTTCAGACTCATCTTTCGTCAATGTATTTAATTTAACAGAATCCAAAAAGTTTTTAATTTTTCTTTCCTTGTTTGGCTTTTTATCCCCTTCGTATAGTTTTTTATAGTAGTCTTTAAATGCATCTGCAATTTCTTTAGGTTGTGATGTTATAATACCCGTATTTGGATGTCTAATTTTCGGAACAGCTCTACTAGATTGGGCTTTGCGTAGTTGGAAAGCAAGCAGCCGACTTGCTCTATTACCAAATTCATAATATTTTCTGCTTGTATACCTGAGAGCCCCCTCTGCCTTGCAAGTTAACAGGTCATCTAGTTTCTGTCTATTTTGCTTCAATAGCTCTAGGGATTTTTTATTTCCAAAGGTTTTATGTTCACATTCTAACCTTCTTATTTCTTTCTCCAATTCCAATCGTTTAAGTTCCCTTTGCTTTTTTATTTTGGATGTAAGTGCAATAATCTTTCCCCTTATTACTGCTTTGGCTGAATCCCATAGCACAGAGGGTGATACAGATCCGTTATCATTTATTTTAATGTAATGTAATGTAATTTATTTTAAAGTTTTTTTCAACACACGGACAGTATAATCATCAGCGATGCACGCGATTACATTTAGAAATAGACAAGCTTTGTCGAGAACTGCCCAACCTTTTGACGCTCTCGGTCGTTCTCAACGCTTTTTCCGGTCCGCTGTCAATCCCAAAATGCAACTGCGCGAGCGTGAAGCTCGACTTCCATAGGAATGAATTGAAAACGTTCACTCCGCTCCACTCGCACCGTGCCAGTGCACACGCACCGTAAGCATTGAGGTGAGGAGAGCCAAATGTCTTGACTTAGATGATTTTGTTAGACGGTTTGCCAGTCACCACCGAAACAGAAAAATCCAGCTGTTTTAGTTGAGGTCTGCCTTCTTTCTTTTTCGACTGTTTTCCTCTCTTTCTGCTACTGTTTTTATTGTTTCTAAACTAAAGACTGTGCTTTAATATATTAGCAGAGCACAATGTAATGGTTCCATATTTTATTTTTAAACTGTGGTGTTTTCATTTGAACTGTTAAGGTGATGATACACAGGGCAACTTTTTGAGCAATGTTGCTGGGCAATCTTGCAGAGCGATTGTTGCTTGGGCACTTTCCCATTGAAAATGGGCAATACATTTCTATCTGGATAATTTAGAGTGGTCGTCGGCCCTGTGTCTCATCTGGTTGCCCGTTGATGGCAACATTGCCCAGCAACATTGCTCAAAAAGTTGCCCTGTGTATCATCACCTTTACAGTGCTAAAACTTTAACTCTGTGTTACTCAGCTTTTTTGTAAATTAACCTGAAAGAAATGTTGAATGAAACACTATGATGTTTTGGCCAAACCATTTGAATTATTACAGTGGGGGGATTTATTTATTTATTTATTTATTTTTGAAAGAGATTGTGAATAAAACTACTGTATATTGTAATGGCCAAACTAATTAAAAGAAAATAGTTGACATCGTTTCTGCTTCTGGTTTTTTAAAATTGCTCATTATTAAAATTGCTTTTATTTTATAAACTTGTTAGTTTTATGAAAATACTAAAAATAATAAACACTGGCTCTCAAAACTTAATGGATATACAGGGATGACAAAAAACTAAATTAATCAAAAATGTGCTTTATTACTACATTTGTTTACAAGTAAGTTTACAAGTAAGTAATCAAGTTAAATAAAATAAAAAATCAATAGGATTTACGTAATATACTGTAGAATTTAGCTTTTTTTTTTGGTCACTGGCGGCCACCCCGTTTGGAGGCAGTGCCCCAGCATGGCCCCCCCACTGAAAATGCTCTAGACACGCCCCTGTTTGCTGCACTGCTCACGCTCAATTAAAGGGAAAGCACACTTTTGATGGAAAATAGCCTAAATAGGGTTTCGCAAAAAAGTGCCCAAAATGCACAGAATTTGCGTGTTTTAACAAGAACTGGAGTAGGCTATGTTAGAAAAGAAAACAAAGGCTAATATTTATAGAAAATGTACCCATTTAAACTTGCTTTATTATTCAGTTTGTACAAGTGATTGCAAAAGGCCTGTGTGTGTGTGTGTGGTTTGAGAAATATCTTTATACTGCAAGGCTATATTTATTTTATTTTTTATTTATATATTATTTTATTACCATTCCCTGTTTTCATACAGACGTTTCGTTTGCTAAATACATATATAGGCTATATAAAATTATTGGATATTGAATGTGAAAAGGAAATGGTTCTTCCACAACACTGCACTTTAGATGTGTGTGAACTATGCAAATTGTAAAATGTTCTATTACACAAATTATATAAAATAAATATTTGTGTGTGCTGTAAAGTGGTTAGAAAAAATTAAATCGGAATCGGCTAAAATCGGTATCGGCAGGTCAAACTTATTGAAAAATCGGAAATCGGAATCGGCCCAGAAAATTGTAATCGGTGCATCTCTAGTCTTCTTGGCACGGCTACTTTTGAAAGTCAACATTTAGATTATGTGAACTAAGTTAAATGCATTGTAAAGGCCTAGGTCACTCTGGAATAAATCACAACGTGTTTCATGATAAAAACGTGACTTTAGTTAACAGTCCGGAAAATACAGTAGGTTATAGTAAATTATTTCACGGACCCCCTGGCACTTGAGAACTGAAAGCCTCATAAGAAAGCCCTGTCGAGGCTCTTCCCCGGTGCGGGTCGTGTCGAGCCATTAGTCTGGGTGTTTGATGAGAAAAAGATGAAATGTAGTAGTTGCAATAAACGCGTTCAGAATCCGTACAACTGCAGCAGCGGAGGACTTTTATTCTGCTGAGCGGAGCTGAGGAAGAACTGATGACGGGACAGTTTGATCTTCGGCTGACAAATCAGAGGAAAGGAGCGTTTCATTCCCGCCTATACGTGTAGAAATCAAATATTCAAGCTGTTTATAAATGTTTCTACCTGAGAACGAAAAGTGAAAAATCAAGCTGAATACTTGTTTTTAGTTTTTTTGAAAAAATAAAAAGATGAAAAAGGAAGTGTTTTCTCATTTTTCTACTTTCAATATTAAATCAAAAAATGAATGAACACAACGACACGGTCCGTGTATCATCTGATCATTTCATTTCCTGTTTGGAATGGAATAACCAGAAATGAAAAGACGGATCGTTTATTCGGATTTTCGTTTAGTTTAATAAACGGAAAATGAGATTTCGGCTCGATTTCTAATTTTTCGTTTGTGGTTTACAAATTGGTTTATGGCTTTGATATTTCGTTTGCACATGTGGGTGACGCTGAAACGCCCCTTTCATCTGATTGGTCAAACCGCTTCGTCTTCCGTACAGCCAGAATAAGAGTCCGTACGGCACACTCACATCCCACTTTAACCCCCTGTGAGCAATAGGGGAAACCCAGAAAGCGCACTGCTATAAACAATGAAACATAAGCCCTGCTGTCTTCAAATAAATAAACTTCAGTCACACTGTAACTGCTGTACAGTATAATGATACTAACTGTAGTTTCTCCAGCTTGAATTGTGGGTTCATCAGTAGATCACTGAGGTTTTTCACTCCAGAGTCTCCTAGTTTATTCCTGCTCAGGTCCAGCGCTCTCAGGTGTGACGGGTTTGATTTCAGAGCTGAAGTCACATCAGAACAACCTTCATCTGTCAAATCACAGGAGCTTAAACTACATTAGCAGAGAGAGAAGAAGAAAATAAGACAGAAGAAAAGAAAACTCTTTATTCTATAAAGTCACATCATCTTATTAAGCAAATAAAACAGAGAGAGGAAGAGAGATCTTCATCTTTATTTCACCAGATCACAAAATACTAAGTTTGCACAAATACAGTGTTACAGTGTTTTAGTTTAAACTGTTGAAGTGATTTTAAGCATTTTGATTCTTGTATGTGAATGTGACTGACCTCAATCTCTCCAGTTTACAGTGTGGATCCTTCAGTACGGCACATAAGCGCTTCACTCCAGAGTCTCCTAGTTTATTCTCGCTCAGGTCCAGCTCTCTCAGGTGTGACGGGTTTGATTTCAGAGCTGAAGTCAGGATGAGACTCTGTTCCTCTGTAATTCTGCATCTATACAGACTGAAGACAGAAAGTAGTAGTTGCAATAAATGCGTTCAGAATCCGTACAACTGCAGCAGCGGAGGACTTTTATTCTGCCGAGCGGAGCTGAGGAAGAACTGATGACGGGACAGTTTGATCTTCGGCTGACAAATCAGAGGAAAGGAGCGTTTCATTCCCGCCTATACGTGTAGAAATCAAATATTCAAGCTGTTTATAAATGTTTCAACCTGAGAACGAAAAAAGAAAAATCAAGCTGAATACTTGTTTTTAGTTTTTTTGAAAAAATAAAAAGACGAAAAAGGAAGTGTTTTCTCGTTTTTCTACTTTCAATATTAAATCAAAAAACGAATGAACACACGACACGGTCCGTGTATCATCTGATCATTTCATTTCCTGTTTGGAATGGAATAATGAGAAATGAAAAGACGGATCGTTTATTCGGTGTTTCGTTTAGTTTAATAAACGGAAAATGAGATTTCGGCTCGATTTCTAATTTTTCGTTTGTGGTTTACAAATCAGTTTATGGCTTTGATATTTCGTTTGCACATGTGGGCGGCGCTGAAACGCCCCTTTCATCTGATTGGTCAAACCGCTTCGTCTTCCGTACAGCCAGAATAAGAGTCCGAACGGCACACTCACATCCCACTTTAACCCCCTGTGAGCAATAGGGGAAACCCAGAAAGTGCACTGCTTTAAACAATGAAACATAAGCCCTGCTGTCTTCAAATAAATAAACTTCAGTCACACTGTAATTGCTGTGCAGTATAATGATACTAACTGTAGCTTCTCCAGCTTGAATTGTGGGTTCATCAGTAGATCACTGAGGTTTTTCACTCCAGAGTCTCCTAGTTTATTCCCGCTCAGGTCCAGCTCTCTCAGGTGTGACGGGTTTGATTTCAGAGCTGAAGTCAGGATGAGACTCTGTTCCTCTGTAATACTGCAATCACTCAGACTGAAGACAGAAAGAGAAAATGACTCAGATCTATGATGATCAACTAACGTGTTCATCTTCATCCAGCAGACTTTTGCTGACAAATAAACAGGGATATCAAGGTAAAGGTAACATGGAGAAAGACTACACATTTAAATATCCCTCTGATGGTCCTCGTCTTTTCTGACCGAATAATTTTCTGTTTTGAATTTTTAAAAATCACAGCTTCATCGGAAGGTTATGAAACTTGGTGACTTTTATGGCATTAGGTATGTGAACACACACACAAAAAAAACTGAGTTCATGATCCGAGCATGCTAAGTGGTCGTAAAAAAATTGACCCCCATAGGAAATGAATGGGAAATTGACAAAAACACAAAAATTCTCTACAAATCGGGCACGATGCAGAAAAAAAGAGCTCAGCAATGAAGGGGTGAAACTCTAAAACATCAAGAGTGAAAAACATAACATAATTAATAATTATAATTAATATATATATATATATATATATATATATATATATATATATATATATTATAATAATTATTAAAATTATTAAAATAATAATTAATAAAATGTTATAAACCTTGGCAAAAAGTATTATTTGAGAATTTCTAAAAAAAAAATACATTCAATCCACATCTTAAAAGTAAGTAATTTGGTCCAAAAACAACTAGAATTCACAAGCATCTCCATTTAGAGCTATACAGGCATCTAGTGGTAAACCCATGCAATAACATGATTTATTTAATTTTGTTTAATAAATAGATTTTTTTTTTTCTGAAAGCCTAGTCTCTATTTTAACCGAAAATACTGCATAGAAAAAAATAAAAATAAAAAATAAAAAAATAAAAATCATTATTTTCAATGGAAAAAAATGGACTATAAGTTCAATCAAATAGTCTCAAAATACTAAATTAAAAAGAATAAATATTATAGAACAAAAATAAATTGCATTGGTTTTTACTGGGATGTAGGAAGTTTCATTTTTAGGTGTCCGGTCACTTCTGACCGGGAAGGCCCAGGATGTGACTCCTAAACGAAGACCATCAGGGATATACTACCAACATTGTAACAATAAAAAGGTTGAAAGCGTTGATCTATTTATGTTAGTTTACACATTCATTTCATTTCATTTAATCTTTAAGGTTCTTTCATGTCAACGTCACCCATGGTTTGCTCACTGGGTCAAATGTGTTTATGTCGGTTGTTTTCAGACACATTTTCTACTTGCTAAAACTTTACAGTAAGGTTTCATTTGTTAACATTAACTACATTAGTTAACATGAACCAATGATGGACAATACTATACAGCATTTAATAACCTTAAGTTTCAACATTTACTAATACATTTTTAAATACAAAAGTTTTCTGTTAACATTAGTAAATCCCCTGTGAACTAACATGAACAAAGAATAACTGTGTAAACTAACATGATCAGATTAAGGAATAAAAGTATTTCCGTAAGCAGAAGACAATCAAACAAGTTTTGTAAAAGGTAGTTCATCTGCTTTAGTGCACCGTGAGGCAGTGTCGGTGTATTTTATTTTATGTAAAGTGTTTAATATGTGGAACTGAGTAATTAATATTTTTAAAGGGTATTGTGTGTGCATTAATTTGTGGCAGATTCCAGATGGTTTTTGAAACAAGCAAATTGCAGGTATATCTGAAAAATATGAGTGCCGCACTATAGAGAAATACCCACACACTCCAGACACCTTTAAAATGTATTTGCTTTATTTTTGTATATTATTTAACTTTTAAATGGATACAGAATACAAAGCTTAAAACAAAATCACAAAACTTTGGCACAAAGTAGTATAATAGAGCTTAAAGCACCACCAAAAGCAAAAGTTTTAAAACGTCGTCTTGAGGGAAGAAAATGAACGTCAGCAGCTTCAGTAAGGTAACCTTCACAGGTTTCTAAAAGATCTAAAGGGACTTTCTTACTAACAATCTCATTTGTAGGGCATCACTTTAAAATAATTCAAAATCTGTTTCTTTAAAAGCATGTGTACAAGATAGTAATTTTTGGATTTCCACTTGAATTTTTCCTACCCAAATTTAAAGTAAATAATTTGTAAAAAATTAAGCTCAAATATGTGATATGTAGCTAGAACACCAGCACCTCGATGTCCTTTTTTTCCACCCATGGTCGCAATCTGTGACTGGATGGACTACCGTGAAAGTCGGAGGTCGGGGCGGAGGTCAGCTCCATCTTTAAAATATAGATGAAGAATTGGCGCAGTACTCACACGGTGAGTAATGTCTTGTCCTGTTATTGTCACCTGCACTTCATGTCACATGTTTAGCATAGGCTTCTCTGCTGGCAATATAGGATTTATATGTGATAAATGAAAGGAGTCAGTTAGGCTGACAGAGAAGATTTCAGAATTAGAGACACGCATCCAAACCTTAATTGAGGACAGTAAGAGTGCTAGAGCTTTAGATACTATTTTGGATGCGCCTAGCGTGAACTCTTTACATGATGCGGTTCCAGCTGAAGTAGAGCCTGTGCAGCCAGGCAAATGGGTGACGGTGAGGGATCGCTCTAGTCGCGGATCTAAAAACCACTCTTCCGTTCCGATTACCATAACAAATCGATTTGCCCCGCTCAGTGAAACACCCACTGAGAATTCTGTTGATTGTGCCCTAGTAATTGGTGATTCGATCACACGGAACGTGAAAATAGAGACACCAGCGACCATAGTCACATGTTTGCCGGGAGCCAGAGCGCCTGACATCAAAGCAAATTTAAAAGTGCTGGCTAATGCTAATCGTAAATTCTCTAAGATCATTATTCATGTCGGCACTAATGATGTTCGACTCCGCCAGTCGGAGATCACCAAAATTAATATTAAAGAGGTGTGTGAACTTGCAAGTACGATGTCAAGGACTGTAATCTGCTCTGGCCCCCTTCCTGTTCGCAGGAGTGATGAGATAGTCAGTAGATTGTGTTCACTGAATCGCTGGCTGTCTGAGTGGTGTCTGTGTAATAATATAGAATTCATAGACAATTGGAAAAGTTTTTGAGGCAAACCTGACCTGTTGAAAAGAGATGGTATTCATCCCTCCTGGGATGGTGCTGCTCTTCTCTCTAGTAATATGGCTCATAGTCTTAGAGCTCAAACATGACAAATTGGGCACCAGGTCAGGAAGCAGACAGACTGGCTAAACCAACCGTCTGCTAGCGGCCTCGCGTCACCCAGGTCAGATAAATCCCATCACATAGAGCCTCTTTCACCTAGCTATCATCATATAGAGACTGTGTCTGTTCCCCGAATTTGGGAATCCAAAAAATGTTTAAACCTATCTAAGGTTTAAAATTTAATTGATGTTCAACAAATAAAAAACAGCTATAATACAGATGAGCAAATGCTAAAGCTTGGGTTACTGAATATTCGATCGCTTACTTCAAAAGCACTCATTGTTAATGATATGATTTCAGATAATAACCTAGATGTGCTGTGTTTGACAGAAACCTGGCTAAAACCAAACGATTACATTACTTTAAATGAGTCCACCCCGCAAGATTACTGTTATAAACATGAGCCTCGTCTTAAACGCAAAGGGGGTGGTGTTGCTGTAATTTATAGTAATATTTTCAAAACCACTAAGAAATCAAGTTTCAAATATAATTATTTTGAAGTGTTAGTGCTTAATGTAAAAATATATAGTATAAATGATAAATCGCGTTTGAGATTTGTGCTGGCTACTGTATACAGGCCACCAGGGCACCATACAGACTTTATCAAAGAATTTGCGGACTTTCTATCAGAGTTAGTATTGGCTGCAGAGTTAGACAACACGTGTCAGGACCTACTCATTGTCATAATCATACTCTAGATCTAATATTATCACACGGAATAGATGTGGATGCCGTTGAAATTCTGCAGCAGAGCGATGACATCTCAGATCATTATCTAGTCTCGTGTAAATTACATTTAGCCAAGGCTGCAAAGCCGACTCCGTGTTACAAATATGTTAGACCTATCACTTCTGCCACTAAAGATTGCTTTATTAATAATCTTCCTGATCAGTTTCATCATTTTAGCATCCCGGATAGCTTAGAAAAACTTGATATTGCAACAGAAACTTTTAACTCTCTCTTTTCCAGCACTTTAGACACAGTTGCTCCTTTGCGCTTAAAGAAGATTAAAGAAAATAATCCAACGCCGTGGTACAACGAGCACACTCGGGCCCTTAAGAGAGCAGCCAGAAAAATGGAACGAAACTGGAAGAAAACAAAACTAGAGGTATTTCGCATTTCATGGAAAGAGAGCTCGATTGCATACAGAGAGGCTTTAAAAGCTGCTAGATCTGCTTATTTTTCAACCCTATTAGAAGAAAATAAACATAATCCTAGGTATTTATTTGAAACAGTGGCTAAACTAACAAAAAAGAAAGCTTCAAACACAGAAGTTTCAAAGCAGCACAGCAGTAATGACTTTATGAACTTCTTCACTTATAAGATTGATAATATCAGGGAGAAAATTATAACTATGCAACCGTCTACTACAGTATCGCATCAGGCAGTGCATTGTAGTCTCCCTGAGGAAAAATTTGATTCATTCGTTGCTATAGGAGAGGAAGAATTTACTAAACTCGTTAAATCATCTAAATCGACAACATGTATGTTAGACCCTATACCGACTAAGCTACTGAAAGAGATGCTTCCAGAGGTCATAGATCCTCTTCTTAATATCATTAATTCGTCTTTGTCTCTAGGATACGTACCAAAAAACTTTAAGCTGGCTATGATTAAACCGCTTGTTTAAAAACCACAACTTGATCCTTCAGAATTAGTCAATTACAGGCCGATCTCGAATCTACCTTTTCTGTCAAAGATACTAGAAAAGGTAGTATCCTTTCTAGCAAGAAATGATATCTGCGAGGATTTTCAGTCCGGATTTAGACCATACCATAGTACTGAGACTGCACTCGTTAGAGTCACAAATGATTTGCTCTTATCATCCGATCGTGGTTGTATCTCGCTATTAGTGTTACTCGATCTTAGTGCTGCGTTTGACACCATCGACCACAACATTCTTTTAAATAGACTAGAAAACTATGTTGGCATTAGTGGAATTGCACTAGCATGGTTTAAATCATACTTATCTGACTGTTATCAGTTTGTAGCAGTAAATGAAGAGATGTCTCATCGATCACAAGTTCAGTATGGCGTACCACAAGGCTCAGTACTAGGACCGCTGCTGTTCACTCTGTACATGCTACCATTAGGAGATATCATTAGGAAACATGGAATTAGCTTCCACTGTTATGCCGACGATACTCAGCTCTATATTTCTTCAAAACCTAACGAAACATACCAATTCACTAAATTAACAGAATGCATAGCTGATATAAAAAATTGGATGACTCGTAATTTCCTACTTCTAAATTCTGAAAAAACAGAGATTCTAATTATTGGACAAAAAACGTCCTCACGTAATAACCTAGAATACTGTCTAACACTTGATGGCTGCTCTGTTAAGTCTTCGTCGTCAGTTAGGAACCTGGGTGT